>OY744549.1:3948378-4038378 GCA_963556195.1 Sepiola atlantica
AATTGTTTAAAACTTTATGACTAGGATGAACTGTATAAGTTTAACAAAAAAGTGTTTTTTGGACAATAAATTTGATGTTTTATATACTTTTATGTATTTTTATATATTTTCAAAGCTTAATTTTATTACCTGCAGTAATGTCATTGGGGTAACGGTCCTTTGAGGAGAAGATTTTCTTTGAAAACTCATGAGTTAAGGACACAGTATCACTCCTTGTTTTTGAACATTAATAAAATCTGATTAATTTCGCATTTTATTATGTCATTCAAATAATATATATATATATATATATATATATATATATATATATATTTATTTATTCTGGTACAGAAAAATTAGTACAACATTCGTACCGTCGGTTTCAAGCACGGAAGGTCTTACCCATCCGGCTCTCTTCAGCTTCTGTTGTCATCTGTTTTGGAAATGTGAGGTCACATGACACTCTTGTTGGGACGCGTTATTTGCTCAGTGTGTTGTGTGTGTTTGTTTAAATTTGAATTTAGTGTCATAAGACCGTTGAGATTTAAAACACGGGAGAAGAAAGAGAATTCGAGATTAAAGGGAATAAAAAAGGGGGGTAAAAAATAAAAAAATATATATATGAAAAAAATATATATATATATATATATAAATAAATATAAAAAAACATATATATATATAAAAACATTTTAATACTAAGAATAAAGGAATAAAAAAAGGAGAAAAAAGAAAAAAAGTATAAAAAGGTATAAAAAGAAGAAAAAAAGGGGGGGTTAAAAAATATATATATATATATATAGAGAATAAAATGTAGAGAATAAAAAAGAGCGAGAGAGAAAGAAAGAATCAAAATAGAAAGAATAAAAATAAAATATATAAATAAAAATAATAATAATAAAAAAAAAATAATAAAATTAAAAATTAAAAATTAAAGATTAAAAACAAAAATAAAAAAAAAAAAAAAATAATAAAAAAAGGGTTTCTCTGAAATTCCCGTGAGCCAAATTATGAATTTGTATCATTAGCCGTTATATTTTTGAAGGTATGCGTTCTAAAAACCGTTGGTGTGTAAGAATCTTTTCTCCAGATTGGAGAGATTTTTAATGAAGAAATTCGGATCTAAGGGAGGTAACTAAGATGGAAATATGAAATATTTGAGTTTGTTAAAATGGGTTTGTATATTAATCTGGTGGTTGATAAAAGATAAAAAATAAAAAATTAAATATTTTTGCATTTTGGTGAAAGTCGAAGTTATTGCTCTTGGAATTTATGTGGATATAGTTTGTTTAAATGGATTTGTAGAGTAATCTAGTGATTGATGATTAATTAAATTAAATATTTTTGTATTTTTGTGAAGGTCGGAGTTTTTGCTCTTGAAGTTTAAGTGGATATAGGTTGATGAGGTGTTTGTTCGTTTTTATTGTGTTTATATTAGTAGAGGGGGGGGGGGGTAGTTAGACATTATGTGAATCGGTCAGACCAGTTTATAAGCAATGCTTGCCTCTTGTGTACACATCCCTTGAATATTTCATCGCGGACATTTAAACAGGCTGTATTCGGATCGATGATGGCTTTTGAAATGTGGTATTTTTCAGCGTCACATAGAGGACATCTGTTTATGGCTGGAGAGAAGGATGGTTTTCTCTCAATTATTTTCCATTTGATGGTGAAGGGTGTGTTTTCTTCTTTAAGCTGCCATATTCGGGTCGCGAGTGCCGTATTAGCCTTGTTTTTGTATCTGAAGGAGTTTCTGTGTGCATATAGCCTTTGTTTGAAATTTCCCTTCGTCATCCCAATATATTTTTCTGCATTACTGGTATTCTGGTCTGTGACGGTTGCTTCATAAATGATTGAATTGATTTTGCAATTTCCCTCCAGGGGGCAGTTGTTTTTGTCTTGGCATGAGCAGCCTGCGTTTGTAATTGTTTTAGGTTCTGCAGAGATAATTTTTCTTATTGAAGGGGCAGTGGAATAGCTGATCTTAACAGAATTTCTGTTAAAAAGTTTGTGTAATTCATTTGTGGGTGGGAAGTGTTTGTCGAGCAACTTGAGAAAAAGTTGGCCTACCTTTGTTTTGGTATTGGTCGAATAGGGTGGGGAAAACCAGATCACCGATCTCCTTCTATTGCGGGTCCCCCGTGGTTGGTCTCGGTTGGGGGTGTATGAGATTTCTTCTCTGAACCCGCTGTCGCGGAGCGCTTTGTTGTAATATGGTGCTGCTTGGTTGAAAATTTCGGGACTGGATGAAAGGTTTGAGATTCTTTGGCTAATATTATTGATTAAATTTTTAAAGATGGTGGGGGGGTGGCAGGATCCCTTGTGTATGTATTGGAGTGTTTCATTGGGTTTGTGGAAAGGTTTGTGTGTAGGCCAACTTTTTCTCAAGTTGCTCGACAAACACTTCCCACCCACAAATGAATTACACAAACTTTTTAACAGAAATTCTGTTAAGATCAGCTATTCCACTGCCCCTTCAATAAGAAAAATTATCTCTGCAGAACCTAAAACAATTACAAACGCAGGCTGCTCATGCCAAGACAAAAACAACTGCCCCCTGGAGGGAAATTGCAAAATCAATTCAATCATTTATGAAGCAACCGTCACAGACCAGAATACCAGTAATGCAGAAAAATATATTGGGATGACGAAGAGAAATTTCAAACAAAGGCTATATGCACACAGAAACTCCTTCAGATACAAAAACAAGGCTAATACGGCACTCGCGACCCGAATATGGCAGCTTAAAGAAGAAAACACACCCTTCACCATCAAATGGAAAATAATTGAGAGAAAACCATCCTTCTCTCCAGCCATAAACAGATGTCCTCTATGTGACGCTGAAAAATACCACATTTCAAAAGCCATCATCGATCCGAATACAGCCTGTTTAAATGTCCGCGATGAAATATTCAAGGGATGTGTACACAAGAGGCAAGCATTGCTTATAAACTGGTCTGACCGATTCACATAATGTCTAACTACCCCCCCCCCCCTCTACTAATATAAACACAATAAAAACGAACAAACACCTCATCAACCTATATCCACTTAAACTTCAAGAGCAAAAACTCCGACCTTCACAAAAATACAAAAATATTTAATTTAATTAATCATCAATCACTAGATTACTCTACAAATCCATTTAAACAAACTATATCCACATAAATTCCAAGAGCAATAACTTCGACTTTCACCAAAATGCAAAAATATTTAATTTTTTATTTTTTATCTTTTATCAACCACCAGATTAATATACAAACCCATTTTAACAAACTCAAATATTTCATATTTCCATCTTAGTTACCTCCCTTAGATCCGAATTTCTTCATTAAAAATCTCTCCAATCTGGAGAAAAGATTCTTACACACCAACGGTTTTTAGAACGCATACCTTCAAAAATATAACGGCTAATGATACAAATTCATAATTTGGCTCACGGGAATTTCAGAGAAACCCTTTTTTTATTATTTTTTTTTTTTTTTTATTATTTTTGTTTTTAATCTTTAATTTTTAATTTTTAATTTTATTATTTTTTTTATTATTATTATTTTTATTTATATATTTTATTTTTATTCTTTCTATTTTGATTCTTTCTTTCTCTCTCGCTCTTTTTTATTCTCTACATTTTATTCTCTCTATATATATATATATATATTTTTTAACCCCCCCTTTTTTTCTTCTTTTTATACCTTTTTATACTTTTTTTCTTTTTTCTTTTTTCTTCTTTTTTTATTCCTTTATTCTTAGTATTAAAATGTTTTTATATATATATATGTTTTTTTATATTTATTTATATATATATATATATATTTTTTTCATATATATATTTTTTTATTTTTTACCCCCCTTTTTTATTCCCCTTTTTATTCCCTTTAATCTCGAATTCTCTTTCTTCTCCCGTGTTTTAAATCTCAACGGTCTTATGACACTAAATTCAAATTTAAACAAACACACACAACACACTGAGCAAATAACGCGTCCCAACAAGAGTGTCATGTGACCTCACATTTCCAAAACAGATGACAACAGAAGCTGAAGAGAGCCGGATGGGTAAGACCTTCCGTGCTTGAAACCGACGGTACGAATGTTGTACTAATTTTTCTGTACCAGAATAAATAAATATTATGCTCTTAATTTTTAACTTTGATTCTTAATTAATCGAGCACTCTGCTGGGATTTTTCCTACCATTCTACAAAGAATTTATATATATATATATATAGTTTTTTATTAACTAATGTCATTCAATTAATATATATAATATATATATATATATATATATATATATATATATTAGTTTTTTATTAACTAATTGGCTTTGCCAGCTTGCTATCGCTTCACAAAACTAAAATTTTAAATAAACATTTTCTTTTATAAGTTTCATGTAAACAAACGAAAAAAAACTTGAATTTTTTTCATAAATTTGTATCAAAATGTTCATGTTTATCTCTTTTAAATAAGACCGTAAAGAAATGAAAAGAAAGAAGTAATCAATTTGTCTGAGCACTGATGTGTGTGAGAGAGAGAGAGAGAAAGCAAGTAACCACCCTCTCCATGAAATCTTTCTTTTTAGCCAGGGACGTTAGTTTAAATTAAATTACCTCCCTTGAAAACTAATGAACAAATATTTTAAGAAAGGTTTTTGTAATTTAGCCTTTTTTATTAATAATTAATTACTGTTAATATTGACAAAACTATTGCATATATATATATATATTTAAATTCCCGAAACAGTTTTTCATGGTAAACAACTGATGATCCCTTAAATAATGTTAGAAGCAAACTAATATAATAACTGTAAAAATTAAATTGACTTACATGAGTGATTTTCCACTGAACGACTTGGGACTTAAGGTTTTTTTTATTTATTCTTTTTATATTCGAGACTATATATATATATAATGAGGATAAAATGCACGATATATCATAAAAATGAAATGCCGTGAAATACGAGATGTGAAGAAAAAGAGAAAAACGGAAAAAAACAAATTTTAAATACAGGCAGAACAATTATCAAAAAGGAGATTTTACTGGTTTCGTTCGCATCAACGAATGTCTTCAGAAAAAAGAAAAAAGTTTTTCCCGTTTGTCTCTTTTTTTTCACACACACACACATATATATATATATATATATATATATGAGAGAGAGATAGAAGAAAAAAGAGTGATAAATATGCGACGATTGTCCAAATTTATTTCAATTGTTCAATGCAAGGTGTATTCAGTAATAAACTAGTGTTTATTATTCTTTCCTTAAGCCAAGGCTTTTCAAAGATCGAGATCTTATCAGAGGAGAAATACAGATAGATAAGTTGGCTTTCGAGAAAACCAAAGTTCAAATATTTGAAAAATATGAAAATTATTATTAAAAATTTAATAACTTTTTTAATAATAATTTTCATATTTTTCAAATATTTGAACTTTGGTTTTCTCGAAAGCCAACTTATCTATCTGTATTTCTCCTCTGATAAGATCTCGATCTTTGAAAAGCCTTGGCTTAAGGAAAGAATAATAAACACTAGTTTATTACTGAATACACCTTGCATTGAACAATTGAAATAAATTTGGACAATCGTCGCATATTTATCACTCTTTTCTCTTCTATCTCTACAATTGCTCTATCTCGTATATTGAGCTAATCCTCTTCACTATAGGTTCCATCTACTAAAAGTTTTACTTTGGTTTATATTTGATCCTATATATATATATATATATATATATAATGTATATATATATATAGTGTGTGTGTGTGCCTTGGAAGTTTCAACCATTAAAACTATATGAAAAAAAACAAACACTTTTGCTCTCAAGTCCTTCATTGGAAAACTATTTGCTTCCAAAAATTTACGCTAGTCTTAAAATTATTTAAGGGATCATCAGTTGTTTAACATGAAATATGTATGTATGTATATCTATATATATATATATTAGTACTTCATGTATCCACGTAAAATATTATAAGGAGATATAATTTTTTGTGTCAGTTTTCAGTATTTACTTCAACATTGCTTACTATATATATATATATATATATAAAAATAGGACAATAAAATTACAAATGAATAACACCAAACATTAATTTATTATAAACTGTTTAAAAAAAATAGTCATGAAAATTAAGCATTCAAATACTTGTCTTGAGCTGGGATCAAAACTTGACTATCTAAACAGCAGTCGGTGCTCCTACCCGTGGGTCATAACTGCTACCACTATTTATTTTATTTGGATTTCATTTGAAAATTCATAAACTGTGACATATCTCTTAAGTCATTCTTCTTGCATAAATAATTTGTTTTTTAAATGACCAAAAACAAAAGAATCACTTTCTCTAAATGCTGAGACATTAAGAAATATTAGAGCAGTTTAATTAACATAGTGAGAGGCGGCGGGAGAAATACATAGATCGCTACGATAGATGGGTGACTTGTTCAGTTAATTATAAATTACGGCTAATTAAGATAACTTTTTTTCTTTTTTTTTTTTCCCCCCCAAATAACTCAATCCCAGAAATAAGTTATATACAGGGTGTTTCAAAAGTCTTGGGAACATAGCGATTTTTAATAACTCAAAAACTATTAGGAGTTGAAAAATGAAATTGGTACCGTTGGAAAGGTTAAAGTTTCAAGTTTTGTGGGGAATCTTCAAAGTTGCTCAATATGAGCACCATTCGTCACACGGCAGACATCTAGTCGATAGTCCATTTCCTGCCAAACGCGTTCCAGCATCTTGACGTCAATGGTTCCCACAACTGCCGTTACTCGAGCCTTTAGTTCGTCAATATCTCTTGGAAGGGGCGGCACATAGACTTGTTGCTTGACAAAGCCCCAAAGGAAAAAGTCACACGGGGTAAGATCTGGAGACCTAGGAGGCCAGGGCATGAGAACGTCATCACCTCGCCCAGATCTCTCAATCCATCTACCAGGCAGCCTTGTGTTAAGAAACTGTCTTACTCTAAGACTCCAGTGTGGTGGTGCACCATCTTGTTGAAAAATGAAGTCATCAGATTCTGCTTGTTCCAACTGAGCCATTAACCAGTCTTCCAGCATGTTGAGATAGGATTCACCAGTGATAGTTGCCTCTTCAAAGAAGAACGGTCCATAGACACCTTTCTTGGAAATTGCACAAAACACGTTCACTTTTGGTGAATCTCGCTCGTGCTCAAGAAGTTCATGAGGATTCTCAGTACCCCATATGCGAGTGTTATGCTTGTTAACTTTGCCATTCAGATGGAAGGTCGCCTCATCGCTAAAAACAAGCCGGTCATCAAAGCCGTTATCTTCCAACTTCTCTTGCATTGCAATGCAAAAGTCACGGCGAAGTGGCTTATCAGTGTCCTTCAACTTTTGGACCAACTTGAGCTTGTAAGGTACCATTTGCAGTCGTTTCCTTAAGACACGCCAGACAGTTGCTGGAGCAAGCTGAAGTTCCCTGCTGGCTCTTCTCACTGATTTACGGGGGCTCCGCTGAAAGGCTGTCCGAACTTGCTCAACTGCATCTTCTGAAGTTGAAGGGCGACCTGTTCGCTTACTTGGGCACAAACACCCATCTTTCACAAATTTAGCATGCCATCTGACAATGGATTTCCTTTCAGGGGCTTCTTTTTTAAATTTCCTGCGAAATGCACGCTGAACACATGTCCACGATTCAGTCTTTGCAAATTGGAGGACGCAAAATGCCTTGTCTTGTTTAGAGAACGCCATTACTGCACCTGGAAAGATAACACGAAAATCATTAGTATGACCAAAAACTTGATTAAGCAAGCTTTAAAATGGCACCAGTTTCATTTTTCTACCTGGAATAGTTTATGAGATATACGCATTTGTAATGTTCCCAAGACTTTTGAAACACCCTGTATATTAGCATGTATTTGGTGTTAATGAAATGCAGCATCTGGTGAACAGTTTTTGTAGAAACGGTGTTTGGCGAATTCCAAAGAACTGTACCACAGGAAATAAAATGCAATAAAACCTATTGGCCTCCAAATAAAAGAAATAAGCAAAGAAACCAACATTCCACTCAAAAAGGTCCATGATACCATCCAACCAACAATACCACCGTGGGAAATAACACAACGAAAAGTAAACTCTGAAATGAGTAAACTCAATAAAACTACTACGCATCCTCTCATTTTTAATGAGAAACTAAATGAAATCTGAGATTGTTATCCCAAATATTCACAGACGGATCTAAGGACAAGAACACAAACGGATGTGCAGACGTACATGAAAACCAATTTCCTAAAGAAGAATCTATTTTCAGTGCAGACTCCAATGCCATAGATTTAGCACTCGATATTTTCTCTCAGAGTAAAGAAATTCGTTATTCTTTCCGACTCCTTATCAGTATTAGCAACATTGAAAAATAGAAATCTGGATACCCCACTGATGATCAAAATATTATGTAGAATAAGATCATTGCTGAACACCAAGGAAATTCCATGAAAAATGCCAGTATACTGAAATCATATGCCCTTAATAGGGTTAAGATGAAAATTCATATACACTAAATGTACAAAAGCAAGGAAATTCCCAAATTTTTACACTTTTATTGTCATTAAGGGTATGACTACATATCAACCATTTCATTATCACATCACTACAGTATAAATCTCTATGCATGAGTGGATGAAGTGTGTGAGGTGCGCTGAAGAAAAATTCCTACCAGTAAAATACATAGCCCTGTTGTGCTCGCATACCCTTAATGACAATGAAAGTGTAAAAAATTGGGAATTTCCTTGCTTTTGTACATTTAGTGTATATGAATTTTCATCTTAACCCTATTCAGTATACTGGCACTTTTCATGGAATGTCACTACTTTGTAAAAGCTATGCCTCAATACAATGCCTTCTTGAAGTCTATTAAAGGATAGTGCTCTCGCGCCTCCCTTGATTATATTTTGTTGGATCCCAAGTCAGATAGAAATCTGAGAAAATAAGGCTGACACAAGGGCCAACACCGCCTTAAAAGAGCCCCTCGACAATTTCAGTTTTTTTTTTTTTTTCAAAAAAATTTCCAAATATTTTTCCTAATATTTTTCCTGTTTCCTATATAAACTTAACACAAACTGATCACCAACTTTTTGACCATGTTTGTTCAGCCATTTTTTACGGACAAAATTTCTTTCTTTTTTCTGTGGACGATTACCTATCATGCCGCTAGAGAATTCTGGGTGGTTTTGAAGTTTAAAAAAAAAAAAGAAGAGTGACGGTCAAAAATTGACGTTAAATTTAAATATCACGTTTCTAGTGACACGGTAGGTAATTATACACTGAAAAAAAATTTTTTTTTTAATTTGATCAGTAAAAAGGGTTAGAAAAACTGGTGGTGGTGTGTTACGAACAAGTGGGGGAAAATTTATTTCAGCAGTTTTTACCATTGGCCACTCCTTAATTTCTCTCCCTATTTTGATGCAAATATTGTTGTTGGTGGCAGGGTTGGGTAAGGAATCCTGTCTGCATGTTTTTTTATTATTTTTTTTTTGTGTCTTCGTGCTGGTAATTGATGGAAGAATCTGCTGCTCTTTTTTAGGCATTCAGTCGAGCTCACCGAATCGGCCAAGCCAACAAAGTGATGATTTACCGCTTTGTGACGAGAGCTTCGGTTGAAGAGCGTATCACCCAAGTGGCCAAAAAGAAAATGATGTTGACTCATTTAGTCGTACGCCCAGGACTTGGCAACAAGGGGGGAACCATGTCCAAACAAGAACTAGACGACATCTTGAAGTTCGGAACAGAAGAACTTTTTAAGGAAGAAAATGGTGAAAGTGGGTTCTCCTCTTTTAGAAAAAAATCTTCTATTTTTATTATTATTTTTTTTTATTTCTTTTGTTTTTATGCAAAAACGTGTGCAAAATTTTTTATATTTTAAAAAAATTTTTTATATTTAAAAAAAAATTTTTTTTTTTATATTTAAAAAAAAATTTTTTGGATGCTTTCTTTCCTTCCTCCCTTCCTTTTTTTTTTTTTTTTTTTTTTTTTGTTTTAACTGTTTGAATTTAATGGTTGCTATTTTTAGTTGTTTGAATGTAAGCTATATTCACTCCCAACCTCTGATCTTTTAATAGTGTCTGTTTTTTTTGTGTAACCTTCTTCCTTCTCCTATAATTAATTCTTTTGTTGTGTAATGCTGAAATGATTTCTAAAAATGCATTAGATTGCATTAATAATGCATCGATGGAGTTTAAATGTTAAGGTTTCTTTTTAGTTTTCGAGCGGATTCCGTTGAAAACCATCATGATTTCACATACACTCTGTTTTTAAAAAAAAAAAATTTTTATATATAAGTTTAAAAAAAAACAAAAAAACTATTTCTTTGTCTTTCGTATATTTAAAAAAAAAAAAAAATTTCTTTTCTCCCCCGGATCACCTTTAAGGATCTGTTGGATGGCTTTCCATTTTAAAATATAAATGTTCCCCCAACTTTAAAAAGAAAAAAAAAACAAAACTTTTTACATAAACCATTTTGAATCACCAACACCCATTGTCACTTTATTTCAGAAACCGAATGGTCATGCTGTGAGTATTAACATTTCTTTATTCTTAAAACTGATCCTACAGACAGTTGTTGCTGCTGCTGATGATGATGGCGGCAGAAGATCCACACTTTTCTTATCCCCCCCCCCCCCCCCCAAAGAAAAGTTCCCATCTTTTTCCTCTTCCTTGAGGATTTGGTCATTTTTTTTGACCCCATAACTTTCATCATTCTGTTACCCCCCCCCCCTACCTCCCTACCCCCCAATGCCGCTGCTACGGTAAAAAAACAAATTTCTCCTTTCATCTTAATCTTTAAAAAAAAAAAAAAAAAAAAACGACCTAGTAATCTTTTCTCACATTACTTACCCAGCCCCTGTCTTCTGTGGGGTAGGGCTGTTGAATTTGAGAATGGTTAACTGAAAAGAATGGGAGTTTTTTTTTTTTAAATTTAAAGAAAAAAAAAAAAAAGCAATGGCTTGTCCACCTTTTTCTAGTCTTTTCCATTTCGTTACTATAGCTATCGTAACCGTAAAAACGTCGTATTTTGCGGATTGCATCTCGAGTTTGAGTGAAATAAAATAAATAAAAGTTCTGACGAGCCATTTTTCAATGTGTTGTAAAATTTGAAAGAAAAGCTAAAACATTTAAAAAATGTTAGTCAAATTGAAGATAAGTTCAATTTGAGGAAAGCCAGCATGCTAGTTGAATGGTGTGACAAGGAACACGGATTCTCTTTGCTTTAGGCCAGCTTACGGCTTTTGATGGCCTCAAAACAGCCAGCCGAAAAGATTGGCAATATATGTTATTTTTTAATCAAAAACTTTTTTTTTTAATTATTTATAAGTAACGTGTATAAAGGCAATTTAAAAGACATTTGTACCACCACAAAAAAAAAAAACTCCCCAAAATTGGCATATTACGCATTTTTCATGAAGGAGGAGGCTTGTATAGCTGTCGGCTTTGGGGGGGGACGGACCAGTTATGATACACTCGGGTAGAGTCACTTAAGTGAGCTGGGGGGGGGGTGAGTTCTGATGCTGGAAGATCTGAATGAGCCTGGGATATTTATTGACTTCTCCAATAACGCTCCCAACGCACAGTATTAGAATATTATTGGGGGGGGGGGGGAATGATTCAAGCGACTTTGATTTTTTTTTTTTTTTTTTTTTTTTTAAATCTTTCTCCCCATTAAAAAAATTTTTTTTTCTTTTTACATTTTTGTCTTTTCACTTTGATCTCTTTCTGTGTCCATTTTATTATTTTATTATTGCTTTTAATTATTGCTGTTGATTTGTAGTAGATGTTAGTTATCTGGGGGAAAGGCCTCCCCAGTTTAGTGATAACCCATCGCGCCTCCCCATTCATCCTCCTACCCGGGAGGACTCTTCTTTTCTCTCATAAATAGTCATCATTCATCCTTCATTTATCAGTTCTTTCCTTCATTTTTCTTCGACCCCCCCCCCCCCCCCCCAAAAAAAAATGTACAAAAATTTTCTTATTCACTTTCATTGTTTCTCTTCGCACATATATATATATATATATATAAAAAGAAAGGCTAGTATTGCGTGTCTGCGCATTTAGTAATACAAATGCTATTTCAAACGTGCGTGTGTGACTGACGAGCTGGGCCTCTTACGAATCTGTATCTACAATTTCTAATCATAACTGAACAAAAGGTATCAATCAAAATTTCTATGGAAAAAAAAAAAAAATTGAAACTTTTTGCAGCAGGTTTTTAAAAAAAAAAATTTTTTTTTTTTTTTCTGTTTATACAAAAACGTTTATTTGCAAGATGAGATTGTTTTTCGTTAACACAAGCATTTCTACCGACTTCTCTCCTAAAAATATCACTAACATTTTATTTCTTTTTAACTCCATTAATAATTTCATCTCATCTCATCTCATCGTGCCCCTGGATCACAATTCACTTTTTTTTTTTTTTTTTTTTTTCTTTTTTTTTTTGCTGGTTTGTAGCAGAAAACTATTTTTATTTTATTTATTTTTTTTACACATTTTATTTTTCCTTTTCTTTTCAAATGAATCAATTTGTTCAGTTGAAGAAACCGTCTGAAAAGCGAACGGTTTCAATTTTTCTGTCAGAACTGGAGAAATTCCACTTTCGTTCCTCTCTGCTCTCTCACACCATTTAACATTTTTTTTTTTTTTAAATTATTTTCTCTCGGCTTCTGGTGTTTCTGCAGTTTCACAATGACATTAAAATATTTACAGAAATGCATAAACTTTGTTAGCTGAAAATAAGATTGTACAGAAAAAATTACGCAAATTCATCCAGTATTTATTAAATTATAAGAAAAATAAAAAAAATAAACGATTTTACGTACTGTTAGACAATTTGTAACAAGAGAGATAACTAAAAAAAATGTTATTATTACTAAAAAAAAATCCAAAAAATGAGTTATCTCCCTTGACGATCCAGGATAAAATCGAGCGATTGAAAGATACAAAATGGCGACGACTAATAAAAATTGTTTTTATCTTTAATTTAATAAATACTGGATGAATTTGCGTAACCTTTGGTGTACAGTCTTCTTTTCAGCTACCACGTAATTACATAGGAAAGTTTTTACATTTCTGTAGCTATTTTTTTTTATATACATGTTATTGTGAAACAGCAGAAGCACCAAATTTCTTGAATAAAACGTTGTCATTCTTAGCCCCCTTCCCCCCTCCCTCTCTTTCACATAATGACGTAGTGGGGGTATACATTCTTCAGGCAATTTATTATTCGCTAAAAATAAATGTCAAAATATTTGATAAAATTTTCTTTGGATCTGAAAAAGAAAAAGCTAATTTAATTTGTCTTAAAAAAATTTGTTTCTTTTTTCCGATCTTATTGAATCGGCTAAGTTTAAAATAAAATAAAAAAAAATAAAAAAACGGGATGGGGTTTGGATGACTGAACGGAGGCTGAAAAAAAATCGCCAAATTTCTGGGAGTGGTAAAACCTCGTCTCTCTATTACTATTTGTCTTACACGTTCATTTTTTGACGCGACAATCGACAAGCAGATCCCAAATTACAAAAGATGTAAAGGGGGATATATGCTCTTCATTAACCCCAACACTAACCCTAAGTCCGGGGGTGGTGGTTAAATGCCAACATCAACCCTAAGTGGTTTCTCCACCCTAAGTTCCCGGGGTAGTGGTGGTTGGTTGCCAACATCTTCAATTTAGGTCACCTCATTGTGGAGGTTTTGGTTGATGCTCTAAATATGTATAATGGGCAACAAAAAATTTTTTTTACTAAAAAGTAAATTCTAAACAAAAAAAAAAAGTTAAATATGTTAGAATTGTCTCCCGTTTTTTTACGGGTGGAAGGGTCCGTTAAACCATCATCTCGCCCTCCTCCTTTCTCAAGAAAATTTGGTCATCTCCAAAATTTACATTTGGATACATTCACCCTTCATCGTTCTACCCCGCCACAATGCCCACCCGCCCACCCTCACACATGGATTCACTCGTTTTCAAACTTTCATATCATTTTTTTTTTTTTTTTTTTTTTTTTTAAATTTTTACTAAAAAAACTAAATTCCTGAAAATAATGAATAAAATTTGTTAGATATGTCTCCCGTTTTTTAAGGGTGGAAGGGTCCGTTAAATCGTCATCTACCCCCCCCCCCCCCCTCATTCGTTACTCCATTCGTTTAAGAAAATTTGGTCATCTCCAAAATGTACATTTGGAAACATTCACCCTTCATCTTCATCATTCTATCCCATCTCCCCCCCCCCCACACACACACGCATTCATGCGTTTTAAGTCGTTCATGTCATCATTTTCATTATTTTGAACTAAACGCACACACTTCATACCCTCCTCATATCGGTGAAAGATTTTAGCTGTGCGTAAGTTGCTTGTTTTAATTTCCTTTTTAATCAGGAATCATTCTGTCTTCGTGCGGGTCACGTCAGACATGAGATGAGTACTTACTGTCCCAACGAAATCCCCTCCTCCAAGAGAAAAGAAATAGATACCAGATTGTTATTTCATAACTACTGTTGCTTGTTCTTCTTTCTCCAATGTCTTTGATAAATACTGTCATGAAGTCGAAATACATGTTGTATTTGCAATACACAGTGGTGTATGTGAAATCATTGATGGCACATCTAATGTTTACTGCATTTCAACATGGACAACACTCCCCGCCCCCTCGGGTTGGATTTCCACGCGTGGTTGTTCTTTCATGTTTATTGAACATTTAAAAACAAACCTTATGTACTGACCCCCAGTAGAGAACGCTTGGTGACACTTCCCTCCCTCCCTCTCTCCCTTTTCTTTGTTTTCTCCCTCTGTCGTGTCACACGACGGATGTATATGAATGCTATTTAAACGTGAAAAAACAACCGCTTCATCTTTTTAAAAATCTAAACATGGTCAATGCTTCTTCACAATCACTCCCCCATGAAAAAAAGGAAGAAAAAAATTAAAAAAAATTTTTTTTTTTTTATAGTCTTTAGTCCGTAGACAGATCCTAGCCTTCAGGCTGTATTCACTCTAAAGAGGCCTCCCAAACTTATAGGGAGGAAGTTCCCTGAGCCCCTGACAAGGCAATTTTTCAGAGAAACCTCTTTTGGGGGAGCATGACTCCCACGTTAATCCAACGGTTTCTTAGTGTGCGTGTGAAGAAAAGATTAGTCGCACTAAGATTAAGATAGTCATTAAAATTTGGTAGTTTGCTAACCAAGTCGGTCATTACCTATGATTATGCAAATTGTTTTCCGATTTGGCTACGGCAACACAAAGCGAAACTGTTTGACTTGTCTTGTGGGTGCGGTGTGCTACCATCAGTTGAAAACGAACAAATAGTATTCGTAAGTAATTTCTTTAACTAAAATCAAAAGTTACGTATTGTCAATCAATCGGATGGCATCCAGAATCTTCTACAAGTTGGTCGATGTAGGTGTGATGAGGTTGTCTGACCGATCTTTTGCTGCGTAATAGATTCCCTAGGAGGCTGTCACTCATAAGTTGTGACTTAATTTTCTAGGAGTGACCAGTAAGTGGAAGCCGCCTTCCTCTTAGCGAGACGAGACTGCGATAGGAGGAAGGGGTTTCTACCTGGCGTTTCTTGGCTGGGTGTTTCTTCCACGAACAAGATTCTGTACACGAGTGAATATTGGTGTATTTGAATTTTTAAACAAAAAAATAGAAAAAAAACAAAAAAAACAAACTTTTTTTCATGATGGTATGATCGTAAAGAATAACCCTCCTTTTTTTTTCTTTTAACATAGACTTTTCTGCATGGGTTGGCGGGTCTCTCTCGTAAAAAAAAAAAAAAAAAAAACTATAAAAAAAACTTACATACTGAAAAACAAGAAATATACAAATCTTAAAAGTGACGTTTCCAAATCTTGGTTGTAAAAATTCTGTTCCTAGATTATAATTGTTTTACGAAACCGTTTGTGTAATCCTATTGAAATGAGGAGCAACCCTCATTTTTTTTTTTTTTTTTTTTTTTTTTCTCGATGTTGATGCATTCAGTACTTTTTATGTTTTTTTTTGTTTTTTTTTTTTTAATTAATTTGTTTTTTCTGCGTTAATGAAATTCCTCTTGCGTTTCTCTCCTGATGATTATGACAAGACATTTTTCTCAAAATGACAATCTTTTAATTTGAAAGACTCGCTTGACTTATTTCGGTTTCATTACAAAGTGCATTTACAATTGTTGCGTTTGAAAACTATAAATGCTAAGACCCCCCCCCCCCCCATTCCACTATTGTCTAAATTTTTATTGCCTTTTTTTTTTTTTTTTTTTTTTTCTTTTTGCAAACATATCCTCCCTTTCTCTTGCTCTTTGTGTTTGAAATGAAAAATGGTTAAGTGGCATCTTAAATTTAAAGAATTTGTCTTGGAATTAATTCATTTTCAGAGGAATAAACCATTTCCTGCAGAAATCAAATTCTAACTTTGAGATATTTAAAAACGAAACAAAAATCAAATCATTTTGTGGGGAAGGCAGAAACATATTTTTCCTGGAGCTGTCGTAGGGAGAAGATCACGTTGACGGTTGATCTTCCTGCTCTAACCCCACAGTACTTTGGGGTATGCAGGCTCTGCAGCCAATAAAATCAAAATATCTTTCCTCCACCTATCTGCAATCATCATCATCATCATCATCAACCGGTTTATTTGTTGAATCAGGCCACAATTAATCCTCTGATGAGGGTGGGGCCTGATTGTCTAGTCTCGAAATCTAAGTCTTCCTCTCCACTCCTGTCTTTGGCAAGGCTTGATGGAATCCATACCCATGGCCTTCCTATCATGTTTGACTACGTCCTCCCAAGTCAACTTGGGTCTACCAGTGGTGATGTTCTCTGCTGGCACATTCAACTGTCGGACTTTAGCAATCCAGCCATCGCTACGCTCAATGTGACCCAACCAACGCAGTCTGTTCTTTCGCATGATGTCCGCAAGGCTTTTCAAGTCGACCTGTGAGAGCAGGGATTCAAAAGAAACGTACTGTTCAGGCCTCTCCAAACAGATCCATCTGACCATTGCCCTGTCATTACGGTGCAGCTTCCTTAGTATGCCAGCAGAGACACCCCAAGTTTCTGAGCCATACAACAGCACACTTCTGACACATGAGGAGTATACACGCCCTCTCAGAGTTGTTGGCGGGTGTTTGTTTGTCAATAATGTTGAATTTAGTATTTTACATTTAAAAATAAATCTAAAGCTCCAATTTGTCCATGGACATAAGATTCTGAATATATATATTCAACAATGGAATATATATATATATGCGATTTTATGAAGGCTTACCAAAGCATTCCTTTCAGGACACCAATGATCACCATTAAAGATTTTTTCTTACAAATATTATTTATTCAATTAAATGTTTTTTTTTCCTACACGTGTTTCACTACCAAGCAGGTACTTGCTTGGCAGATCATCAGGGAAATTAAATGTCTGGAATAAGGGTTTCAACTGCCGACAATACACAATGTGGCGTTGCAATAGTTGAGGTCACTTAAGAAGAGAAGAGGGTTTAAGTGACCTCAACTATTGCAACTCTACATTGTGTATTGTCGGCAGTTGAAACCCTTATTCCAGACATTTAATTTCCCTGATGATCTGCCAAGCAAGTACCTGCTTGGTAGTGAAACACGTGTAGGAAAAAACATTTAATTTGAATAAATAATATTTGTAAGAAAAAATATCTTTAATGGTGATCATTGGTGTCCTGAAAGGAATGCTTTGGTAAGCCTTCATAAAATCGCATATAAATGCTCTGTACTCTGTAAGCGAGTATCATCGAGCTTGTTTTTATTGGAACAACCCCGGTCTTCACTGAATGATCTATTTTATAAGTGAAAAATCTAAATCTATATACGTTTCGCCCAACTGTTACGTGAGTTTTGTCAAGAGCGAATGAAAACTGCTAAAAATGACAAAAGACGAAAGTCTTTAATTATGGGAAATATATATAGTGGTAGGGTTTACAATTTATGTAGAGAGGGAAGATATGCAAACATGTACAGTGTCAGAGAAAAATACATAACACTTTTTATATATATATATATATATGTTATCTATTTTCCTCTGTACAGTGTACTGAATGAGGTCAAGACAATGTTTTTCTCATTGTGTTTTGACCTCATTCAGTATGCTGACGAGTCCCTTGGGTATAGACTTTTTAAAATGTAAAAAGTCAACCCATCTGGATGAAACCGTGGTACGATTCTGAAATATGTAGAATAGTTTTCAAATAAGTTATTTTATATATATATATATATATATATATATATTACAGACACTGTTTTGCTGTATCACAGCTGTTTGGTGTGGCTAAACAGTGCCTCAAGCTTTGATTGAAGCTTGACCGTATATATATCTTGCATATATTAAAAGAGATTGACACCATTGGGCGATAATAAAAATATTCAAGTTTATTTTATCAGTTGAAGAACTACTTGCAGCCTGTGTACTATTCTCTAGACCAGGAGTGATTTTAAAAGTTGTACTGCCATCCCTCTTGGAACAGTGGGAAAATCCAAAGAACTAGTCCAAATAATCAATCCTGAATTCGGAAACATAAAGACATTTACTCTAAAACTTTGATTCTGAATGAATTGGTTAAAGTAGATAGGAAGAGGGCGGTCAAATTATTTATATTTTATTTGAAAAGATTTCAGAGTAACTTATTAAAATTTTGGTTAATTTGAGAGAAAAATGTCTTGTAGATGTGCACTGTTTTTTGTTTATCGCAAAGAAGAAATGCATACGTTTTTGTAGCTCGAGAGATTAACACACGTTAGTATTTTAAAATTGTTACTACAATGTTAATTGAATGTGATACGTTTGCTAGTTTTTATATCTTTGACTCGTATTCACGTCTGTCACTTTAGATATATAAAAAAAAAAGTTTGCGTGTATATAATTAAAAAAATTTTTTTTTATAAATTCATTTTCAATATCTACTGGAATATCTTAGATTTTTCTACCATTGTTTTTATTTTGTTTTTGTTCTGAATTATTAGATATTTTTTTATTTTTTAAATAATTTGTTTTTTAAATTTTTTTATTTAAATTTTTTTTTTTTTTTTTTAATTAAAAAAAAAAAATTGTTTTTTATAAATTCATTTACAATATCTACTGGAATATCTTTAATTTTTCTACCATTATTTTTATTTTGTTTTTGTTCTAAATTATTAGATATTTAAAAAAAAATTTTTTTCATTTTTTTTTTTTTAGCTTTATGACATGTTTCGGACAAACGGTTTTTTGCTCGTTGCTATTTTCGCGTTTAGTAAAATAGAAAGCAATTTAAAAAAAACACAAAAAAAAAACAATTAATGATCTTTTGTAAAGCAATATTCAATTTAGTTAAGCTTACAACGTCGATAGCGTACACAATGTCACTATGTTAGAAAGTACTATAAATAACTCAACGTTATAAATATAAAAAATTGAGTAGATTGCTATCCACTTTTTTATATATAAATATTTTAATGTTAGTAGAGAATGGTAGTTTGCTTGAAGCATTGCTGGGTGTAGTAGTAGTAAGTTTTTGAAAGGCTGTGGGCAATGCAAGTTCCGGGTAAGATGCAAGTTGTAAGGAACAAAAACAATAACAATAAATCGAATACGAAATATGACTTACTATTTTTATTTTTTTCATAAAATCTTACATAACAGCAAGAGTGTTTTTAGCTGTTCGTGTGATGTCCGGGCGATTAAAAATCACTGTATTCTCTACACAGTCGGAGAAGAGGGAAAAAAAAAAAAATTTCTTCTGGTTTAATTATTTTTGACAAAGGGATGTCTTTTCTCGAAATATCAAATAGTGATTTTTAATCATCCGGACATCACACGAACAGCTAAAAACACTCTTGCTGTTATGTAAGATTTGAGAAAAAAAGGAAAAATAAATAGTAAGTAATATTTCGTATTCGATTTATTGTTATTGTTTTTGTTCCTTACAACTTGCATTTTAATGTTAGTTTTGATAAAAAATTTAATTTTTTTTTTTTTTATCGTTCCTTAAAAAAAAAAAATGAACTGGTACTAAATATTTATAGAGTAATTTCCGCAGTGAATTAAATACCAGGAAATATTTTAAATTCTGAAAAGACGCGCAGAGGATACAACGGCTGAGAAAATGTGAAGACGCCAACTAAGACGAGGAGAAAAAGGTTTAGGTTAAATCCAATATTTTTATGTTTTTTTTTTTTTTTGACTTCCTGTTTAATCGTGCACGTCATCTGAAATGAAAAATAAAACCTTTTTGTTAGCATTTCTTTATGCGAATTTTTATATCATTATTGTTCCTTCGAATTATAGTTTAATAATAATAATTTTTATAATTTTATTTAGTTTAATAATAATAATTTTTATAATTTTATTTAGTTTAATAATAATAATTTTAATAATTTTATTTAGTTTAATAATAATAATTTTTATAATTTTATTTAGTTTAATAATAATAATTTTTATGATTTTATTTAGTTTAATAATAATAATTTTTATAATTTTATTTAGTTTAATAATAATAATTTTTATAATTTTATTTAGTTTAATAATAATAATTTTTATAATTTTTAGTTTAATAATAATTTTTATAATTTTATTTAGTTTAATGTAATAAACAAATAATACTTACATAAAAAAACAACAAAAAAAAACACATTTTATTATTAATGTGTTTGAAATGAATAAAAACATATGCTATAATAATAAAACATTTTATTGAATTAATTTTAACAAATTATCAACCGAAAGTATTTATTTATTTTTATTTTTTCTTAATAACGTTAATCAATTCATTGAACTCATCGTGTCTCTTGTTTGTAGCATTAAATCGTGCAAATTTATATTCGGTGCTTTTACACTTTAGCGGATACTTTAAATAAAACAAACTGAGGAATATCTGTTTGATGTACGTATCTGTCACGGAATGAAAATATTGTATACCAAAAATCACGGAAATTGATGTTTTTTTTTTTTTTTTTTTTTTTTTGTATAAAAGAAAATTAAATTTTAGCCATGTACGAAGAGGGCAGCCATTTTGAAATTTTCCAAAGGAATTTGGAAAGGGTGATAACCGTAACTTCAAACATCGCTCCATTTGATCACGTGACGTCAAGATACATTTACCTTTTCCCAATTTTTTTAAAATGAAAAACACAATTTAAAAAAAAAACACAATTTCTGAAAGATAACACAGACGTACTATATAAGACAAAATCAGATACATTTAACTTTTCCCAATTTTTTTAAAATGAAAAACACAATTTAAAAAAAACAACACAATTTCTGAAAGATAACAGACGTACTATATAAGACGAAATGAGATACATTTAACTTTTCCCATTTTTTTTAATGAAAAACACAATTAAAAAACAACAACACAATTTCTGAAAGATAACAGACGTACTATATAAGACAAAATGAGATACATTTAACTTTTCCCATTTTTTAAAATGAAAAACACAATTAAAAAAAAACAACACAATTTCTGAAAGATAACAGACGTATTATATAAGACAAAATGAGATACATTTAACTTTTCCCATTTTTTTTAATGAAAAACACAATTTAAAAAAAACAACACAATTTCTGAAAGATAACAGACGTACTATATAAGACAAAATGAGATACATTTAACTTTTCCCATTTTTTTAAATGAAAAACACAATTTAAAAAAAACAACACAATTTCTGAAAGATAACAGACGTATTATATAAGACAAAATGAGATACATTTAACTTTTCCCATTTTTTTAAATGAAAAACACAATTTAAAAAAAACAACACAATTTCTGAAAGATAACACACGTACTATATAAGACAAAATGAGATACATTTAACTTTTCCCCCCTTTTAAAACTTTCAATCCCCCTTTGGAAACTTTCAAAATGGCTGTCCTCTTCGTACATGGCTAAAATTTAATTTTCTTTTATAAAAAAAAAAACTACTTGATTAATTTCCGTGATTTTTGGTATACAATATTTTCATTCCATGACAGGTACGTACATCAAACAGATATTCCTCAGTTTGTTTTATTTAAAGTATCCGATAAAGTGTAAAAGCACCTTATATTCATACAGCATAATTCTGCAGCTGGAATTATATCTGAAACTAACTTCTTCATTATTTTAATTTTGACGTTATCTTATGGGAAGGTAATCAGTAATTAGTAATTAAAAAAGGAATCGGAAGTCGAAATGTATAAATGTGAAAATGTAAATATTAATTTTTGTTAAATGCTAACAAAAAGGTTTTATTTTTTATTTCTGCTCATCCGTACGTCAGATTACGCGCACGATTAAACAGAACGTCACAAAAACATTACAAAAATCTTGGATTTAACCAGAGTTTAAAACGATAAGGATACTTTGTCTGGCAAATTCATTTGCGTGTAAATAAGAAAAGCAAAAGTTTGGGATATTGAAGCATGAGTTAAGGGGTTATTTTCCTAGTTGGTGCTCGACTCGATCGTTATTTTCATAGTTGGTGCTCGACTCTATCGTTATTTTCATAGTTGGTGCTCGACTCTATCGTTATTTTCATAGTTGGTGCTCGACTCTATCGTTATTTTCATAGTTGGTGCTCGACTCTATCGTTATTTTCATAGTTGGTGCTCGACTCGATCGTTATTTTCATAGTTGGTGCTCGACTCGATCGTTATTTTCATAGTCGGTGCTCGACTCTATCGTTATTTTTCATAGTTGGTGCTCGACTCGATCGTTATTTTCATAGTCGGTGCTCGACTCTATCGTTATTTTTCATAGTTGGTGCTCGACTCTATCGTTATTTTCATAGTTGGTGCTCGACTCGATCGTTATTTTCCTAGTTGGTGCTCGACTCGATCGTTATTTTCATAGTTGGTGCTCGACTCGATCGTGATTTTCCTAGTTGGTGCTCGACTCGATCGTGATTTTCATAGTTGGTGCTCGACTCGATCGTTATTTTCATAGTTGGTGCTCGACTCGATCGTTATTTTCATAGTTGGTGCTCGACTCGATCGTTATTTTCCTAGTTGGTGCTCGACTCGATCGTTATTTTCATAGTTGGTGCTCGACTCGATCGTGATTTTCATAGTTGGTGCTCGACTCGATCGTTATTTTCATAGTTGGTGCTCGACTCGATCGTTATTTTCATAGTTGGTGCTCGACTCGATCGTTATTTTCCTAGTTGGTGCTCGACTCGATCGTTAGTTTCATAGTCGGTGCTCGACTCGATCGTTAGTTTCATAGTCGGTGCTCGACTCGATCGTTAGTTTCATAGTCGGTGCTCGACTCGATCGTTAGTTTCATAGTCGGTGCTCGACTCGATCGTTATTTTCATAGTCGGTGCTCGACTGAGCTCTAATCTATGCCCCCCCCTCTCCTCACCTGTAAAACATTCACAATAAAAATTCGTCTAGCTACAACCACTGTAAATAATTTTTCTTTCTTCCTCTTTAAACCTAAAACTAAACAGAACTTCTAAGAACTGCCGTCTGTTGAACACCATACCGCAGGGCTGCTTCCCACCTGACTACAACATGGTCGTTTTCAAGTTTAACGTTAACAAATGTCTGTTAAGTCGTCCTTTTCAATAGTCAAATTTTTCCGAGTTTCAACGATCGCTAGCAATTCTCATTGTGTCGTCTCATCGTCCACCTGGCAAACTCATTACCTAACCCTTATCCTCGAGTGGCCTTTGAGCCTTGATAAACGGGGACTCGTTGGTACATATGAAAAAAAATAAGTAAATCTGCTGAATAATGTTCTCGTTACTGGAAATTTGTCCGACATGTCTTGCGTCGAATTCTGTATGTTTTAATCCCCCGACTTGCCTGCTTTCTCTTCGCTTCCTTCAACTTTTGAATCGTTATTGTGTAAAGTGTACTCTAGTTTCACAAAGACAAACTCATCGAATTCGTACGCGATGATTCGGTGTGGCAGGAAGTGCACGTTGCCAATGTGAAAATTCGTTAATTTCAAAAGAATATCAATTTATTTTCATTTAGAAATTAAAAAATATCAATCTTAACATATTAGACCTAAGAAATTAGAATCAATACAAAAAAAAATTTTTTTTTTTTAATTTACAAAATTTATCCCCCCCCCCCCTCCTTGTTTAAGGTTTCTTGCGGCAAATTATTTAAATAAAGAAAAAAAGAAATCCCTCAAGACCATTTGAAATTTAAAACTAAAATTGGAAAAATGTCCGTAAGTAGTGACATTCCATGAAAAATGTCAGTATACTGAAATCATATGCCCTTAATAGGGTTAAGATGAAAATTCATATACACTAAATGTACAAAAGCAAGGAAATTCCCAAATGTTTACACTTTTATTGTCATTAAAGGTATGACTACATATCAACCAAACCATTTCATTATCACATCACTACAGTATAAATCTCTATGCATGAGTGGATGAAGTGTGTGAGGTGCGCTGAAGAAAAATTCCTACCAGTAAAATACATAGCCCTGTTGTGCTCGCATACTCTTAATGACAATAAAAGTGTAAAAATTTGGGAATTTCCTTGCTTTTGTACATTTAGTGTATATGAATTTTCATCTTAACCCTATTAAGGGCACATGATTTCAGTATACTGGCATTTATCATGGAATATAATATATATATATATATATATGTGTGTGTATGTATATATATATAGGCAACATCTTCTCTTGTAGGCAAGTATTGTTGAATATAAGAAACAACTCATGTCTAGATATCCTTCGGTAGATCCTTTCAATAGTCCAAATCAGGGTCTTAGTTTCGGAGGGGAATTGGCTGATGAATTTGCCATAGTTTAGATTTGGGAACTGCGTAGCGAGATGTTTTTTTTTACATTAGTTTTAAATTTCTGGATGTCAGTACCGTCAGGAAAGCAGGGAGGGAGTTCCAGAGTCCAGCAGCATGAGGAAATAAGCTTTTTGGAGTAGAAAGCTCTTCGGCATCTGGGGATCTCCACAGTGTATGGATGGGATTTGGCAGATTGTCGGGTTGGTCTAGTGAATTTACGTCGTGGGGGTACCAGAGCAGTACGCTCATCAGAGCACAATCCATTAAAGTACTTGTAAAACAGGCACAAGGAAGCAACATTGTGGCGATGGGACAGGGGCTGGAGCTTGGTGGATAGTGAGAGACCTATTAAGTTTGCGACTTTTTTTGGACCTTGTCTAGGAGGGAGAGACAAGTGGATGGTGCACCAGCCCAGATGTGACAACAATACTCCATGCATGGGCGGATGGTGGCTTTGTAGAGATACAGGATAATGTCAGGTGTGAGAAGTTTACTAGCACGGTAGAGGGAGCCCACCTTCTTCGCAGCAGCCTTGGCAATGTCTTCTATGTATTTGTTCCAATTCATGTTATCTGTGAAAGTTAGGCCGAGGAGTTCGAATACATAGCCCTGTTGTGCTCACATACCCTTAAGGACAATAAAAGTGTCAAAATTTGTGAATTTCCTTGCTTTTGTACATTTAGTGTATATGAATTTTCATCTTAACCATATTAAGGGCATATGATTTCAGTATACTGGCATTTTTCATGGAATGTCACTACTTTTGTAAAGGCTATGCCTCAATACAATGCCTTCTCATAACTGATATAGTTGGTAGTTTGACTAATCAAGTTATATGGTAAACTGAAATTAAAATGCCAAAAATCAGCTGAATCCATCAAATAGTTGATGAGATACAGGGTGGCACATACGTACATACATACGTATGTACACACAGATAACATGATTTCATGATTAAACTTTCTGGATCTCTGGGTTGCCTTGACTAATGATGCTGAAATTCTACACACTTATAGAACCTATCAAATAAAAATAAAGTTTTAACTAAATTGGTTTATTGGTTTTTGAGTTATGATTGATCAAAGAAATGAGATTTCCAGCATAGGCCATTCGTGAAGTCTATTAAGAGATAGAGCGCTCTCGCTCCTCCCTTGATTTGAACCCAAGTGTTTCTATCTCTTTTTCTGTCCCCCCCCCCCCCCCCTCACTCTGGCTAGCCAATTAATAATTAAAAATTCTTTTCATATATCTGCAAGAACTGGTTGATCTCCCTTTTATCCGTACGCAAAACACCCATCGTTCTTCAGAATTTTTTATATTTTCATAATACTCTCTTCCTACCTACAAAACCGTGGCATTTTCCATAGAAAAGCTTTTAATAAAATGTTTCTCCCCCCCCCCCCCCCCCCCACACACTCTCGTTCTTAATTTTTCAGTTCTTTGATATGATGGGGGCGTGGTAAAAAAAAAAAAATGAATGTTTTCCTTTTTGTTTTGGAGCACAAATCAACCGTAATGCAATCAAAACTTTTAATTCATGCTAAAAATATAACTACCAGTCTGTTCTTGGCCTTTTGGCTAAGATCAAAGTGTAGTATCTGTTCCGATGGATACTGCACTCCATAGACTGGTATTGTCTTGGCCTTCGGGGCTTGATTTACGCCGGTCTATAGGTCTGTCCTGTGCAGTTCTAGAAAATCAACCCTCCCAGGCTTCGCCTCCCCTCTTTGGGGAGGAGTAAATTTATTGCTTACTGCCTGAGGCGCCCCTACCGGGTAATGCCGACGTGGCTGCCCAGGCAATTTTTAAACCCCACTTTCCCGACCCGACCTTGGGTCACATCTTACTTGTGGGAGTAAGATAAAAACTGGCCTTGTGCCTAACTCCTGGAGAGGAGTAAATCAATACTCATTGCTCCGATGCCGTCAACAGAAAAATGCAATTAAATTTTTCCAGATATTTCCGCGATGTTGACGTGCAATTGCACAGAAAACAAAAAATTATTTTTCATTCGACAGCATGTTAGCGGAGGGTAAACATTTACCAACATTTCTTTAACGAAGAAGACCCTCGAGTCGGTTCATTTCGAAGGGCCATCATGGAAAACGGATGGCAGTCATCTAAAATTGCTGACTTGTATTTACTATTGTGACTCATAAACTCTCAATTAAAAAGTAAGTTTAAGCTTGAATTAAAATTTCAAAGCAAATAGTCAAGTATTATGGTTCATATGTGTTACTAAACCATAGTAAAAACATTACCTTTCAACTGAGCCACTCTTGTATCCAAGAAAGTCGACAAGTCAGTTGTTCATCTTTTCAATTCCGATCTAGAATTTAAACATACGGTGTCTTTTCTTTTAATTGTCTGTATTTCTCAGATGAGGCGTTTTTATCATCATCATCAACCGGTTTATTTGTTGAATCAGGCCACAATTAATCCTCTGGTGAGGGTGGGGCCTGATTGTCTAGTCTCGAAATCTAAGTCTTCCTCTCCACTCCTGTCTTTGGCAAGGCTTGATGGAATCCATACCCATGGCCTTCCTATCACGTTTGACTACGTCCTCCCAAGTCAACTTGGGTCTGCCAGTGGTGATGTTCTCTGCTGGCACATTCAACTGTCGGACTTTAACAATCCAGCCATCGCTACGCTCAATGTGACCCAACCAATGCAGTCTGTTCTTCCGCATGATGTCTGCAAGGCTTTTCAAGTCGACCTGTGAGAGCAGGGATTCAAAAGAAACGTACTGTTCAGGCCTCATCAAACAGATCCATTATGGATTTCAGTTTTCGGACTGATTTCCTCATCTTGGCTGCCATGCTTACGTTTCGGCCATTCTGCCTTCATCAGGTGTCCTGTATCGAACTCGGGAACCGTCTGTCTGGACTCTCAACCCCAATCCCTTTATTGTCACGGGGGTACCACGCTCGGATTCCATTTTTTGGTTCTGGGACACACTCGTTAATTCTCCGTTGCTTTCAGTTCTTAACAATTGTTTAGCATTGTTTTGTTACAAAAATTAAAACCAAAAATATATTTAACAGTAATTTCGCTATGTTTTCTTTTTTTTTTCTTTTTTTTCTCTTTTTTTTTTTCTTCTTTAATCTGAAAAAAATAAGACGCAGCAACGTATCGAAGGTATCGGCTGCCACTATTCGGTTTCTCATCTCTCGGGTGTTTACGTAACATGCCCGAACGCTGCCGCCGTGAAATTCACGGAGATTGGGTCAGGATCGATAGAAGTACCAAAAAATAAATATAATTCACTAATCTATTTAATAATACGCTAAGGCAATTTCGTGTGCGTACATACATTATCGCTCATCTCCCTTTCTTTTTTTTTTTAAAAAAATTTTCTTTTTTAAGATCTGATTGCCAAAGATGCAATTTCACAAAGTAATTTCTTAAATTGAGATTCGTTTAATTTATTTAAAGAATATTTAGCTGAGAATTATTTTTCTAGTCAGAAGGAAGATAGTATTTTGAAATTATTTAAATTGTCACAAATAAATTAAAATGTTAAAAATTGTTTTTGTTTATGTAAAAGAAAATATTATTTTTTACGGTAAAAAAATATATATATTTGTTTTAAAAAAAAAAAAAAAAAAATTGTTACAATTTTCAATAAATAAACAAGAGAAATATTCGTTTTATATAAAGAATATTCGGTGCTTCTGCTGTTTCACCATAACATGTATACAAAAAAAAAATAGCTAAAGAAATGTATAAACTTTGTTATGTACTTACGTGGTAGCTTAAAAGAAGACTGTACACCAAAAATGACGCAAATTCATCCAGTATTTATGAAATTAAAAATTAAAAACGATTTTTCTATCTTTCAATCGCTCGATTTTATCTTGGGTCGACAAGGGAGATAAATCATATTTTTGGGGATTTTTTGTTTTCTGCTACATTGGCAATAAATTGTTTTTACTTATCTCCCTTGTTAAAAAATGTCTAACACTATGTCAAATTTTTTTTTTTTTTTTGTTTTTTTTAAAAATAAATACTGAATGAATTTGCGCCATTTTTTTCCTTCTGTACAATCTTATTTTCAGTTAACACGTAAGTACATAAAGTTTATACATTTGTTAAAAAATATTTTAATGTCATTGCAAAACAGTAGAAACAGAATATTTAACTGGCAATTATTTTTACAGGGGAAGAAAGACAATTTTTGCTAAATATTATTAAACTTTTATTTCAAATGGAATATCATTAAACAAAATTATGTGGATAGATAAAGCCCAATTAATTTAGAATTTAAATGTCTGTAAAGTCGTCCTTTTAAATAGTAAAATTTTTCCGAGTTTCAACGATCGCTAGCAATTCTCATTGTGTCGTCTCATCGTCCACCTGGCAAACTCATTACCTAACCCTTATCCTCGAGTGGCCTTTGAGCCTTGATAAACGGGGACTCGTTGGTACATATGAAAAAAATAAGTAAATCTGCTGAATAATGTTCTCGTTACTGGAAATTTGTCCGACATGTCTTGCGTCGAATTCTGTATGTTTTAATCCCCCGACTTGCCTGCTTTCTCTTCGCTACAAACTCATCGAATTCGTACGCGACGATTCGGTGTGGCAGGAAGTGCACGTTGCCAATGTGAAAATTCGTTAATTTCAAAAGAATATCAATTTATTTTCATTTAGAAATTAAAAAATATCAATCTTAACATATTAGACCTAAGAAATTAGAATCAATACAAAAAATTTTTTTTTTTTAATTTACAAAATTTATCCCCCTCCTTGTTTAAGGTTTCTTGCGGCAAATTATTTAAATAAAGAAAAAAAGAAATCCCTCAAGACCATTTGAAATTTAAAACTAAAATTGGAAAAATGTCCGTAAGTAGTGACATTCCATGAAAAATGTCAGTATACTGAAATCATAGGCCTTTAATAGGGTTAAGATGAAAATTCATATACACTAAATGTACAAAAGCAAGGAAATTCCCAAATGTCGTTGCAAAACAGTAGAAACAGAATATTTAACTGGCAATTATTTTTACAGGGGAAGAAAGACAATTTTTGCTAAATATTGTTAAACTTTTATTTCAAATGGAATATCATTAAACAAAATTATGTGGATAGATAAAGCCCAATTATTTTAGAATTTAGAGTGGGGGATCAGTTTTGTAAAGCGCGCGTGCGCAATTTCCATCGGATCCTGATAGTTTTTCCATAATGCTTCCCTATAGTTATGAAACGATTGAAGAATTGACCCCTTTTTTAATGAATCTTCTTTCTCCTCCCCTTAATTACATCAATTCTTTTGCTTAATTTTTCAATGTTAACATTATCCCCCATTCCCGCTGAATCGGAAAAGTGCCTTGTTAGTACGTTATGTAAATAAAATGTTGGTGACGGAAGTTAAGCTGTGCTGACGTTTGAGATGGGTGACCACTTGGGAATAATTATAAAGGTTTAGTTATATATATATATATATATATATATATGTTTTTAAATTCCCGAAACAGTTTTTCATGGTAAACAACTGATGATCCCTTAAATAATGGTAGAAACAAACTAATATAATAACTGTAAAAAATAAATTGACTTACATGAGTGATTTTTTCCACTGAACGACTTGGGACTAAAAAGTTGTTTACATTTTTTTATTTATTTATTTTTTAAAATTTTTTTTTTTTTTTATATAGTTTTAATGGTTGAGAATATATATATATATATATATATATATGTGTGTATTTTTATTTATATTTAGAAATTTTTTTATATATATAACCGAATATAAATTTTCTAACATCAAGTAATAATAAAAGTTTAGTCAATATATATATATATATATATATATATATATATATATAGTAGAGAATGGTAGTTTGCTTGAAGCATTGCTGGGTATAGTAGTAGTAAGTTTTTGAAAGGCTGTGGGCAATGCAATTCCGGGTAAGATGCAAGTTGAAAGGAAAGGAACAAAAACAATAACAATAAATCGAATACGATATAAGACTTACTATTTATTTTTCCTTTTTTTTTTTTTTCTTACATAACAGCAAGAGTGTTTTAGCTGTTCGTGTGATGTCCGGGTGATTAAAAATCACTATTTGATATTTCGGGAAAAGACACCCCTTTGTCAAAAATAATTAGACCAGAAGAAGAATATTTTTCTTCTCCGACTGTGTAGAGAATAATACAAAACAAAATGGCTGCCAGATATAGATCGCAGCAAATAAATATATATATACATGTATATATGTGTTACCCCTCCTCTAATTCTTTGGACTCTGCTATTGGCCAGCATTTGGTTGAAAACCCTAGCTGTGCCAGTGGCTATAAAATAGACCGTTTTGAGGTCTTGCATCGAGCAGATTCCAAGAACCATTTGAAAATATTGGAATCTGTCTCTATTGCTATGCGAAAACCTTCCTTGTGCCGGCAGAAGGAATTTGTAAGATCGCTTAATCTCTTTGGGGAACTTTGAACTCCTTCCCAATTTTTTTTTTTTTTTTTTTTTTTTGTTTATCCCCTAACGTAGTGCCTTTTAATCGACTTTTAACGAAATCATTAAATTGAATTTTAATCGCTTCAACGTTAATTTTGGCACACTCAATTTCCCCATTTGCTCTTTCTTTCAACGTTATTATTAATTAAAACTATCGATTTTCTCCTGACGAGATGATAGTCGAAAGGACCTTAGAGAGATTTCCGCGTATTCTTTTTAAATGTATATATATATACATATGTATGTGTATTTTTATTTATATTTAGAAATTTTTATATATTAGAATATAAATTTTATAACAAAGTAATTATAAAGGTTTAGTCAATATATATTTATATATATATATATATATATATATATACACACACACATATTTATGTCTGTATTTTTATTTATATTTAGAAATTTTTTTATATGTATATTCAAATATACATTTTATAACATAAAACAATTATAATGGCTCAATAGTTTAAGGCCACAGCTATGTTATATTCAATATTTTTTATTTAATTTTATACCATATCCAATGTTATAAAGGACGGACTTACGTCATTTTATAAGACTTGTTTTTTTATTCAACCTGCAATTGTTTCGGCAAACACCAATATATTTGTAAAATGCTCCTGTGCATTTATTTCTTGGTGTGGCTATCTTCAGTGCTTATAATATAAAACAAAGCGAAAACAATGAAATAAACAAGGCAAGCAAAGTCTAAATTACAATCAGTACTCATTATCAGCAACATTTTTTTTTTTTTCACATGAACTCGTTTTTTTTCTCCTGGTGATAACATATACGTATAGGAATACAAACAGGTAACGGGAAAGGATGCGTATATGTTACCGCCAGGATATAACGAGTTCATGTGAATAATCAAAGTTGATGTTGATAATGAGTACTGATTGTAATTTACGCTCTGCTTGCTTAGTTTTTTTCATTGTTTTTTTTTTTTTTTTTTTTTTTTTGTTAGTATAACTAGCACTGAAGATAGCCACACCAAGAAATAAATGCACAGGAGCATTTTTCAAATATCTTGATGTTAGCCAAAACAATTGTATGCTGAATAAAAAAAAAAACAAGTCTTATGAAATGTGAATCTGTCCTTTATAAAATTGATAAGGTATAAAATTAAATGAAAAATATTATATATATATATATATATATATAAATGGAATAAAGGATAAGCACATCAACAACTATAAAAAATAAACTCAAAAACACATATTGAATAGTTCTATCAAAATATTTCGATTGTTAAAATACAATCATCATCAATTGGTAGCAGAACTTTAATTAAAAACAAAGTTTTCAAATTTATACAAAGAACGCAATTTGGGGAAAAATAGTCACGTGTAATAAACAGTAGAAAGGGAGAAAGAAAGAAAAATGTTAAAAGAGAAAAGTTCTGCTACCAATTGATGATGATTGTATCTTAACAATTGAAATATTTTGGTAGAACTATTCAATATGTGTTTTTGAGTTTATTTTTGCTAGTTGATTTGCTTATTCTTTATTCCATTTTTATTTTTACAGTTTATCTGAAACATTGTTTCATTTATTCCTCATATATATATATATATATATATATATATATATATATATATATATATATATTAATTTTCATAAGGGGCGATAGAATGAATTAAACGAACAGAATAGTTGTGTATCACTTTTAATTACTAATTAGTAGAATATCCATCCCAGGACACGTTTAATTAAGTCTCCAAAATTTTTTCAGTTAAATGCATCTTTAATTGTGCTACATGGTTTTATTTTTTTTATTTCGTATAAAAACAAAAATACCATTTTGTGTTCATTTTACTAAAACTATTCTGTGCCTGCCCATATATGTAGTGTGCAATAACTGTTTCCCCTCCCCTCAGTGTTGTTCGGTAAAATTTTCTTTTTCTATATATATATATATATATGTTACTATGTAATTCTTTTACCCTAATTTTTTTTTTCTACCAAAGAAAGCTCTACCCTAATTCTTTTTTTTTCTACCAAAGAGAGCTCTACCCTAATTCTTTTTTTTTCTACCAAAGAGAGCTCTACCCTAATTCTTTTTTTTTCTACCAAAGAGAGCTCTACCCTAATTCTTTTTTTTTCTACCAAAGAGAGCTCTACCCTAATTCTTTTTTTTTTACCAAAGAGAGCTCTACCCTAATTCTTTTTCTTTTTTTTCTACCAAAGAGAGCTCTACCCTAATTCTTTTTTCTTCTACCAAAGAGAACTCTACCCTAATTCTTTTTTTTTTTTTTTCCCTCGCCATACAGATGACGACGAGAAAAAGATCGTCTATGACATTGAAGCTATTTCTAAGCTACTGGATCGTACCCAGGAGGGTCAAGAAGAGAAAGAAATTGCCATGAATGAATATCTCAGCTCCTTCAAGGTGGCGAGTTATCAAGTGAAAGAGGGCGAAATAGAGGTACGTAAATGTCTGAGCTAATGCTGCCGTTTTTTTTTTTTCTTTCGTTTTGTTTCGTTTTAATTTAAAAGAAATAGCCATTGGCGGAAAAGAAACCGATGTCTACTTGATAACTAACATTTTGTATTTTTAAAATTAATTTTTTAATTTTTTTTATTTATTGTTTATATACTTCTATTCATCCCAAACCAGACATATTGCCACTAGGAAACGGTCAGATTTATAGGGGCCATCCTAAGTAGGGAGTTGGGTAGCAAGATGTTTGTTCACATCACATTGAAACTTCTGCATGTTGATACAGTCGGGGGGAAAGAGGGAGGGAATTCCCAAAAAAAGCAGTTTAAGGAAAGAAGCTATTAGAGTAGATAGGCTTCCTGCATTTGGGGGGGTCGCTACAGTGAAGGGGTGTGATTTTGCTGATTGTCAGTGTTTTTTTTTGGGGGGGGGTTGTGGAAATCGTTCAAGACAAGGCACAAAGCCACTTGATGTAGGGAACTAAAAAAAAATAATACTTCAAGAGAAAAAAAAAATACCTAATAAGTGTTAGATGGATAGATTCCAACCCAGAAAACAGCAATTCTTCCCCCTTTCTTGAAATTTTAAAATCTCAGATTCTTTAAAGCAATGAATTTTCTGACTCCACAACTCTTGTATATAAATAGGAAACATTTGTTCATAAAATGACCCACAAGGGTTAAAATGCTGTAAAACAATTTCAATTCACCTAATCTTTTAAAAAAAAAAAAAAAATGTTAAGATTTGAAATTTCATTATTGATTAAAATTAGGAATTATTTTGCTCGTCCCGATAAATAAACGGTTTATCTTGTTTTTGATCTTGAATTTTGTTTTTTGTGTGAACATTATAATTTATTAACAGTTTGTCTGTCCGTCCATCCACCGGCCAGAATTTTTGTAAACGTAAGGGAAGGGGGGGGGGGGGGGCGTAAAAGTCAGCGAGAATCTTTGTAAACATAAGATGTGCCCTAATGTATATTTCTTAACTAAATAAACAATAAATAATTTTGACGCCGAGGTCGTGATTTGAACTCGCAACCATAACGTCTCGAGGTGACTATTTTTGTCCAACACACTACCGACTGAGCAACCGTCACAAAGTTAAAAGAACAATTTTGATTTACGCTAAAGAAATGCTTTTTTCACTTTTTTTTTACTTAGCGATAACGGATGATCTTAAAACGAGATTATGTATCAAAACTGGTTCTTTTATATAGTGTGGGGGTCTGCGTTCGCGCTTGATTTTTTTTGGGGGGAGGGGTGGGGGGTAGAATTTTTTTGTTTGTTTTTTAGCTAAAATACTTCTTTGGGTGGGGGGAAGGTAAAAATCAAAAATGGGGGGGGGGGCTTTTTTTTTTTTTTTTGTTTAACCAAAAATATTTTTGGTCCGATACAAAGAATATCAATGTCTCACCACTCCAGAAATATGACTGCGGCTCCATCGGTTTACGGATGAGCATTCATTTCTGACACGGCCGCCTAGCAAAAATATACGACCGTAGGGAGCATATTTTCGCTAGTCATATATATATATAGTTTCTCATTTCATGGTTTTCATTGTTTTTAATCTTAAATTTTGTTTTTTGTGTGCACATTATAATTTATTAGCAGTTTGTCCGTCCGTTAGCCAGAATTTTTGTAAAGGGATGGGGGGTAAATACCATTTACTTAATTTTCAAGTCGGCGATAATCTTTGTAAACGTAAGAAATACATTAGCCAACCTTTTAGGGCATTGACATTGTTTGCGTTAAACTACCCAATCTTTTAACGATTAACATTATACTAGTTGAAATACATACCTTTTAGCGGCTTAACATTTTACTAGTTGAAGTAGCCAACCGTTTGGGGCCTTAACATTGTACTGATTCAAATACCCAACGTTTTAGGACCTTAATAGTATACTAGTTCAAATAGCGTGTAACACAGGCTGTTCAGGATAAATTTGAAACTTTGTGGTCGGTCTGTCACGCTTTAGTTTGAGATAGCAATTTGTGAGTCTGTCATGTTTAAGTTTATGAATTTTATGAGATGAGGATTGATAAGTTGTATTATTCAGACTACTATTCTCATCTCTAATTATTAGACGTCGAGGTTGTGATTTAAACTCGCAACCTCGACGTCTTAAGTCAAAGTGGATGAATTGCAATTGTCTGATCAATTTAAAAAAAAAAATTTAAAAAAAAAAAAAAAAAATTGTGTCGTTCTGTAGGATTGTTCAAGATGTTTTCGTATTGAAATAAGAAATACATTAGGGCACATCTTAACAACTAAATAAACAATAAATAAATTTGACGCCGAGGTTGTGATTTGAACTCGCAACCTCAACGTCTTAAGTCAAAGTGGATGATAAAAAAAAAAAATAATAAAAAAAAAAAAAAAAAATTGTTCGGTTGGGTTGTTCAAGATGATGTTTTCGTATTGCAGGAAGAGCCCGAGACGGAAATCTTAAAGCAAGAGGCCGAACATGCTGACCCTGCTTATTGGGAGAAGCTTCTCAGACACCATTACGAACAACAACAAGAAGATTTGGCGAGAACTTTGGGCAAGGGCAAACGTGTCCGTAAGCAAGTCAACTATAACGATGCCATGAATGGACAAGATGACGATGCTTGGAAAGACAGCATGTCAGACTTTGATTCAGACTTCAGTGGACCAACAGGTACAACGGACGCGCCACAAATCTTCGGCACTCTTTTTCTTTTTCTCCTCCCTTTCCCTGCTGCAATTTATAGGATTTAAATGTCAACAACTCGTAAGATGTCACACTCACTCACGCACGCACTATCCAGGTTTAACGTTTTGTTATATTGATTGATTCGTCATTTATATCAGTGATTTCGAAGGTTATTTCGAGATCAAACCCGTGGGTTGAATCAAGGCGATCCTTAATACAGGCATGTGCACACACGCACAAAAAAATATTACATAGGTTTTTAATCTCTTGAAATCGATTCAGAGCAAGGTGATCCATAATACAGGCCTGGCAAACATGCGACTGGGGTCGGACATGAGAAGACCAAAATTATTACTAAATAATAATTACAGAGAAAAGTTTTAGCAAGAAATCTTAGTAATGTCCAGTAATCAGATTTTACAAAATCAAATACTGAACAAAATAATGTTTGGAGAAACAATTTTGATAAGTTTTACAAAATTTGTTCTGTTTGTTATACAGGCTGATTCATAAGTCACTTAGCTATTTAAAATGATTACCATATGAAGCACAAACATACTATGAACTTTTGATAATTGTTATCTTACTCTCTAATTACTGCTATTTGTTATTTTAAATTTGTTCGTTTACATATTTGTTTCTATATATATATTTATTTCATAATCAATCAAATATGCTACAAAGAGTCGTAAATTCCTTGCAAAAAAGAATGGAGCTATGCATGCAGAACGAAGGTGGAAATTTTGAAAATCTGCTGTAATTTTAAACTCCCATAAATGAATTTGTTGAATAAACTTTGTTTTGTATTACCATATTTTTTAACTTTAGGATTTCAAAAATAAATAGCTAAGTGACTTATGAATCACCCTGTATATAAAATTTATTTTTACAGAAGATGAAGATAATGCTTATTTCTTCATGATACAGTCTTAATAATAAACTCAACATTTGTCTGAAATAGTATAACTAAATTTAGCACTAACCAAGGTGACCCATAATACAGGCCTGGCAAACATGCAACTGGGGTCCACGACTGGGGGTGGACATGTCGAGACCAAAATTACTACTAAATAATTACCAAGAAACGTTTTAGTAAGAAATGTCTTAGTAATGTCCAGTAATTAGCAACTACACATATTATTAACAGGCAGCTTACAATAATTGATTTATTTCCATCAAATCAAATGTAAAAAGTACAAAAATATAAAAGAAATAAATTCACAAAAAAATCACTTTATTCCCATGAATTAGAAACATTTTTGATGTTTCAAAAATCACGAGTCAATTTGTTTATATTGACTCTAATTTCAGTCGTTAGGGTTATAGGGTTAGGTTATTAATATTTTGTTCGTTTGTTTTTATATTCTTTTTCTTTTCTTTTTCATCCTCCGATGCCATCGCTGTCTACATGGACATTTTACGGTAAGAGATAGTTTTTTATCACCCCCCCCCCCCATCAAGCCGCCTCGAAAGCTGATCTACTTCTTCTGTCGAGAGTTTGTTAAAAAAAATGTCCCAATGATTTCGTTTGCCATTTGTGAAACGTGCACATCTCTATCTTTTATCTAACATATAAAGTTATCTTGTCGGATTTTCATAGATGGGCACAAACAGCAATAAAGTTGATAAATCGAACTTTGATTTTGATTAGCCAATTTACATTTGGTATTGTTGTACCGTGTTATTGCCAATATAATAATGTACTCGCTACAATTTATTTAAAAAATGACTTAGTTCAGCCCAGATGGCTGGTAATATGAAACCTTTTTAAATAATCACCTAAAAATAAAAATCAGTAAGGAGAATGACTCGTATTTTACATTGAATATAATAGTTGTCTACTTTATGTGTAAACAAATAAAGATGAAAAACTAAAATGATTTCACTGCGTTTTGGCCAACGCTGGGTAGCTACAGCTAGTTATAAAAATGATGGGATGACCCATATTTTTGTTTGTCATGTGTGATACTATAGACGGGGGGGTTGGGGGGGGTAAATGATTCACTAACTCATAACAAAGACGATCGGAAATAAGATGGACAATCAACAAGTAGTGGTCCTTTTTCCATTGTTCAGAGGCGAGGGCTTGTCGGTGACTAAGACCAAAAGATCTGAGATAAGATATATTTAGGAGTGAAAAGGTTTTACGACAATTTTGACGACAATAAGTTAGTTTTGCGGCAAAAAGTTTACGAGTTGGGACTCAGAGGGAAGAGATTCAGTTTGGATTCAACTCCGGACGAGATCAGATCGAGCCGAGCAAATGATGGGATGAACTGATCAACCGAGCGACGGTGCTGGCCTCTACAGACAATTTATTTATTTTTTAAAAATTAAAAAAATTTTTTTTTAACGTAGTTCACCCCAAACAAGGCAGGCCGCCACTGTAGACGTAAGGGGCTACTGAGAAGAAGAAAGGGGGAGAAGGTGGGGGGTCATTCTAAATTGGGATCTGCGCAGCGAGATGTCAGTTTACATTAATTTTAAATTTCTGCATGTCAGTACTGACGGGGGAAACAGGGTGCAGGGAGGGAGTTTGAGGCCAGCAGCACGAGGTAAGAAGCTATTTGAGTAGAAAGCTCTCCAGCATCTGGGGACCTCCACAGTGAATGGATGGGATTTAGTTGATTGTCGAGTTAGTCTAGTGAATTTTCGTCGAGGGGGCACCAGAGTAGCCAATTCATTGGAGCATAATCCATTGAAGTATTTGTAAAACAAGCACAAGGATGCTACATTGCGGCGATGGGACAGGGACTGGAGATTGGTTGACAGTGAGGGACCTATTAGGTTGGCGATTCTTTTTTGGACCTTGTCAAGGAAGGAGAGACTAGTAGATGATGCACCAGCCCAGATGTGGCAACAATACTCCATGCGTGGGCGGATGGTGGCTTTGTAGAGATACAGGATAATGTCAGGTGTGAGGAGTTTACTAGCGCGGTAGAGGGAGCCAACCTTCTTTGCGGCAGCCTTGGCAATGTCTTCAATGTATTTGTTCCAATTCATGTAAACAATTTAATCTGTGTTCGCTAAAATGTGGACGTTAACGTTTAAGATCCCTTTTAGTATCACACACAACCAGAGAAAAAAAACTAAAAAAAAAAAAAAATACTCATCCTTTTTCTCAGTAGCCCCTTATGTCTACAGTGGCGGTCTGCCTTGTTTGGAGTGAACTATGTTTAAAAAAAAAGAGTACAACTGTTCTTTGTTGTGAATTACGTTGCTTTCATTTGTTTTGTAAACCAGTGCTGTGCCCTCGACGATTCGTCAGTGGGTAGACGACTCGGCTAGAATGACGAAGACAAGAAGGCCGCGGACACAACGTTGGGGTTGACGGTCGTCGAGAGGTTCTACACAACGCTCCTATTTCTTTCAAGTTTATGTGTACATCTTTGCTTTATGCAGACAGATATGTACTATTCTTTCAGGATGTGAACATGTATTGCTAAATGAAAGACCCGTGCACGTATTCGTCGTTTTGAGGTGGCGAAAGGCAGTATTTTCGTAAAACACTGCTGGGGGCCTGCCACGACTATTCTTCTTACAAGGGCATCTCACCCTGTCGAGAAGAATACGGCGAAAATCTCGACGGAAATGGATAAAAAATATTTGATAAATGTACAGCATTTTTTTTTTCATATAAAAATACATTATTTTATATTAAGGTGTGTTTATGTTGGGGTTGACGGTCGTCGCGAGGAGCAGCATGGTTCTACACAACGCTCCTATTTCTTTCAAGTTTATGTGTACGTCTTTGCTTTCTGCAGACAGATATGTAATATTCTTTCAGGATGTGAATGATGCGATACTGTTTTAATACTTAGAGGATGCATCCAAAGATTGTCTGTGGCGGCATCATACCCGTTCACATAGGCGACCCGGTAAAATTCTTCTTGCTGTCCGACAGTCGCGATCCGCCCGCTTCTGCATCCGTTTAGATTCGTCAGACTAACTGCAGAAAAAAAAGGGTCCCAATTTACTTGCTTTAAGAGCAACTCTAGATGGGACAATAACAGAAAATCTACCAATAATTATAAAAATTTTTTGGTGCTTATGCTGATGAGCGGCCATATGAAAAAAATCATTTTTTCAAACAAACAATATTATATACTTATTCAGCGTTATATTCTTACTCACTGTACAAAAAAGTAGAAAAAATTATCCACTAGAACTTTAATTACAAGTATTTTTCCATTCTGCGTATCATAACAGCGATTTGTTCAGTAAGCCTCCATCTTGTTTTTTAAGATTTCAGTTATCTGCCCTTGAAATCTTGAGAAAAAAGATGGAGGCTTTGTGAATGAGTCGCTGTTATGATACGCAGAATGGAAAGATACTTGTAATTAAAGTTCTAGTGGATAATTTTTTCTACTTTTTTGTACAGTGAATAAGAATATAACGCTGAATAAGTATATAATATTATTTTTATAAAAAAATGATTTTTTAATATGGCCGCTGAACAGCACAAGCACCCAATTTTTAAATAAAACAAATTTCAGTAATTCTATTTATAGAATCTCTTTTAATTCTTCATCCATTTTTTTTTTTTCTTTACATTTGTTAACAGATCATGAAGAAGACGATGATGACTTTGAAGACAAACAAGAATGTAAGTCTATTTTTACTTGTTTACGCCTAAATAGCAATCCATCTGACATATTGATATGATTCGGGCTAGCAGATTTTTTTATGGTGCTTCTGCAGTTTCACAATGACATAAAAATGTTTACAGAAATGTATAAACTTTGTAATCTACTTACGTGTTAGCTGAAAATAAGATTGGACAGAAAAAATGACGCAAATTCATCCAGTATTAAATTATAAGAAAAAGAAACGATCTTGCGTGTCTGTAGACAGGAAAGGGAGATAACATTCGAAAAAAAGTCAAAATATAAGAAAAATGGCGACATATACATAAAATTGTATTTTATTTTTAATTCGATAAATACTGGATGAACTTGCATAATTTTTGGTGTACAGTCTTCTTTTCAGCTACCACGTAATTACATAAAAAAGTTTATAAATTTCTTCAGCTATTTTTTTTTTAAAAAGAGGCCTAACATGTCATTGTGAAACAACAGAAGCACCCTTTCTTTTTCCCAACTGTATTATTTTTCTTCAGTTTTATTTATTTTTGTTTTTGCATACAATTATTCTCAGAAAACTGTGAGGGAGATATATTTCCTTACTCATTGAAACAAATAAAAGGGAAGTTATCATGTGCAATTATACTGGGTTCTTTCCCTTGTTCTTAAATATGTAATTTCAGGCTTGTTCGTGTGTTTTTTGCCTCCGCATTAATCACACATTTGTTTACGATGAATCAATTAGCGGCAACTACTAAAACAAACTTTTAAAAATTCGTATTTCGCAAAATAATTTGATTACGAAATTAAAGTCACTAAAATTAATTTCCAATAATCAAGTCAATCATTTGTTTTTCTTTTACTCCTGGGCAACACCGAGTCGGGACAGCTAGTCACGTATAAGTTAACTTTCTTTTCTTTAAACTTACATTAGTTTGCCATTTATTAAGCTTTCATTGTAAAACTGGTGACCCCATGATTTTTCTCCGATTTTCACACTCAACTTATTATTATTATGCCTCCTTGGGCATCTCCCCTTTAACGATCTTCTCAATTCAACTGTTAAAAAAAAAAAAAAAATAATCAAACTCTTAGTACAGTATCGATATCCAGATCAAATTCTGTTAAATATTTCATTCGACAACTCCCAAAAGTGCCCCCTCAATTTCTCCCTCCTACCACTTTCTCTAAATTCCTCCAACCTCATCTTAAACTGATCTACGCTATTGCTGTTCTTAATCTAATATGGCAACTTATTCCAAAAACATATTACTCTGTCAGCAAAAAAACTTAACTGGTTAACAGATCTAGTTTTTGAAAATTGCCTTGACAATAACCTTCCAAATCTAGGAGAAATACTAAAAAAAATGCCCACCATAGTTAGAAATGCCATTAATTATCTTGAAAGTCTCAATCATATCACCTCTCATTCTTCTCTCCAGCAAAGTAGTCAATCCCAATTTGTCCAATCTCTCCCTGTAACTGCACTCCTTTACTTTACTTATTAGTTTTGTCACCCTTCTTTGTACGCCTTCCAGTTTCAACATTACATTCCAATTTCCATATCTAGTCGCTGGAGCCCAGGCCTGGATGCAGTATTCTATATGAGCTCTTATTAGAGCTTTATATATCCTTAACATAAAATTTGTCTCCCTCGAAATAATATTCCTAACCATTGACCTGATCATTCTATTTGCCCTCGATACAATGGTCAAAATACGATTATTGCCTTAAATGTATTATCAAACCCCACTCCCAAATCGCACTCCATCTACTTCTTTGATTTCTCTGTTGTTTAGTACATATTCAACTCCAACATTCCTGGATCCTACATGTAGTACTTTACATTTGTCTAGGTTAAATCCCAATTTCCAAATGTCCTTCCAATATGATAATTTATTGTTTTGATTTTAATAAATAGTTTCGCAATATTTTCTTTCCTAGTAAAGAGATTTTAGCGAAGGAGTGGGGCAGATCGTCCAGATCTAGGAGAAATACTAAAAAAAATGCCCACCATAGTTAGAAATGCCATTAATTATCTTGAAAGTCTCAATCATATCACCTCTCATTCTTCTCTACAGCAAAGTAGTCAATCCCAATTTGTCCAATCTCTCCCTGTAACTGCACTCCTTTACTTTACTTATTAGTTTTGTCACTCTTCTCTGGACGCCTTCCAGTTTCAATATTACATTCCGATCTCCATATCTAGTTCCTGGAGGCCAGGCCTGGGTGCAATATTCTATATGAGGTCTTAAAGCTTTATATATCCTTAACACAACAGTGAAATACAAAACTCTGGGATTTATCTCGGAATTTTAACTGGAGTGTTACTAACTTTCCTAGTAAATCCTAATTGTCTGATAAGGCGAGACAGACAGCAGGATGAGAACTAAGATCTGCCAAAGGGGGTACGTAATCTCCGATGATCGTAGGGTGGCATACTTGTCACCTTGCAGCCAAATTGCTACCCTCTTTTAGATCCTATTAGTGGGGTTGAGGAGATATAATTCCTCACGATTTGGCCAAACCCATACTTTTATTCTGCAAAGGTTGGTTTGAGGGCATGTCCGTCAGTGTCTTCTGAGATTTGCCTGCCAATGATTGTGATTTTTATAGCTTCTCATGTTGTAAAGGCAAACGAAATGACTTACAAGGAACCCTGACCAGAGATAAGTTTTAAAGGCCTCTAACACATGCCAGCATGTAAAACGGACATTAAACCGAACATAATGCTGATGACAATGAAACTAAGATCTTTAAAAAAGCTGGTTACGCCGTAGGGTTTTCTTCGATTTTTATCACCAAATTAAGCGAAGAAAACTTTTGCTATTATTTTAAAAGTATTTTTCTGAAAATTGAAACCGTCTTTGTTTTGTGCGATATTAATGAATAGAGAGCAACTCTTAATAGTTTTTAAATGTTTGTCAATATTAGCCTAATAGATATAATTGAAGGCTATGGAATCAGCAATACAGTTCAAATTCAATTGGATGCTCTGATTCTGTTTGGAAAACAACTAACTCATAATTTCTGCCAACCTCTGTTAAGTACCAGCACATCTTATATTTAAACAATCATCAAATCGCCATTACACAATCATCAAATCGCCATTACACAATCATCAAATAGCCATTAGACCATCATCAAATCGCCATTAAACAATCATCAAATAGCCATTAAACAATCATCAAATAGCCATTACACCATCATCAAATCGCCATTAAACAATCATCAAATCGCCATTAAACAATCATCAAATAGCCATTACACCATCATCAAATAGCCATTACACAATCATCAAATAGCCATTACACCATCATCAAATAGCCATTACACCATCATCAAATAGCCATTAAACAATCATCAAATAGCCATTAAACAATCATCAAATCGCCATTAAACAATCATCAAATCGCCATTAAACAATTATCAAATCGCCATTAAACAATCATCAAATCGCCATTAAACAATCATCAAATCGCCATTAAACCATCATCATCAAATAGCCATTAAACCATCATCATCAAATAGCCATTAAACCATCATCATCAAATAGCCATTAAACCATCATCATCAAATAGCCATTAAACCATCATCAAATAGCCATTAAACCATCATCATCAAATAGCCATTAAACCATCATCATCAAATAGCCATTAAACCATCATCATCAAATAGCCATTACACCATCATCATCAAATAGCCATTACACCATCATCATCAAATAGCCATTACACCATCATCATCAAATAGCCATTACACCATCATCATCAAATAGCCATTACACCATCATCATCAAATAGCCATTACACCATCATCATCAAATAGCCATTACACCATCATCATCAAATAGCCATTACACCATCATCATCAAATAGCCATTACACCATCATCATCAAATAGCCATTACACCATCATCAAATAGCCATTACACCATCATCATCAAATAGCCATTACACCATCATCATCAAATAGCCATTACACCATCATCATCAAATAGCCATTAAACCATCATCATCAAATAGCCATTACACCATCATCATCAAATAGCCATTACACCATCATCATCAAATAGCCATTACACCATCATCATCAAATAGCCATTACACCATCATCATCAAATAGCCGTTAAACCATCATCATCAAATAGCCGTTAAACCATCATCATCAAATAGCCATTACACCATCATCATCAAATAGCCATTACACCATCATCATCAAATAGCCATTACACCATCATCATCAAATAGCCATTACACCATCATCATCAAATAGCCATTAAACCATCATCATCAAATAGCCATTACACCATCATCATCAAATAGCCATTACACCATCATCATCAAATAGCCATTACACCATCATCATCAAATAGCCATTACACCATCATCATCAAATAGCCATTACACCATCATCATCAAATAGCCATTACACCATCATCATCAAATAGCCATTAAACCATCATCATCAAATAGCCATTACACCATCATCATCAAATAGCCATTAAACCATCATCATCAAATAGCCATTAAACCATCATCATCAAATAGCCATTACACCATCATCATCAAATAGCCATTACACCATCATCATCAAATAGCCATTACACCATCATCATCAAATAGCCATTACACCATCATCATCAAATAGCCATTACACCATCATCATCAAATAGCCATTAAACCATCATCATCAAATAGCCATTAAACCATCATCATCAAATAGCCATTAAACCATCATCATCAAATAGCCATTACACCATCATCATCAAATAGCCATTACACCATCATCATCAAATAGCCATTAAACCATCATCATCAAATAACCATTAAGCCATCATCATCAAATAGCCATTACACCATCATCATCAAATAGCCATTACACCATCATCATCAAATAGCTATTACACCATCATCATCAAATAGCCATTAAACCATCATCATCAAATAGCCATTACACCATCATCATCAAATAGCCATTACACCATCATCATCAAATAGCCATTACACCATCATCATCAAATAGCCATTAAACCATCATCATCAAATAGCCATTAAACCATCATCATCAAATAGCCGTTACACCATCATCATCAAATAGCCATTACACCATCATCATCAAATAGCCATTACACCATCATCATCAAATAGCCATTAAACCATCATCATCAAATAGCCATTACACCATCATCATCAAATAGCCATTAAACCATCATCATCAAATAGCCATTACACCATCATCATCAAATAGCCATTAAACCATCATCATCAAATAGCCATTACACCATCATCATCAAATAGCCATTAAACCATCATCATCAAATAGCCATTAAACCATCATCATCAAATAGCCATTACACCATCATCATCAAATAGCCATTACACCATCATCATCAAATAGCCATTACACCATCATCATCAAATAGCCATTACACCATCATCATCAAATAGCCATTACACCATCATCATCAAATAGCCATTAAACCATCATCATCAAATAGCCATTAAACCATCATCATCAAATAGCCATTAAACCATCATCATCAAATAGCCATTACACCATCATCATCAAATAGCCATTACACCATCATCATCAAATAGCCATTAAACCATCATCATCAAATAGCCATTAAACCATCATCAAATAGCCATTACACCATCATCATCAAATAGCCATTACACCATCATCATCAAATAGCCATTACACCATCATCATCAAATAGCCATTACACCATCATCATCAAATAGCCATTACACCATCATCATCAAATAGCCATTACACCATCATCATCAAATAGCCATTACACCATCATCATCAAATAGCCATTAAACCATCATCATCAAATAGCCATTAAACCATCATCATCAAATAGCCATTACACCATCATCATCAAATAGCCATTACACCATCATCATCAAATAGCCATTACACCATCATCATCAAATAGCCATTGCACCATCATCATCAAATAGCCATTGCACCATCATCATCAAATAGCCATTGCACCATCATCATCAAATAGCCATTACACCATCATCATCAAATAGCCATTAAACCATCATCATCAAATAGCCATTACACCATCATCATCAAATAGCCATTACACCATCATCATCAAATAGCCATTACACCATCATCATCAAATAGCCATTAAACCATCATCATCAAATAGCCATTAAACCATCATCATCAAATAGCCGTTACACCATCATCATCAAATAGCCATTACACCATCATCATCAAATAGCCATTACACCATCATCATCAAATAGCCATTAAACCATCATCATCAAATAGCCATTACACCATCATCATCAAATAGCCATTAAACCATCATCATCAAATAGCCATTACACCATCATCATCAAATAGCCATTAAACCATCATCATCAAATAGCCATTACACCATCATCATCAAATAGCCATTAAACCATCATCATCAAATAGCCATTAAACCATCATCATCAAATAGCCATTACACCATCATCATCAAATAGCCATTACACCATCATCATCAAATAGCCATTACACCATCATCATCAAATAGCCATTACACCATCATCATCAAATAGCCATTACACCATCATCATCAAATAGCCATTACACCATCATCATCAAATAGCCATTACACCATCATCATCAAATAGCCATTACACCATCATCATCAAATAGCCATTACACCATCATCATCAAATAGCCATTACACCATCATCATCAAATAGCCATTACACCATCATCATCAAATAGCCATTAAACCATCATCATCAAATAGCCATTAAACCATCATCATCAAATAGCCATTACACCATCATCATCAAATAGCCATTACACCATCATCATCAAATAGCCATTGCACCATCATCATCAAATAGCCATTAAACCATCATCATCAAATAGCCATTACACCATCATCATCAAATAGCCATTACACCATCATCATCAAATAGCCATTACACCATCATCATCAAATAGCCATTACACCATCATCATCAAATAGCCATTACACCATCATCATCAAATAGCCATTACACCATCATCATCAAATAGCCATTAAACCATCATCATCAAATAGCCATTACACCATCATCATCAAATAGCCATTACACCATCATCATCAAATAGCCATTCAACCATCATCATCAAATAGCCATTCAACCATCATCATCAAATAGCCATTAAACCATCATCATCAAATAGCCATTGCACCATCATCATCAAATAGCCATTGCACCATCATCATCAAATAGCCATTAAACCATCATCATCAAATAGCCATTAAACCATCATCATCAAATAGCCATTACACCATCATCATCAAATAGCCATTACACCATCATCATCAAATAGCCATTACACCATCATCATCAAATAGCCATTACACCATCATCATCAAATAGCCATTACACCATCATCATCAAATAGCCATTACACCATCATCATCAAATAGCCATTCAACCATCATCATCAAATAGCCATTCAACCATCATCATCAAATAGCCATTAAACCATCATCATCAAATAGCCATTGCACCATCATCATCAAATAGCCATTGCACCATCATCATCAAATAGCCATTAAACCATCATCATCAAATAGCCATTAAACCATCATCATCAAATAGCCATTACACCATCATCATCAAATAGCCATTACACCATCATCATCAAATAGCCATTACACCATCATCATCAAATAGCCATTACACCATCATCATCAAATAGCCATTACACCATCATCATCAAATAGCCATTAAACCATCATCATCAAATAGCCATTACACCATCATCATCAAATAGCCATTAAACCATCATCATCAAATAGCCATTACACCATCATCATCAAATAGCCATTACACCATCATCATCAAATAGCCATTACACCATCATCATCAAATAGCCATTACACCATCATCATCAAATAGCCATTACACCATCATCATCAAATAGCCATTACACCATCATCATCAAATAGCCATTACACCATCATCATCAAATAGCCATTACACCATCATCATCAAATAGCCATTACACCATCATCATCAAATAGCCATTACACCATCATCATCAAATAGCCATTACACCATCATCATCAAATAGCCATTACACCATCATCATCAAATAGCCATTACACCATCATCATCAAATAGCCATTACACCATCATCATCAAATAGCCATTACACCATCATCATCAAATAGCCATTACACCATCATCATCAAATAGCCATTAAACCATCATCATCAAATAGCCATTAAACCATCATCATCAAATAGCCATTAAACCATCATCATCAAATAGCCATTACACCATCATCATCAAATAGCCATTACACCATCATCATCAAATAGCCATTACACCATCATCATCAAATAGCCATTACACCATCATCATCAAATAGCCATTACACCATCATCATCAAATAGCCATTACACCATCATCATCAAATAGCCATTGCACCATCATCATCAAATAGCCATTGCACCATCATCATCAAATAGCCATTGCACCATCATCATCAAATAGCCATTAAACCATCATCATCAAATAGCCATTAAACCATCATCATCAAATAGCCATTAAACCATCATCATCAAATAGCCATTACACCATCATCATCAAATAGCCATTACACCATCATCATCAAATAGCCATTACACCATCATCATCAAATAGCCATTACACCATCATCATCAAATAGCCATTACACCATCATCATCAAATAGCCATTACACCATCATCATCAAATAGCCATTACACCATCATCATCAAATAGCCATTACACCATCATCATCAAATAGCCATTCAACCATCATCATCAAATAGCCATTCAACCATCATCATCAAATAGCCATTCAACCATCATCATCAAATAGCCATTGCACCATCATCATCAAATAGCCATTGCACCATCATCATCAAATAGCCATTGCACCATCATCATCAAATAGCCATTAAACCATCATCATCAAATAGCCATTAAACCATCATCATCAAATAGCCATTACACCATCATCATCAAATAGCCATTACACCATCATCATCAAATAGCCATTACACCATCATCATCAAATAGCCATTACACCATCATCATCAAATAGCCATTACACCATCATCATCAAATAGCCATTCAACCATCATCATCAAATAGCCATTAAACCATCATCATCAAATAGCCATTGCACCATCATCATCAAATAGCCATTGCACCATCATCATCAAATAGCCATTAAACCATCATCATCAAATAGCCATTAAACCATCATCATCAAATAGCCATTAAACCATCATCATCAAATAGCCATTACACCATCATCATCAAATAGCCATTACACCATCATCATCAAATAGCCATTACACCATCATCATCAAATAGCCATTACACCATCATCATCAAATAGCCATTACACCATCATCATCAAATAGCCATTACACCATCATCATCAAATAGCCATTGCACCATCATCATCAAATAGCCATTGCACCATCATCATCAAATAGCCATTGCACCATCATCATCAAATAGCCATTACACCATCATCATCAAATAGCCATTAAACCATCATCATCAAATAGCCATTACACCATCATCATCAAATAGCCATTACACCATCATCATCAAATAGCCATTACACCATCATCATCAAATAGCCATTACACCATCATCATCAAATAGCCATTAAACCATCATCATCAAATAGCCATTACACCATCATCATCAAATAGCCATTACACCATCATCATCAAATAGCCATTACACCATCATCATCAAATAGCCATTACACCATCATCATCAAATAGCCATTACACCATCATCATCAAATAGCCATTACACCATCATCATCAAATAGCCATTAAACCATCATCATCAAATAGCCATTACACCATCATCATCAAATAGCCATTAAACCATCATCATCAAATAGCCATTAAACCATCATCATCAAATAGCCATTACACCATCATCATCAAATAGCCATTACACCATCATCATCAAATAGCCATTACACCATCATCATCAAATAGCCATTACACCATCATCATCAAATAGCCATTACACCATCATCATCAAATAGCCATTACACCATCATCATCAAATAGCCATTAAACCATCATCATCAAATAGCCATTAAACCATCATCATCAAATAGCCATTAAACCATCATCATCAAATAGCCATTACACCATCATCATCAAATAGCCATTACACCATCATCATCAAATAGCCATTAAACCATCATCATCAAATAACCATTAAGCCATCATCATCAAATAGCCATTACACCATCATCATCAAATAGCCATTACACCATCATCATCAAATAGCTATTACACCATCATCATCAAATAGCCATTAAACCATCATCATCAAATAGCCATTACACCATCATCATCAAATAGCCATTACACCATCATCATCAAATAGCCATTACACCATCATCATCAAATAGCCATTAAACCATCATCATCAAATAGCCATTAAACCATCATCATCAAATAGCCGTTACACCATCATCATCAAATAGCCATTACACCATCATCATCAAATAGCCATTACACCATCATCATCAAATAGCCATTAAACCATCATCATCAAATAGCCATTACACCATCATCATCAAATAGCCATTAAACCATCATCATCAAATAGCCATTACACCATCATCATCAAATAGCCATTAAACCATCATCATCAAATAGCCATTACACCATCATCATCAAATAGCCATTAAACCATCATCATCAAATAGCCATTAAACCATCATCATCAAATAGCCATTACACCATCATCATCAAATAGCCATTACACCATCATCATCAAATAGCCATTACACCATCATCATCAAATAGCCATTACACCATCATCATCAAATAGCCATTACACCATCATCATCAAATAGCCATTAAACCATCATCATCAAATAGCCATTAAACCATCATCATCAAATAGCCATTAAACCATCATCATCAAATAGCCATTACACCATCATCATCAAATAGCCATTACACCATCATCATCAAATAGCCATTAAACCATCATCATCAAATAGCCATTAAACCATCATCAAATAGCCATTACACCATCATCATCAAATAGCCATTACACCATCATCATCAAATAGCCATTACACCATCATCATCAAATAGCCATTACACCATCATCATCAAATAGCCATTACACCATCATCATCAAATAGCCATTACACCATCATCATCAAATAGCCATTACACCATCATCATCAAATAGCCATTAAACCATCATCATCAAATAGCCATTAAACCATCATCATCAAATAGCCATTACACCATCATCATCAAATAGCCATTACACCATCATCATCAAATAGCCATTACACCATCATCATCAAATAGCCATTGCACCATCATCATCAAATAGCCATTGCACCATCATCATCAAATAGCCATTGCACCATCATCATCAAATAGCCATTACACCATCATCATCAAATAGCCATTAAACCATCATCATCAAATAGCCATTACACCATCATCATCAAATAGCCATTACACCATCATCATCAAATAGCCATTACACCATCATCATCAAATAGCCATTAAACCATCATCATCAAATAGCCATTAAACCATCATCATCAAATAGCCGTTACACCATCATCATCAAATAGCCATTACACCATCATCATCAAATAGCCATTACACCATCATCATCAAATAGCCATTAAACCATCATCATCAAATAGCCATTACACCATCATCATCAAATAGCCATTAAACCATCATCATCAAATAGCCATTACACCATCATCATCAAATAGCCATTAAACCATCATCATCAAATAGCCATTACACCATCATCATCAAATAGCCATTAAACCATCATCATCAAATAGCCATTAAACCATCATCATCAAATAGCCATTACACCATCATCATCAAATAGCCATTACACCATCATCATCAAATAGCCATTACACCATCATCATCAAATAGCCATTACACCATCATCATCAAATAGCCATTACACCATCATCATCAAATAGCCATTACACCATCATCATCAAATAGCCATTACACCATCATCATCAAATAGCCATTACACCATCATCATCAAATAGCCATTACACCATCATCATCAAATAGCCATTACACCATCATCATCAAATAGCCATTACACCATCATCATCAAATAGCCATTAAACCATCATCATCAAATAGCCATTAAACCATCATCATCAAATAGCCATTACACCATCATCATCAAATAGCCATTACACCATCATCATCAAATAGCCATTGCACCATCATCATCAAATAGCCATTAAACCATCATCATCAAATAGCCATTACACCATCATCATCAAATAGCCATTACACCATCATCATCAAATAGCCATTACACCATCATCATCAAATAGCCATTACACCATCATCATCAAATAGCCATTACACCATCATCATCAAATAGCCATTACACCATCATCATCAAATAGCCATTAAACCATCATCATCAAATAGCCATTACACCATCATCATCAAATAGCCATTACACCATCATCATCAAATAGCCATTCAACCATCATCATCAAATAGCCATTCAACCATCATCATCAAATAGCCATTAAACCATCATCATCAAATAGCCATTGCACCATCATCATCAAATAGCCATTGCACCATCATCATCAAATAGCCATTAAACCATCATCATCAAATAGCCATTAAACCATCATCATCAAATAGCCATTACACCATCATCATCAAATAGCCATTACACCATCATCATCAAATAGCCATTACACCATCATCATCAAATAGCCATTACACCATCATCATCAAATAGCCATTACACCATCATCATCAAATAGCCATTACACCATCATCATCAAATAGCCATTCAACCATCATCATCAAATAGCCATTCAACCATCATCATCAAATAGCCATTAAACCATCATCATCAAATAGCCATTGCACCATCATCATCAAATAGCCATTGCACCATCATCATCAAATAGCCATTAAACCATCATCATCAAATAGCCATTAAACCATCATCATCAAATAGCCATTACACCATCATCATCAAATAGCCATTACACCATCATCATCAAATAGCCATTACACCATCATCATCAAATAGCCATTACACCATCATCATCAAATAGCCATTACACCATCATCATCAAATAGCCATTAAACCATCATCATCAAATAGCCATTACACCATCATCATCAAATAGCCATTAAACCATCATCATCAAATAGCCATTACACCATCATCATCAAATAGCCATTACACCATCATCATCAAATAGCCATTACACCATCATCATCAAATAGCCATTACACCATCATCATCAAATAGCCATTACACCATCATCATCAAATAGCCATTACACCATCATCATCAAATAGCCATTACACCATCATCATCAAATAGCCATTACACCATCATCATCAAATAGCCATTACACCATCATCATCAAATAGCCATTACACCATCATCATCAAATAGCCATTACACCATCATCATCAAATAGCCATTACACCATCATCATCAAATAGCCATTACACCATCATCATCAAATAGCCATTACACCATCATCATCAAATAGCCATTACACCATCATCATCAAATAGCCATTACACCATCATCATCAAATAGCCATTAAACCATCATCATCAAATAGCCATTAAACCATCATCATCAAATAGCCATTACACCATCATCATCAAATAGCCATTACACCATCATCATCAAATAGCCATTACACCATCATCATCAAATAGCCATTACACCATCATCATCAAATAGCCATTACACCATCATCATCAAATAGCCATTACACCATCATCATCAAATAGCCATTGCACCATCATCATCAAATAGCCATTGCACCATCATCATCAAATAGCCATTGCACCATCATCATCAAATAGCCATTAAACCATCATCATCAAATAGCCATTAAACCATCATCATCAAATAGCCATTAAACCATCATCATCAAATAGCCATTACACCATCATCATCAAATAGCCATTAAACCATCATCATCAAATAGCCATTACACCATCATCATCAAATAGCCATTACACCATCATCATCAAATAGCCATTACACCATCATCATCAAATAGCCATTACACCATCATCATCAAATAGCCATTACACCATCATCATCAAATAGCCATTACACCATCATCATCAAATAGCCATTCAACCATCATCATCAAATAGCCATTCAACCATCATCATCAAATAGCCATTCAACCATCATCATCAAATAGCCATTGCACCATCATCATCAAATAGCCATTGCACCATCATCATCAAATAGCCATTGCACCATCATCATCAAATAGCCATTAAACCATCATCATCAAATAGCCATTAAACCATCATCATCAAATAGCCATTACACCATCATCATCAAATAGCCATTACACCATCATCATCAAATAGCCATTACACCATCATCATCAAATAGCCATTACACCATCATCATCAAATAGCCATTACACCATCATCATCAAATAGCCATTCAACCATCATCATCAAATAGCCATTCAACCATCATCATCAAATAGCCATTAAACCATCATCATCAAATAGCCATTGCACCATCATCATCAAATAGCCATTGCACCATCATCATCAAATAGCCATTAAACCATCATCATCAAATAGCCATTAAACCATCATCATCAAATAGCCATTAAACCATCATCATCAAATAGCCATTACACCATCATCATCAAATAGCCATTACACCATCATCATCAAATAGCCATTACACCATCATCATCAAATAGCCATTACACCATCATCATCAAATAGCCATTACACCATCATCATCAAATAGCCATTACACCATCATCATCAAATAGCCATTGCACCATCATCATCAAATAGCCATTGCACCATCATCATCAAATAGCCATTGCACCATCATCATCAAATAGCCATTACACCATCATCATCAAATAGCCATTAAACCATCATCATCAAATAGCCATTACACCATCATCATCAAATAGCCATTACACCATCATCATCAAATAGCCATTACACCATCATCATCAAATAGCCATTACACCATCATCATCAAATAGCCATTACACCATCATCATCAAATAGCCATTAAACCATCATCATCAAATAGCCATTAAACCATCATCATCAAATAGCCATTAAACCATCATCATCAAATAGCCATTACACCATCATCATCAAATAGCCATTACACCATCATCATCAAATAGCCATTAAACCATCATCATCAAATAACCATTAAGCCATCATCATCAAATAGCCATTACACCATCATCATCAAATAGCCATTACACCATCATCATCAAATAGCCATTAAACCATCATCATCAAATAGCCATTAAACCATCATCATCAAATAGCCATTACACCATCATCATCAAATAGCCATTACACCATCATCATCAAATAGCCATTACACCATCATCATCAAATAGCCATTACACCATCATCATCAAATAGCCATTACACCATCATCATCAAATAGCCATTACACCATCATCATCAAATAGCCATTACACCATCATCATCAAATAGCCATTACACCATCATCATCAAATAGCCATTACACCATCATCATCAAATAGCCATTACACCATCATCATCAAATAGCCATTAAACCATCATCATCAAATAGCCATTACACCATCATCATCAAATAGCCATTAAACCATCATCATCAAATAGCCATTAAACCATCATCATCAAATAGCCATTACACCATCATCATCAAATAGCCATTAAACCATCATCATCAAATAGCCATTACACCATCATCATCAAATAGCCATTAAACCATCATCATCAAATAGCCATTAAACCATCATCATCAAATAGCCATTACACCATCATCATCAAATAGCCATTACACCATCATCATCAAATAGCCATTACACCATCATCATCAAATAGCCATTACACCATCATCATCAAATAGCCATTACACCATCATCATCAAATAGCCATTAAACCATCATCATCAAATAGCCATTAAACCATCATCATCAAATAGCCATTACACCATCATCATCAAATAGCCATTACACCATCATCATCAAATAGCCATTACACCATCATCATCAAATAGCCATTCAACCATCATCATCAAATAGCCATTACACCATCATCATCAAATAGCCATTGCACCATCATCATCAAATAGCCATTGCACCATCATCATCAAATAGCCATTAAACCATCATCATCAAATAGCCATTAAACCATCATCATCAAATAGCCATTAAACCATCATCATCAAATAGCCATTACACCATCATCATCAAATAGCCATTACACCATCATCATCAAATAGCCATTACACCATCATCATCAAATAGCCATTAAACCATCATCATCAAATAGCCATTACACCATCATCATCAAATAGCCATTACACCATCATCATCAAATAGCCATTACACCATCATCATCAAATAGCCATTACACCATCATCATCAAATAGCCATTACACCATCATCATCAAATAGCCATTACACCATCATCATCAAATAGCCATTACACCATCATCATCAAATAGCCATTAAACCATCATCATCAAATAGCCATTACACCATCATCATCAAATAGCCATTACACCATCATCATCAAATAGCCATTACACCATCATCATCAAATAGCCATTAAACCATCATCATCAAATAGCCATTAAACCATCATCATCAAATAGCCATTAAACCATCATCATCAAATAGCCATTAAACCATCATCATCAAATAGCCATTAAACCATCATCATCAAATAGCCATTAAACCATCATCATCAAATAGCCATTAAACCATCATCATCAAATAGCCATTAAACCATCATCATCAAATAGCCATTCAACCATCATCATCAAATAGCCATTCAACCATCATCATCAAATAGCCATTACACCATCATCATCAAATAGCCATTAAACCATCATCATCAAATAGCCATTAAACCATCATCAAATAGCCATTAAACCATCATCATCAAATAGCCATTAAACCATCATCATCAAATAGCCATTAAACCATCATCATCAAATAGCCATTAAACCATCATCATCAAATAGCCATTACACCATCATCATCAAATAGCCATTACACCATCATCATCAAATAGCCATTACACCATCATCATCAAATAGCCATTACACCATCATCATCAAATAGCCATTACACCATCATCATCAAATAGCCATTACACCATCATCATCAAATAGCCATTACACCATCATCATCAAATAGCCATTAAACCATCATCATCAAATAGCCATTAAACCATCATCATCAAATAGCCATTAAACCATCATCATCAAATAGCCATTAAACCATCATCAAATAGCCATTAAACCATCATCATCAAATAGCCATTAAACCATCATCATCAAATAGCCATTACACCATCATCATCAAATAGCCATTACACCATCATCATCAAATAGCCATTACACCATCATCAAATAGCCATTACACCATCATCATCAAATAGCCATTAAACCATCATCATCAAATAGCCATTACACCATCATCATCAAATAGCCATTACACCATCATCATCAAATAGCCATTACACCATCATCATCAAATAGCCATTACACCATCATCATCAAATAGCCATTAAACCATCATCATCAAATAGCCATTAAACCATCATCATCAAATAGCCATTAAACCATCATCATCAAATCGCCAAAGACTGCAGTAAACAGAACTCAAACCAATATTGTTTCATAATTTTTGCGATTACATTAGTAATAAATAGTAATACGTAGACTCTGCATTGATTAACCCTTCTATCCTGGTCCTGGCTGATGGGATGAGAACAATCTGCCCCTGTGGACTGGTTTACTTTCGGCAGCCTCGTAACTCTAGCTTCTCTTAATTTTTCTTTTAGTCCTCACATTTCATGAGCGATGTTTCTGACAAAGGGGGGAAGAATTGCTTTTTTCTGGGTCTAACATTTATCGTCGGCTAGTTTTTGACCTTGAAGTAGCATTTTTTTTTATTTAAAATTTTTTTTTTCTTTAGCTCCTTACATCAAGTGACTTCATGCCTTGTCTGGAGCGATTTCCACTATATATATATATATGATTATTTACACAGACAGGCATGTCGATGTTATCGATCAACTGCTGTTATAAATTGAGATTTCATCAGGCAGAGTTAAAATCTGATTTTAACCTTAGATCATATTTGGAAACAACCTATATATATATATATATATATATATATATATATATATTTGGAAACAACCTATATATATATATATTAAAATTCTTAAAATACAGAAAGAAAGATAAAAATATGAAGATAAAACACTGAAATAAAAGTAAATAATCAAATATAAACTTAATAAAAAAAATGTAAAAAAATAAAAATATATATATATATATATACAGGGTGTCTCAAAAAAATGTACTCACTCTTAGAATGACGAGACGTTTGCGAATACCTTGGTGCGCGTTATCAGCTTTGTTTGAACAATGGTCATCAGTTTGAACATTTGCGAACATGATTCTTCAATTACATCTGTCTCATGTATTCGATGCTATTTCATTTCACTCTATGTTCATAAATAAAAGTTTTCTCGTCATTCTACGAGTGAGTACATTTTTTTGAGACACCCTGTATATATACATATTATTAAAACTAACAGTTTATCGAGCACCATACACTTAACCAACATTACACAAATATTTTTGAACACCAAATCATATATGTAACATAACCTTAAAATAAAATTTAAGTTACATTCCCTGCGAGACTGTTTTCGCTGCGGTTCTGCATCTGGCAGCCATTTTGTTTTGTAGGATTCTCTGCACAGTCGGAGAAATTTTTTCTTCTGGTTTAATTATTTTTGACAAAGGGAAGTCTCTTTTCCCGAAATATTAAATAATGATTTTTTAATCACCCGGACATCACACAAACAGCTAAAAACACTCTTGCTGTTATGTAAGATTTTAGGAAAAGTAAATAGTAAATCATAGTTCGTATTCGATTTATTGTTTTTGTTCCTTACAACTTGCATCTTACTCGGAATTTGCATTGCCCACAGTCTTTCAAAAACTTACTACTAATATATATATATATATAGGTTATCTGAGTTTGACATGTTCAACTAGATGTATTTGCAAAAGGTCGGAGGTTATATCACCTGAAATGGTGTGACAATAACAACCAAGATGAGGATATTAGGCACCTGTAATCTAGATAATTTTTTTTTTTTAAAGGTTGGAAGTTTTATTCAATCACAAAAAAAACAAACAAAAAACAAACATATTACACTGATCCATTCGGTGAAAAAGTAAACTATAAGATTAATAATTCACTAAATAATTAATAAATCCCATGTTGGTCACTTGGACATTTAGTTCAATATCGAGAAATCCCGATTCCTTATATATAATTGTGTCACAGTCCATAGTTTTCTTTGAATGCCCGGCTGGCTTGGCAGGCCGAGAGCAGACTCAAGGCGTTTCAGCGAATAATGGCGATAGAGAGGCGCTCGTAAATAATAAAACCCAATATTGCAATGATTTTTTTTTTTTTTTTTTTTTTTTTAAATGGATTTTTGACCTTTCATTTTGTTTTCATGTTAATTTTGTTTTTGTTGTTCTCGTCTCTCTTTCAGCTCGTAGTAATAGAAAGAGAAGTGCAGCATCGGACAGAGACAAACCATTGCCGCCTTTGTTAGCCCGAGTAAACGGTCAAATTGAGGTCAGTACTGTTGTGAAGAAGAGTCACGAAAAACAATATAAATCCCATATGGCGTCTTTATATATTATACTGTCTGTGTATATTATACTGTCTGTGTATATTATACTGTCTGTGTATATTATACTGTCTGTGTATATTATACTGTCTGTATATATTATACTGTCTGTATATATTATACTGTCTGTATATATTATACTGTCTTTGTATATTATACTGTCTGTGTATATTATACTGTCTGTGTATATTATACTGTCTGTGTATATTATACTGTCTGTGTATATTATACTGTTTGTGTATATTATACTGTCTTTATATATTATACTGTCTGTGTATATTATACTGTCTGTGTATATTATACTGTCTGTGTATATTATACTGTCTGTGTATATTATACTGTCTGTGTATATTATACTGTCTGTGTATATTATACTGTCTGTATATATTATACTGTCTGTATATATTATACTGTCTGTATATATTATACTGTCTGTGTATATTATACTGTCTGTGTATATTATACTGTCTGTGTATATTATACTGTCTTTGCATTGGCTGTAGCAAGACAAGTTGCTGTGAATGTTTTACAGAAAAGGCAACGATAAAGTAGAGAAAAAGTAGCAACGTCTCTTCTGTGAAAAAAAACAAAGAGATCATCCGCCACTAGAGTCCAAAGTTGATTTTTGATCGGCACCTCCACAGATGTGGCAACAGTACTCTAAATAACACATATATATATATATATATATATATATATATGGCCTTATTTCCGGACAATCATCATATGTCAGGAATCGGTCTTTTTTTTTCAGATTTTAAGTTTTAATGGGTAAACCATTTTTGGCAGACACACAAAGCGACAGAACGTACATACACGTCTGATTGTAAAAATCATCACTTCCTATAATCAATTGTCCGAATGTCGACCCTGTGACGCCTGAAACAGGATTTCATGCGAAGAGGCTAAAAACGGAAATTAAATCGTGAATGTATTTAAGTATATTTAATAATAAACGTAATTTTATTGCTTCTCGCATTTTAAAAATACGATCTCGTAGAAGTCTGACAGTTGACTGAATCTTTTTACTCTGAATGATGGTAATAACGACTGAGATATTTGTTTAGACGAGTCGATAACATTAATTATAAAAGATACGCTCACGTAAGTTGAATGAAAAATCGGTGTCACATGACGTAATCGAATTTGACTTTAAATTATTTCTTGTTCTTATTTTTATCTGACAGACATTAAATAGCATATCTTTTCAAAGTTACGGTAGCAAAATTAGAATACATGATGCCATTAAAAGAATGCTTATATCAGAATTATTATTCAAGCTCAGCATTCAATCGAGGATAAATGGGATAAACTGACAAACAGAACCAGCTCGAGCGAAGCGATGTTTCTCATCTAAAAATCATGTTTTTTTTGGTCCCCCAATTTATAAAATCGGGAGACCTATGTTTTGAGGCATTTCCGTCCGGATTTTTCTCCGCAACCATCCATTGAATTTCTCTGAAATTTTGCATGAAGTTGTAACTTTGGTCAGGTTAGAAAGTAACATTCTCCGATTTTTGAAAAAAAATCTGGTTAGCCCCTTAGGGGGTCAAAAGGCCTCAAAATGGCAAAAAAATGACATTTGTTGCCCCATAACTTTTCATCCATCCATTCAATTTCTCTGAAACTTGGCCAAAATATGGAGGCAATTGTTCCTAACAGAAAATAAGTATCGCTGACCTTGGAAAAAATCTGGTTCGCGCCCCCAGGGGGTCAAAAGCCCCCAAAATGGCAAAAAAATGACCCTTTTCTCTCATAACATTTGATCCATCCATTCAATTTTTCTGAAACTTGGCCAAAATGTAGAGGCAATTGTTCTGGATATAAAATGAGCATCCTTGACCTCAGAAAAATTCTGATTCGCGCCCCCAGGGAGTCAAAAATGCCCGAAATTGCCCAAATTTATCGCATTTTACACTAGCCACATCGAGTCACATACAGAGGGGGACCACGCATGCGCGGCTTGTTTAGTTTTAGTTCAATGTTTCTATACATAATTGCATAGGGTTATTTAATGCTGAATAAAGTTGTCAAATGTTCCCTTTGACAAGAGGTTCGACGTTGTCTGGCTGTTCTTATGCTAAGACTCCAGTGATCACGATTGTGGGGGTTGACTGTCCATTTGCCACTGACGGTTTCTTTCCATGTTTTCCTAGAGTGCCCTGCTTTCTTTTTGCTGTCCAGCCGTAGGTCTCTGCATGTGCTTATATACCCCTTGCTTCTTTCAACATGCCCGAACCAGCGAAGACGGTTTGCCCTTATTAGGACATCAAGTTTTGGAATGGCCAATTTCTCAAGTGGTGTCTGACCTAATGTTCTGGATCTGGTCCGGCTTTAGATTGTATATCATCGAATCATTGCCCTGTCATTTCTCTGGAGTCGCAAGTGAGGCCTGGGCGAGGGCCCAACACTCGCTGCTATCCAACATCATGCTTTTTACGCAGCTATCGTAAACCTTACCCCTGCTCCTTAAGTAATTAAATAAACCAATGATTTTAAATGCTCTTTTGGGTCGGAGAGTAGAAATCTAAATTCTAATTGTATCCACTGATTTTCTCCAGATTTTTTAATCCTTTTTGTTTTTTGTTTTAGGTGCTTGGTTTCAATGCCCGTCAAAGAAAAGCGTTTTTGAATGCCGTGATGAGATATGGAATGCCGCCACAAGATGCATTTAACTCTCAGTGGTAAGTCTCGAGTCGTGAATTCTATTTTATACATTGGATGCAAATTCTTTACTTTGGGCACGTGTTTAAAATGGATATGCAAATTCTTTACTTTGAGCACGTGTTTAAAATATATACACAAATGGATGTGCAAATTCTTTACTTTGAGCACGTGTTTAAAATATATACACAAATGGATATGCAAATTCTTTACTTTGAGCACGTGTTTAAAATATATACACAAATGGATATGCAAATTCTTTACTTTGAGCACGTGTTTAAAATATATACACAAATGGATATGCAAATTCTTTACTTTGAGCACGTGTTTAAAATATATACACAAATGGATATGCAAATTCTTAACTTTGAGCACGTGTTTAAAATATATACACAAATGGATATGCAAATTCTTTACTTTGAGCACGTGTTTAAAATATATACACAAATGGATATGCAAATTCTTTACTTTGAGCACGTGTTTAAAATATATACACAAATGGATATGCAAATTCTTTACTTTGAGCACGTGTTTAAAATATATACACAAATGGATGTGCAAATTCTTTACTTTGAGCACGTGTTTAAAATATATACACAAATGGATATGCACAGCAATGGTGGTGGTCGTAGTAGGAATAATCCTTTTCTTGGTCTAAACGGCTCTCGTGTCCGCTACTTATCCCTAGTCTTATAGCGTTAAGTGAATGTATAAACCATCCTCCACGACAGGAAGCTAGTCTGTCACCTATTTGTGTGATTCTATGCTGCAATAATCGCATGCATTTTGATTGGTTGTTCTATCAATCATTCTGCGCCCATGCTGTGTCTGAAAGATCCATAGAATTTTGGAATTGACGTAATATAGTTGGAAACTTGGGTAATTGGTCAGTCTGCATGGTAAACCAAAAATGAGAACGAAAAAAAAATCGCTGTGAATGACGACAAATATTTATTGCTATAAAGTTGTGACAATATAAAATAAAAAGTTGTTTCTCTTATTTGAGGAAAAAAGACAAGTTGGTGAATCTGATTGGTGCAGATTCTGGATGGAGAAACTTTGGGAGTTTTCTTTGCTTTTGTTTCTTAGAAGAGGAGGATAATTCGGAGAGACTGGTACTTTGTCTTCGATCGGTCGCCTATCTTTCGCTCTCACTGGAACCTTTATGAAGGGTTTGTTCCTTTATGAAGGATTTTCACTTGATGCAACTATTCAGATGAGATTGTTTAAAGTTTTTTTTTTATTGTTTCACATTTGTAAGAAGAGTCTTACCGAAGTATTTGGAGTTGTAAGAAGAATCTTAGGGTTCCTAAGGGACTCTGGTCAGTATCGTTGTTTTGTGTGTCGGAAGAATGTTGGATACGATACAATGTAACCTGTGTCTACAAAAAAGTGCAGCAATCAGAAGGGTAAGTTAGCTCTGAACTTCAACTTCAAGTGTCGGAGATGCATGGGACAGGCGCATCCTATTGACGGTCGTCCCCACAAAGAGATGGCACGAGATGACAATACCGCGGAATTAGTAGAGTCTTCTATCTACGAGATATGCTGAGTGCACGTGGTCGATGTGAACTCACTACGGCCACAAGAGTGAAGGCGGCTCGGGCGTAATTTTGTGAGTTGTTGCCTCTGATAACATCACGTGCTGTCCCTCTCTACATCTGGCATCAGTTGTGTAGCAGCTGTTTCAGGAGCGTCATGGTATATAGCAGTGAATGCTGGGCCCTCTCTTGCCCGTCTGCAACGCAATGACTGACCCATGATCAGTTGGATCTGCAGTGTCAAATCTGACCGAACCGAAAACATCAGGTGCGAGGATTTGCTGAAAGCACTACATTACGCTGGTATGGTCATGTGGAACGTTCGTCCTTCTGGATAAACCGTTGCAGAAGCATGGATGTCCGAAATTGCAGGAAGGTTGACCAGCCAAGGAAAGCTTGGAAGCAAGTGGATTGTAAAAGACTGCACAGAGTGGAATTTTGGAGACGGCTGAACCGTGAGAACTGCGGATTGAGCTTGCGTAATATTACAAAATGTCTGACCCCTGAAAAGGGGAAAAGCGACATTTAAAAAAAAAAAGCATTTCCAAATAAAAACTATTGTTTATACTTACATATCGGACTAAATAAGTATCCTCACCAAAAATTATGGAAAATTATCGAGTAGAATTTTAATTAAAAATTAAAATCAATTTAATCGTAATTTGCCGACAGCCATTCGATTATTACTTGTTTATATGACAAACTAAGTTATGTCCCCCCTGATTTATGTGTTATAAGATAACACTGATTTTTATTTTAAAATCTTATTCGCTAATTTTTGGTGTAGAAACCTATTTTTGCTTGATACATAAGTATATCAAAGATTTTTCCCTTTAATTTATTTGGAACTGCGATTTTCACCTGTGTAACTACGTTTTTCATATGTGTCCTCATCTGTATAAGCACCCATGATTCTATTATTAATTTAACAGAATAAACCAACCAATCCAATCATTCAGAAAAAAAAAAAAATCTTTGTTTCGGTTCGAGATTTCAGAATTTAAGCATACATGTACAGGAAATGACGTCACATCAAAGTTTTTTTTTTTTTTTTTTTTTTTTTTCTAAAAAGAAAATAAATTTACGTAAATAACATTTAAAGCCTCAGAGCAAAGTAATGGTGTTGTTCTTTTTTTAATTGATCCAACTATTACAAAGAATGAAGAAATCAATTAACGCACCATCGTGACAAATTACTACTACTACTACCGAATGTGTTGACTACCAACATACCGATAAGCACGCAAGTTTTGTGAAGAACGGTCGCTGCTACGGTTACGCGACAAAGAATTGGTAGACCGTAGTGCCGCACGAATCCATTTATGTGGAAAATAGTGAAATCGACAAGGAGGCATGAAATGGAAAGATCAGTTAAGAGAACTTTATTCCGGCCTTTTTCAAGACGAGATGCACGCGTTGAAATTTAAAAATATAAAAGCATTTCTACTTTTTTAATTCGATTCATTAAAAAAAAAAATAATTTTTTTTGTTCGTTTTTACGAAGTAACTTACATTTTTTTTTTTTTTTTTTTTCTTTGCTTAGGCTTGTGAGAGATCTGAGAGGTAAATCGGAGAAAGTATTTAGAGCCTACGTGTCCCTGTTTATGAGGCATCTTTGTGAACCCGGCGCTGATAATGCGGAAACATTTGCTGATGGCGTCCCTCGCGAAGGCCTATCTAGGCAGCATGTCTTGACTAGAATCGGCATCATGTCCCTTGTCAGAAAAAAGGTAAGGGTCGTTATCCATTTTAAAAAAAATTTGAGAAAAATATTTTTTTTTTTTTTTTTTTTCCCCCCCCCATTATTATGAATCTCCTCAACACTCTGTTCACCTTCCCCCCCCCCCCCCATCCTGGTTTCAAAGTGAATTCTCTTGTTCTCATTTATGGGTATAAATAGGCAACCTTACCCAATCTCCGTTTCCTCCCCATGGAGTGAACAGCCAAGATTTTTTATGTAATTTTTCACAGTTCATTTGTGAAGCCGCCTATATATGGAGAGGTTGTCTTTTGATATATTTCGGAATTTTTGAGATGAGGGTTGATAATTCGTAGAATTAGCTATATCTGGACTACTGTTCTCATCTTGGGTGTTTTTATCACAACGTTTTGGCCGATGTAACCTCTGACCTTCTTCAGGTGTACTTTGTCGAACTCGGGAATCTGGACGGAATTTCGAACGGAACCCTTTATTAAATCCACGGGGATAGCATGCTCTCGTTCGATCTGCCATGACTGGGAAGAAGTCTTTAATAATTCGCAATTTTTCGTATCGCCCGCACAGTGCGGGTGATACGAAGAATTGCGAGTTTGACAAAGTACACCTGAAGAAGGTCGGAGGTTACATCAACCGAAACGTTTTGTGATAAAAACACCCAAGATGAAAACAGTAGTCCGAATATACCAAATTCTACAAATTATCAGGATTAATATAAAACGGATCAATTAAAAGGTCAGTCACGATGTTCATCCAAAATTGTCATTCTAAAGGCCCCCAAATCACATAAATAATAAAAATATGTGTAGATCCTTTATATCATTTTTTTTCATCTTGAATTACAAAGACGTCTTCAAACATCTCATCTACAATAGCCATTATTATTATTATTATTATAGTCTTTCAGCAGATAACATTTCTATTGACAAATAAATGATTTTGGACATATATGCCCAAATATGGTTAATTGGAATTCTTTGAAAAAAAGATATATTTTTTTTTTATCAAGACAATAAAATTATGCTTCCAGCGAACCTTCAACTACCCCCAAGCAATCGTTTTTAGTCAAAAAGGGCAAATTAGTGATTTTGAGTGTATATGCCCAGATATTATTATTAGCATCCATATCCTCTGAAAATTGCAATTTTCGAAAATGTATTTTTTATAAAGACAAAATGATGATTCCAACCATTTTTAGTAGAGTTATGGATTATATTCCCATGTTTGCTGATTTGGGCATCATGTTAGCCAGTTGTGGAGGGACAATGTCCACATTAAACAAACATTAAAAACACTTCCAAAAGTCGTGTCATTTGGCACTTTGTATTTAGCGAGCCCTCAACTACCCTCAACCCTAACTCTAATCCTAATCCTCAACCCTAACCCTAACTTTGTATTTAGCTTATGATTAAGTCCGACTCTTGACATTTTTATTTTTCCATTATATATACGCTGACTGGCAAAAGTTCCGTAGAATTTTTTAATAAATAATCAGCACTTTTAATAAACACAGTATGTCTATCGGCGTATTCAACGACATGTTTGAAAGAATGAATGCTGCCTGTCTAAACTTTGTATTATATATATATATATATGTATTATTTCCACAATCACACAATGACGTAGCCCACAACCTATGAAAGAAATAAACCGGAAGTCCTAGACTTGAGTTTCGCCCTCCTTTGGGCTCATCAGTATAACACATGCAAACTCAGGATTCAAAACCCCGAGTCACTTGCATGTTTTAGCTCAGTGGCAGAGTACTCGTCTAACATGCAAGTGACTCGGGGTTTCGAATCCTGAGTTTGCATGTGTTATACTGATGAGCCCAATGGAGAGCGAAACTTGAGTCTGTTTGTTTCTTTCATAGGTTGTGGGCTGCGGCGTTGTCTGATTGTGGAAATAATTATGTGTATATATATATATATATATATACATATTATCTCACATTTAAAAAAAAAAAAAAAAAATTACAATTAAAAATAATATATATATATATGATAATTTTTATTTACAGACATGTACAAAATCTGCGACACTGGCATGTCGATGTTATCCCGTTTTGTACATGTCTGTAAATAAAAATAATCATATATAAAAGCTCTATTTGATATTGAGCACTTTTTATAAACCCGGTTGAAATTCTTTGGATTACTATCCTGTGGATGTTTTACCTGGATTATTATTTTTATATATATATATCGTCTCACATTTAAACAAAAAAAAAAAAATTAAAAAAAATTTTTTTTTTTAAATCTAATATATCGTCTCACATTTAAAAAAAAAAAGAAATCAAAAAAAATCTAATATATATATATATTATCTCACATTTGAAAAAAAAATTACATTTAAAACAAAATCTAATATATATATATCGTCTCACATTTAACAAAAAAAAAATCTAATATATATATATTATCTCACATTTGAAAAAAAATATTAAAATTAAAAAAAAATCTAATATATATATATATCCCACATTTAAAAAATCTATAGATATATATATATATATATATATATATAGAACAGTTTTTTATTATATTCCAATAACCATGGTTTGTTTTATTACTTTTATTTTTATTTTTTTCACATTTCCAAAAATTCCAAATTTCTGTGAGATATATTTAACGGTCCGTTTCATTTGTTTTGTGCCAAACAACATTTGTATGTCAATATCGTCTCTGCAACACTACAAAATCATCAGAAAAAGTTCACAAATAATAAGAGTTCTTAGATTAGAGTGTCTTGAAAAACACCCACATCATACATCAGTTTCATTTTAAGGTGAAAATAAACAAAAGAACAAACAAAAATTTTAGAGCAAACACTCACATGTGTGCGATCAAACTAATCCACCATTTTGATTTTTTTTTTTTTTTTTTTTTTTTTTTTCCGTTTCGTTCAAAGCTTGTATCTCCCCCAAAAAATTAGTGCGATCAGTTTAAAAACTTTAATTCGGTAATATTTGCTAAAATATTTAATATGTACTATAATTTATTTATAAAGTTCCAGTTTATTTGGAGATAATTTATTTTTTTATTAAAGTTACCTGAATGTTTATGATGCGAAACTCATTTAAGCAGATCATTATAGAGCTAGTCTCAATGTGTCAAACCGTCCATTCAATCAACTATTAAAAAATGGTTATTGGAATATAATAAAAAACTGTTCTATATTTTGCTCTGTTATCAATAATTGACAAACATTGAGCTGAATCTTCAAAGGAGACTACAAAGTAAAAGGATCTGATGATATATGATAATACATATATTGTCTTTAATAATTAATTATATATATATATATATCGTCTCACATTTAAAAAAAAAAATCTAATATATATATATCTCACATTTAAAAAATCTAATATATATATATATCGTCTCACATTTAACGGATAAATTTTATTAGACAGACGAACAGCACAGGTAAAGACAATTTTTTTTTTTTTTTGTGTCTTAAATAACTAATATAAGTTAACAAAACATTTATATGGAACAAAACGTAGATTTAGTATAAGGAACGTTTATGTTTTTGTCTTTTAAGGGAAGTGGGGTCTGATAAACTCTGCTGGGAAGCCATGAAATTAAATACTGTCTTGTTTTTAAATTCCCGAAACAGTTTTTCATGGTAAACAACTGATGATCCCTTAAAATAGTGTTAGAAATAAACTAATATAATAACTGTAAAAAATAAATTGACTTACATGAGTGATTTTCCACTGGAAGACTTGGGACTATAAATTTTTTTTTTTTTTTTTTTAATTTTTTTTTAATATAGTTTTAATGGTTGAGAAACTTCCGAGACTATATATATATTATCTCACATTTGAAAAAAAAAAATTTAAATTAAAAAAAAAATCTAATATATATATATCTCACATTTAAAAAATCTAATATATATATATATATATACATATATATATACACACACGTTGTGTGTCCGTTTAATCTATTGCTCCTTTTCTTTTCTTAAGCTGCAAACTCAACAGAAATTGTGCAAAAAAAGTCAGGTTGTATTCCACTTTCTTTGATTTATTAGCTTTCAACTATTTGTAGTCTTCTTCAGGACTTGCAAGATTATTAATATCATGAAAAAAAAACATTTCAAATGAAGGTCCGTCCTTCGATACGTTTTAAATGGATCGCGTGCCATAAAAGCGATGACCTTGAGCCTTTTACGGGTGCACAATCCTAAGCTATAAATAGTCGTTTTAATTGCATGCAAATTGCTTCAAAAAAAAAAAAAAAAAAATGTTTAATTACTCAGCCTGCCGGTATCTTGGAGTTTTTTTTAGTTTTTTTAATTTTTTTTTTTTTTTTTTTTTTAAATCAGGAAAAAAAAAAAAAAAAACTTGTAAAATTTATATTCAGAACATCTCTCAGCTACAAACTTTTTAGATTATTTCCATTACGGTTCTCATCTTGGGTGTTATTCTTACAACGTTTCGGACGATGCAACCTCCGACCATCTTCGGGTGGGTCTTTTTGAACTCCGGAATCTGTACAGAATTTCGAACGGAACCCTTTATTTAATCCACAAAGGTAGAATTTTTTTTTTTAAGGCCGCCACTGTAGACGTAAGGGGCTACTGAGAATTAGGGTGTCGGTTTTGGGTCACATCCTAAGTTGGGAGCTGTGTAGCGAGATGTCTGTTTACATTAGTTTTAAACCTCTGTATGTTGGTACAGTCTGGGGAAACAGGGAGCAGGGAGGGAGTTCTCCGGGGCCGGCAGCACGAGGAAAGAAGCTATTGGAGTAGAAGACTCTCCGGCATCTGGGGACCTCCACAGTGAATGGATGGGATTTTGCTGTTTGTCGAGTTGGTCTAGTGTATTTACGTCGAGGGGGCACCAGAGTAGCCAGTAGCACAATCCATTGAAGTATTTGTAAAACAATCACAAGGATGCCACATTGCGGCGATGGGACAGGGACTGGAGCTTGGTTGACAGTGAGGGACCTATTAAGTTGGCGACTCTTTTTTGGACCTTGTCTAAGAGGGAAGAGACTAGCGGATGATGCACCAGCCCAATACTCCATACATGGGCGGATGGTGGCTTTGTAGAGATACAGGATAATGTCAGGTGTGAGGAGTTTACTAGCACGATAGAGGGAGCCCACCTTCATTGCTTCAGCCTTGGCAATGTCCTCAATGTATTTGTTCCAATTCATTTTATCTGTGAAGGTTAGGCCGAGGAGTTTGAATGATGAACTCTCAGGTAGGGTGTTATTTGCCATGACAATCGGTGGTTGGAGAGGTTTCTTGTAGTTATTGAAGACAAAGAACTTTGTCTTTGCGGCATTAAAAGTTACCAACCATTTATGACCTCAATCCACTACAGACTTGAAGCCATTTTCTAAGGATTCAGCCATTGCCTTGGATATGTGCGCGTCTGTTTTGCTCACATAACGAGAGCCTGAAGGTCATTTTCTAAGGTTGCTCGCAAAGTCTTGAGTAATTCTTAATTATATTCTTCTTATTGCCCGTACTGAGGATTGAACCTTCCACCTTCGGCATACTGCTGTCACTTAGAACTGCTTATTACTTAGCATTTTATCCTCGTCTCAGAAATTCCGAAACCGAATACAAACTATTATTTGCATAAAACTTTTCTGGCATTAGATGACCTACCGAGGTCGATATGCCATAAAAATACAAAGAAAAAGGATTTTACAAGAATTTTGGTTGACACTATGATTCCAAGTAAAACAACGTTGGGCCTAGTTAGTATTAATAGTTAGTATTAATAGTTAGTATTAATAGTTAGTATTAATAGTTAGTATTAATAGTTAGTATTAATAGTTAGTATTAATAGTTAGTATTAATAGTTAGTATTAATAGTTAGTATTAATAGTTAGATGATTTTTTCTTTTATTATTAACAATGGGGTACTGGGTATGACCTGAAAAGACATCCAGTGGTGAGGCATCCATTTGGAAGCTGTGGGGAATATGGAGTTGCCCCTTAGTTGCCATTGCTCCCAGGTCCACTCTTTCCCGGAGTGGTAGTATCTGTAAGGGCCCCATCTATGGGTCAAATAGAACCTACTGGCGCTACCAGATCAGGCTGTCTGAAGTTATTGACTTCTTCTTCTTTCGTGTGAATCGAATGATTCTGGTGTTGGCATTAGTTTCCCCGATGTTTTTCTAGTTAGAATCTTTCTGGAAAGACTTCGGGTACTTACGGGAAGGACCACGAGAAAGTTGCCAACATCCCTAAGTGAAAGTGGTACTGTGGAACCGACTGGATTCGAACTTGGATCACCCAGGTCTTCAGTCCGTGTCGATATCCACTTAACCACCGTCACCTCCCAAGTTATTGACTTGCACCAAACATTGATGTTTTGTTTTTTTTTCCTTTGCAAAACTCAATCATGTTCTGCAAAATCCAAAACAAAAAACAATTCCCCCCCTCCCCCTTCACTCAACCAAACACCATGAATAAATACTTCAACTATAAAGAACTTGAAGCATAAAAACCTTCACCAAAATGACCAGATTCGGCATTAAATAACCCGAAAAGGGTTGATATGTTGTAAAACAAAACAACCAACCAACCAAAATGATTGACAATGCTCCACTTATTTGTCTAAATGGATTCCAACCTTGCTGAGAATATAACTTTCTGTCATGGTGGAGTGGTTCAGACCATCCATCCCACTTAACACTATAATTGGGGGGGTCAGGGTCAAGAGTTAGGGTTAGTCATTCATCCTGTAAACCTTGAAAGGAGCTTTACTTATGAGGTGGTGTTAGGGTTAGCTTTACTTATGAGGTGGTGTTAGGGTTAGCTTTACTTATGAGGTGGTGTTAGGGTTAGCTTTACTTATGAGGTGGTGTTAGGGTTAGCTTTACTTATGAGGTGGTGTTAGGGTTAGCTTTACTTATGAGGTGGTGTTAGGGTTAGCTTTACTTATGAGGTGGTGTTAGGGTTAGCTTTACTTATGAGGTGGTGTTAGGGTTAGCTTTACTTATGAGGTGGTGTTAGGGTTAGCTTTACTTATGAGGTGGTGTTAGGGTTAGCTTTACTTATGAGGTGGTGTTAGGGTTAGCTTTACTTATGAGGTGGTGTTAGGGTTAGGGTTAGCTTTACTTATGAGGTGGTGTTAGGGTTAGGGTTAGCTTTACTTATGAGGTGGTGTTAGGGTTAGGGTTAGCTTTACTTATGAGGTGGTGTTAGGGTTAGGGTTAGCTTTATTTATGAGGTGGTGTTAGGGTTAGCTTTACTTATGAGGTGGTGTTAGGGTTAGCTTTACTTATGAGATGGTGTTAGGGTTAGGGTTAGCTTTACTTATGAGATGGTGTTAGGGTTAGCTTTACTTATGAGGTGGTGTTAGGATTAGCTTTACTTATGAGGTGGTGTTAGGGTTAGTGTTAGCTTTACTTATGAGGTGGTGTCTGGTATTTTGGCCGATTTCTAGGGGTTGTAACCTGACATAGCGAAAATTGTTTGCATTTTAGAAAATGGGATCTTTTAGATGGACCGAAAATGGTTATCGGCAACCTTTGCTTCACCGTCGTTAGTACCAAACCTTGTTTTTTTTTAAGGACTTGTAGCCCCCCCCCTCCTCATTGACTCCAAGATTCATGTAACGCTTTCTAATTAAACTTTATTTCTGAAATTTTAATTGTTGTAAACTTCCATGTTTGTTTTTTGAATAACATTTAACCAAAGAGATTAGAGATTGCTATTGATTGTGTAGACGGACGTGACGAGATAAAATGAAAACTGAAAATCATACCCTCTCTTCTTATGTTTCGGACTCTTACCGTGTCGAGAACTGTCGACTTTGGACACAACAATTTTTAGTGCTTATATAAGTTATTATCTAATATTTTGGACAATTTTTGTGGAGTTTGTAAGCCTGACATAACCAACTTTGTTTTTTGAATTGATGGATTTTTTTTTTACCTTTTAACAAAATCTTTTGAAGGAATCTTTGCTGCCCATTTTTTGTCTGAATTTATTTATTTATTTTTTTTTTTAACATGAATTCATATAATCTATTTTTTTTTTTTTTTTTTTTTACACATGAATTCATATAAAAAAAAAAATTTGAATTTTCAACTTACATTTCCTTGGAAATAATTGGTCCGGAAGTAGAAAAAAAAAAAAAATTTCTTTATGATGTATGTATCCGTGATGGAAAGTATATATTAAAAAAAAAAAAATAAATAAATAAAATATAAAAAAAATAATGCAAACTGATAAAGCTTTTTTTTTTCTTTTTTAAATCATTTTCAAGCGATTATTGTGAATTTGTAGGGATTATGGCTATTTACAAGGCTGATTTTAAACTCTATTTTTGAAGAGTTGAAATTTTTAGAGTTATGTCGCTTAGTTTTCAAACATGGCGATGAGAGATAGACACTCGTCTTTTAGCAATACAATTTTTTTTTTTTTTTTTTTCATACGATATATGCTTTCCGTCACAGGTATGTACATCATAAAGATATTTCATTTTTAATTTTTTTTATTTAATGTCAATTTAAGTAACTTTTACCATTATGCCAATGATTAGTTATCCACCTTATCTTCTTGGATATGGCTGAAGAGGGATGATACGATTGGAAGGAGGGGTGAAAGAAGGGAGATGAAGGAGATAGTGATGACGTCATATGCAGAGTTGTTTATGACGTCACAATGCAATCAAAATCAGGCGTTGATGATGATGGCTGAAAGGTGTATCTGATCTTGATGGCATTTATGGGCAGATGACACCAGTGCTACATAACCATCTCTTGATAGAGGGCCTCGTTTGACTCGTTGGTCTAGTGGTCTCCATCAATTCGCTGTTTTGATACCTCATTGTAATATAACTTCCTATTTCAGTAGCTTCTTTCCAAGAACCGCAGGCTTGTGGAACTCTCTTCTTGCTGACTGTTTTCCGCCTACCTATAATCTTGGTCTTTTCAAGACTAAGGCCAATAGGCATATCCTGTCTTTGCGATGATCATATTTCGTTCTTGTTAGCTCTTTACATCAAGTGGCTTCATGCCTTGTCTGGAGCGAAACATGCTGTAAGGGAGATAACCTATAATGATTCAAAAGAATTAGATCACACCCTAATCATCGTGTTTGTTCTGGCAGTTCAAACAATCTCTTTGCGTACATATCCACCCATGCTGCCTCGATGAGAGTGCTAACAGTGGTAAGTGTATGTGCATGTATCTAATATATAAAGTTATCTTGTCGGATTTTCAAAGTCAGACCCAAATAGCATTTAAGCTGACAAATCAAACTTTGCTTCTGACTAGCCAATTTTCATTTGTTATTGTTATACAAGATTATCTCCAATATAATTACATACTTCGTTACAATTTAAAAAAAAAATACTTACTTCCGACCAGATGACTGGTTATATGGATCATTTTGAACTAATCACAGAAAATAAATGAACAAGGGAAATAACTCATTTTTTAATTGAGGAATATAAGAATTGTCTCCCTTACAACTAAAATTTTATTTCTTTTTCTGCAGAAGTTATATATAGCTGTTGATCGATAACATCGACATGCCAGTGTCGCAGATTTTGTACATGTCTGTGTAAATAAAAATAATCATATGTAAAGCTCTATTTGATATTGAGCACTTTTTATAAACCCGGTTGAAATTCTTTGCATTACTATCCTGTGGATGTTTTTACCTGGATTATTACCATTATTATATATATATATATATAATAACTACAAAGTGAAAAGATTTACAAACTAAAATGAATTCACTGCATCCCGGGCAACACCGGGTAGGTACGGCTAGTGTGTGCGAAAGGCCTCGGTTGATATGGTTTTCACTTCATAAATAACTTTGTTTTTACGGACACCTTCTCCCCCCCCCTTCTAATCGTTAACCTGTTTTTGTCATTGCACTTTTACTTGTAAACTTTCAAGTTTGTTTGTTTTTGGGTTTTTTTACGAGCAGATCAAACACGTGTGGTAAATGTAAAACTTCTTGTCTAAAATTGTGCCTTCATATTAATGTTTCGATTTAAATCTACTCGTGTAGTATTTTTATGGTCTAGCAGACATGCAATCAAAGAAAACCTTCAGGGAATTAATTTTTCCAAATTTAATGAGAAACTACGTCTTTACATTTGACTTGATGTAATTTTTTTTAGCTTTTAGTTGAGGAGAGTCAAATAAGGGGGAGAGAACTCTAGTTTCAAGTTCCTACCTTAAAATGGATTTTAGCGCTCTGAACTTGCAATATATTTTATATTTAACCAGAGATAATGCCAAAATAATAGACTTCTTGCAAACGCACAGATTAATTTGAGGTGCGGAAACCGGCATCTGTGGCCATGACATGCGACTTCAAATGGTGGAATCGTACCTTGCCGAATTTATGTGGAAACAAAAATTCGGAAAGGACACTGCACTGGGAACTGTTTTCCAAACAAATTGCCGAATTTTACCCAGTGTAAAACTCATTTATTTCAAAAACTTTAATTTCATTTTCTCCCCCCCCCCTCTTCTTTGATAATTTTATTTTAATAAATCATTTCATTTTTCAAAATCATCAACTGTCATTTATTTAAAAAACATTTATTTTAATACATCATTTTATTTTTCAAAATTATTTTATTTTTCGTTTTATTTTTAATTTATTATTAATTACAATAGTAAAATCCATTTTCAGATAAATCGTGGTTGAAACTTGAAACTAGAGTTCTCTCCCCCTTACCTGACTCGCCAGAACTAAAAGCTAAAAAATTTTTTTTTTTCGTACCTACGGTTCACAAGCACCGAGGAACCATTAACCCTAACACTAGTTCTGTTGTGGTCGATAATGCCAGTATCGGGATTGAGATCATAAATTCAGTCGATACATGATTCTGGTTGTGGCATAAAAAAAAATGCCTCAATACGGAAAACCGATAATATATAAAAATGAAGACATACTGGTATCATGTATGTGATCGTGACGGAACAAAGATGTCGTATACCAAAAATTACGTAACTTGATCGAGTAGTTTTCTGTGTAATCAAATTTTGTCTTTTTTTTTTCCATGCTCGCTGGTTAGCTCGCCATTTTGAAAAACAAAGGGACGTTATTCAGGCCAGCTTTATAAAGAAAAGGCCAATTCGCTATCAGAAAAAGGCCGAATTTGGTGGATTTAGCCTTTTTTGAAGCAGTTTGGCCTTAATGACAACAATATAAGTAAAAAAATAAAATATTTTTATTAAAATAACGTTAAAACTTTCAAAGGAACATTGTAATAAAATAATTTAATTTATGCCTTGAAGATTGTAATTTACTTTCAAAGGAACATTGTAATAAAATAATTTAATTTATGCCTTGAAGATTGTAATTTACTTTCAAAGGAACATTGTAATAAAATAATTTAATTTATGCCTTGAAGATTGTAATTTACTTTCAAAGGAACATTGTAATAAAATAATTTAATTTATGCCTTGAAGATTGTAATTTACTTTCAAAGGAACATTGTAATAAAATAATTTAATTTATGCCTTGAAGATTGTAATTTACTTTCAAAGGAACATTGTAATAAAATGATTTAATTTATGCCTTGAAGATTGTAATTTACTTTCAAAGGAACATTGTAATAAAATGATTTAATTTATTCCATGAAGATTGTAATTTATTTTCAAAGGAAAAGTTGAGAAATAAAAAGTCATGCCTTAAAGATTGTGATTTAAGTAATTTAAGTATTAACCGGATAAATGCTGCTATGAACTTAAACTATTTAAAAAATTTTTTTTAAAAAGGCCAAATTCACAAAATTTGGCCTTTTTTTTAGCTATCGTTTGCAAAGATGATGTCTTGACAAGCGAGCGTGGAAAAAAATAACAAAATTTGATTTTCTTGGATAAAAAAAACAAAAAAAAACTACTTCATCAATTTACGTAATTTTTTGTGTACGATATCTTTGTTCCGTCCCGGTCACATACACAATACAAGTACGTATTTATTATCGGTTTTCCGTATTGAGGCTTTTCCGAAGTTGCACCAAATATCCCTTATGACTAAATAATTTTTATATAAACAAAAAAAAAAAAAATTCTGTTCAATCGAGCGGAATAACTTTTTTAGGTGTCTGCTAAACCAATTAAGATGAATTTAAAAAAAAATTTTTTTTTTTTATTTAAAAAATTTTTTTTTTTTTTAATTAAAAAAAAAAACCCACTGTCATGACAAAAGAATAATGTTTGTTTAATTTTCAGGTTCAGGAATTTGAAGCTATCAACGGCACCCACAGCATGCCTTATATGAAGGCAAGCGAGGCATTGGAGCGGATCAAGAAGGAGAAGGATGCACCAGCACCGACTGCCACCGAAGAGGCCAAGTCGGAAGACGTTGAAATGACCGGGGAGGAAAAGAAAGACTCTAAAGACGCCACCAGCACTTCGGAAAATGGTGGCAAGGACGTCAAGGAGTCTGATGGCAAAGATGCTGCCGCCTCCTCACCCTCCGCTGCTTCGACCGGGGACAAGCCGTCGGAGAAAGCCGAGAAATCGGCTGCCTCTGCCGCATCACCATCTGATGCGAAATCCGAAAAGACTGACGAGAAAGCATCTGACAAAGAGGAGAAAGCTGCTGACATTGGAGGAGACAAGATCGAGAAGCCGCCCTCCGTCGTCAGCGGCGATGCTGAGAAAGATTCTGACAAAATGGATGTCGAGAAAACGGACGCTGCCGAGAAGAAAGGTGACACTGCCGAGAAACCCGTGGAAAAGGCAGAGAAAGAAGACAAAGAGAAGGCTGCATCGGAAGAGGCTGGCGAAAAGGTGAGTCATGGAGACCAGACACACACACACACGCTTCCCTCCCCTAAAAAGGGGGTTGTCGTCCTCCCCGAAGAGGAATGAAGCTGAAGAAGTTTTTTAATAGTTTTATTTTATCTACATTCACATTAAAAAAGAAATCGTAACAATTATCAAGAAAACAAAACCCTATACCAGGATCTAACAACTTTTCTTGAGTAAAATTTTACAAGACAGAATCCGTTTTTTGTATTACGCTTCTTATAGAGTTTTACTGTATCATCTCGGTCGGTGTTCTTGCTGAATTTTAACATTACGTTTTTTTTTTACTTTCTTTTTGAAAAAAAATACAAAATACAAATTTGGGCCTCAGAGACGAGAGCATTATTATACAGAGGCCCATTTTTCATTCCTGGGCAATGCCGAGTGTGCCTGCTGGTTTATTATATAAAGAGAGGATGGCATTATGGCTAAGTGGTTAACGACGTTGACTGAAGACTTGGGTGTGCCGGGTTGAAATCCAGTTCGTTCCACAGAAACACTTTCATCAAAACCCACACCTGACCTTGTACCTAACCTCCCCTAGAGAGGAGGTAAATAAAATAAAGAAGTTGTCTGTGTGTGAAAGTAAAAAAAAAAAATTTTTTTTTAAAACTACTAAAGAAACATCCACAAAGTTGGTATATTCTTGATCAGCGTCGCCCAGAATGAATATCTAGAATTTAGACAAACAATACCCATTCTTTCACCCTAAAGTTTTGCTAATTTTTTTTCAGGAGGGAGGATGTTTTTTTTATTTATTTATTTTATTTTTTTTCATAAAGTTATTTCCCCTTTGCCGACTCGATTAATCTATGGTGTATGTCTAGATAGAGGAATGAGGGGGGGGGGGCAAGGAAGAGAATGAAGTTTTAATAGAAATGTTATACTTCTGCCCCGGGCAACGCCGAGTAGTCTTGCTAGTTTTAAATAAAATCCAATCTTGGAAAATAGTCAGCAGACCTCCTGAAGAGAAGTGATTAACTTGAGGGAAGTGACGGTGGTTAAATGGATAACAACAACACCGACTGACGAACTGAGTTTGCCGAGTTCGAATCCAACGTGTTCCATCGTACCACTTAGAGATGTTGGCAACCTTCACGTGGTTCCTCCCAATGCCAACAGCAGGATCAATCTAGTACAAAAAGTTTGATTCGTACAATTTTACTTGATTTAACTCGACGACATGTCGATCACGCACGACTGACATTCGCTTCTACGTTCGAGAAGGATGACCAACCGTTTCGTGGAATCGTTTTGGAATCTCAGACTTTCCAAATACAGCTGGTCTTTATCCACTTATAATATAACGAGCACTTCTCTGTCTGTCTGTCTGTCCATCCTGGGGAATTTTTGTAAACGTAATAAATAAATAAACAATAAATAATTTAGGCACTGAGACTACGATTCGAACTCGCAACCTTGACGCTAACTGCCGAACGCGCTATCATCTGCCCCACAAAGACAAGTGATATAATCGTATTAATTTTAAATGATAAAGAATCCGTTTTTTTTCCAACTTCTTCCAATTACAAATGGATGATCGTATAACTGTTCATTGGAAATACATTGGGTCTGCGTTCGCACTCGATTGTTTTAGGGGGGGGGATGAAAATCCCCCCCCCCCCCATTTTTTTTTGGCGCGAAAAAAAAAAAATTTTTCCCGCCAAAAAAAAAAAAAAATTTTCCGCCTAATAAAAAAAAAAAAAAAAAAAAATTTTTTTTCCATTTTTAAACAAAAACATTATTCGGAGACAAAAATTTTTGTCATTCTTTAGTCTGACCACCCAAGAACGCGGCAGCCTAGCAAAAATAGACGACCGTTAGGGAGTCTATTTTAGCTAGTCCACTTATAATATAACGAGCACTTCTCTGTCTGTCTGTCTGTCTGTCTGTCTGTCCGTCCTGGTCTTTATCTAATATATAAAGTTTAACGTGATTTACTGTAAAAACTGTTCTGATTGATTGTGCTGATATTATCGTTAGATAATGTGTAGAATCAAAACATACAGCATAACAAATTGTCTAATATATATATATATATATATATATATATATATATATATTAGACAATTTGGAATGAATTAATGTCACATATATATATATATATATATATATATATATTAGACAATTTGGAATGAATTAATGTCACTTATATATATATATATATATATATATATATATATATATATGTGACATTAATTCATTCCAAATTGTCTAATATATATATATATATACTAGCGGAACCCGTCGCCTGGCGTTGCACGGGAGAAAGTACTACCTATTGTATGACGTCGGATAAAAAAAGAAACGGCCTATTGTTTTTTTCTCCCCCGTCTACTGTGTTGGCGAATGTTTTAAATTAAAAAAAAAAGAAAAAAGGGGTAGAATAGAATGGGATCGAACGTTAAAACTGGCGATCATGAAACATGATTTCTTATCGACTTCACCACGATTCCGGGTTAAAAATACATGTGAAAATAGGCCAATTAACCGAAGCTTGATTATTGGCATGCGTGTTAAATTAATACCAGGCAAACAATAAATAAGAACCGGTCTTTTGTGAAAATTAAACTGTGTTTATTAGTTCCCGGTGTCGATGAGTAGAGTGACAGTACAGAATTGTTAGGGAGAAAAGTTTTTGCTACCACCTATATGGAGTTGGTTTGTCGGAGAGCCGTAGATGCTGGGCCAAATGTAATATTTAGTGTTAGCTGGAAAAAATAATAACAAACTTACTAAAACACGCTCGAGTGAATAAGTGTAGTTTAGTGGTGAGTTTAGTAGCCTGTGATGCATGTGGTTATTTTCCTATACTCCGAGAAGGTACAGGGGAAAAATCGTCTCTACTTTATATATTAGATATATATATATATATATATAAAGTGACATTAATTCATTCCACAATTGATTTAAATCTCAAATTTCATTTCTAAACATATTTTTCTAAGTTATCCCCCTTTGTTTGCACATAACGGCCCACGCGTAAATTTAAATTTAGAATTGAATAAATAAAGGAGAAAAAAAATTAATAAATCATATAAAATAAAATCTAATAATTAGTATATAAATAAACAAATGTTAATAATATGTTAACTTTAGCTAAATAATTATTTAATTAAATTTTGACATTTTCTGCGTTCCTACTCCCAATAGTTTGCTGCGGTGTTTCAATGGTTTGATACCGGTTTTTTCCCGTTTTTTCGATCCTCTCGGTCTTTTATTGTTTTCTTTTGATAATGAAAGTTGTTCTTTCGAAAATTTAAGATTACCTTTTGCCGAACTTTTTATTTACCAGACAGTATTTACTATTCTGGTACGTAATCAGTTTTTAGTGAAATTTTTAATAAATCGTTTTGAGATTCGTTTTCTCTCATCGTTTATTTCTGTTCACTCTTTCCACCTTCCGGCAACTACATCGCATTGCTACAGCCTCGGACTACTAACCTGCACTTATATTTACCAGCAATGCTTCAAGCAAACTACAATCTCCTTTTATATATATTTATATTATTATTATTAGTATTAATTGAATGACATAATAAAATGAGAAATTAATCAGATTTTTATTAATGTTCAAAAACAAGGAGTGATATTGCGTCCTTAACTCATGAGTTTTCAAAGAATATTTTCTCCTCAGAGAACCGTTACCGCAATGACATTACTGCAGGTAATAAAAATTAAGCTTTGAAAATATATAAAATATAATAAAAAAAAATACATAAAAGTATATAAAACATTTAATATATTGGCCCAAAACACACTTTTTTGTTAAACTTATACAGTTCATCCAAGTCATAAAGTATATTGAGCTTTGTTTTTATCCTGATAGTCTACTGGTTAAAGATATTATTTATATCTTTAAAGTATTATCTCTCTCTCTTTCTCTCTTACGTGCATGCATAACCCGAGTCAATCATCTGAGCACGTCATGACATTAATATTATTCCGCTTTTTATTTTCTGTAAATAGTGTGATTTTATGTGTGTGTGTATATGTATGCTTATATATCAAATATGGATATATCACCTTTCCTACGTTACATCTTGTTCTCGTCCTCTCCCGCCTACGCCGTCCTATTATGCAACCTTGATTTTCAACCCTCCCGCTCTTCTTCCTCGATGCTAACTTAAAAATTTTTTCAATAAATATGACTTCTCCTTCATGGTTTAAATAACTCTGACCGCTACCAATGTTTGCCCCCCCCCCCCCCCCACACACACCTTCCACAGTTATTGTAATGCCTCCCACCATCTTGATGAGCCCATAACTTATCTCACACAAGCTCACTCCCCCCTCCCTAATGTTCTTATAACTCCAACCACCACCATTTCCCCCCCCCCCCACTTTCTACTGTTAACTCAATTTCCCACCACCACCATCTATTTGTATCTCATAATTCTTTTCATAAGCGGCCTTTTAAGATCCACTCCTCTTACTACCATTGTTTCAAACACTTTGTGCTTGTGTGTTATTTTCTTCAGAAAATCATCCTGAGGAAGTCTTGAAATAAAGACGAAACATTGATGAATACATAAATAATATTTTTTGGTTTTCCTTATTTCATTTTCCATATATATATATATATATATATATATATATATAATGGAGAAGAATGGAAAGGAATTAGAGAAGCAAAAGCCAAATCATAATTCAATTCAATTGCTCAGAGCAAGGTATATTCCGCAAAAAAGGCAATTTATTCAAGTTAAATTTTCCGTAAGCCAGGCTTTTCAAAGATCAAAATCTTATCATCAGAGGAAGTCGCTGGGATAGATAAGTTTTTTCACATTTTAAAGCATTTTCTCTGACATCTCTGCCCAGGAAGTATTGTTAATGGCGAATATTTTCCACCTCACTCTCTTCTGAGCCTGCCTGCCTGCACTTATTGGACATTTTACCCTTTGGATTTTCTATTTTCGCCGCACCTGAAGTTGTGACTTCTTGGAATTTAACTTGGATTCCTCTCACAACCTTTCGGGCTTTTTAACGACCTACCTATCTACATCTCATTCTCTCCGCTGGACTTTTCGACACTGGACTTTTTAGCAATCGGACATTTGCTTGCATTCGGGCAGAATTTTGCCCTGTGTTTCTTCCCCCTACAACTTTTATTTTATTTTTTCAAATTTTAAATCTTGGCCTTTGCCAACTTATCTATCCCAGCGACTTCCTCTGATAAGATTTTGATCTTTGAAAAGCCTGGCTTAAGGAAAATTGAATAAATTGCCTTTTTTGCGGAATATACCTTGCTCTGAGCAATTGAATTAAATTATGATTTGGCTTTTGCTTCTCTAATTCCTTTCCATTCTTCTTCATTCTACCTGCTCTATCCTGGATATTGAGCTGTATACTCTTCACAATAGGTTTTACTTTTCCTAAAAGTTCGCTTTTAGTACACCACTTTATATATATATATATATATATATATATATATATTATAATTATAAAAAAAAAAAATCAAACCTTCTCCTGAGGATGACCAAGAAGGTCGAAAGCGCTAGGGATATGGCCGAATTACGAACAATCGGCGAAATACTATATGGACTGGGCTAGAACCCGAAAGATTACTCGATGCTTCGAAAACTTTTTTTAAAAAAGTTATGCAGACTCGAAAATTCCGTGTTGTTCAAAGTCTGTTTGAGCAATAACTTGCTGCCTAAATATATATATATATACACACACACACGTATAAGTACCCCCTCTTCCTACTTTTTACCTGTAATAGGCCAACTACGATGATACATCCGCAATCGTCTAGCTGAAGTCGTCACTAAATTTAATGTTTGTGTTTTGTTTTTCTCCAGGACGAAGAGGCTAGTAGAAGCAGCAGTCTCGCCTCTAAAGAGAAGGAAGAGCCGATGGAGACTGACGAGCCTGTCACGGATAAAGAGAAAGAAAAAAGTGCAGAGAAGGTGGAGGAGAAAGAAAAGGATGAAGACACAGAAAAGGATACAAAGATGGAAATTGATGAAGAAAAAGACGTCAAAACGGGTAACTATTTTCTTACTTTCTCTCACTCGCTCTCCTTTTTTTTTCTTTTTTTTTTTTTTTTTTTTTTTATCGGTAGCCAAGAATCGCTCCTCTCAGTGTAACCAACTAGCCGGCAGCTCTTCAAGCTTTGGTATGTTCAACCTCACCTACGGGGTATCAGAGCCGCCGATATGTCATGTTTGATTCGACCATCTGATCTTTACTTTTTTCTTACGTTGAGGATCAGCGCTTCCCACGATACAGCAGCATGTGCTCCCTAATTCATAATCGCTACATTTCGGAAAGTTTGTAAACGTACGCTATTTCAAAAATACAGCCTCTTTTTCTCTCTTAGGCACGTCAGAAGAGAAGACGTCGAGTGATGGCAAGAAGGAGACCAAGGCAGACGAGTCGGACAGTAAAATGGAGACGGATGAAAGTAAAGTAAAGAAAGAGGATGAGGGCAAAAGTGGCGAGCGGGTGAAAGAGGAGGACGTTAAAGGTGACAAGAAGGATGACAAAGTGGCGGATGAAAAGAAGGAAAAAGATGAGAAAAAGAAAGGTTAGTGAGGGCACCATTTTAAAAAAAAAAAAATTTTTTTTTTTTTTAACCCAAGGTTACATATCAAACTTTACGTAAATAATTTTTGAAAATCAATACATGGTGCAATTTAAATGAATAAATCATTTATTTAATTTTTTTTTTTAATTATTTTTAACCCAAGGTTACAAATCAAACTTTACGTAAATAATTTTTGAAAATCAACACATGGTGCAATTTAAATGAATAAATCATTTATTTAATTTTTTTTTTTAATTATTTTTAACCCAAGGTTACAAATCAAACTTTACGTAAATAATTTTTGAAAATCAACACATGGTGCAATTTAAATGAATAAATCATTTATTTAATTTTTTTTTTTAATTATTTTTAACCCAAGGTTACAAATCAAACTTTACGTAAATAATTTTTGAAAATCAACACATGGTGCAATTTAAATGAATAAATCATTTATTTAATTTTTTTTTTTATTTTTATTTTTTTTGCAAGCTTTCGTTGTAAAACAACTTTGTCAGGCGAGACTGTCTTATAGTTTCTTTTTTCTTTTCTTCTACTTCCTCATTTTTTATGGTATTAACCCCGAGGGGTCGAATCACAAATCAAACTTTGGTTTTGACTAGCCAATTTTCATTTGTTATTGTTGTATCGTGTTTTTGGCAATCTAATAATATTCTTAGCTACAATTTTTTTTAAAAATTACTTTGTTTGGCCCGGCCGACTGGTAAATAAACTTTCAAATAATCACCTAAAAAGCAAAATCATCAAGGCAGATTGATAACTCATATTTTAGATTGAAGAATACAATAGTTGTATACCGTAAGTTTTAAAATATGCAAACAAATAAAAAAAAATTCTGACTTCAATGTGTCCTGGATGCCGCCGGGTTGATGTAACTAGCTAATAATAATAATATTAAAAGATTTCTACATTTCAAAAAAAAATCTTCACAAAAGCTAATGTGAAAAATATGTGATGAGCTTTTTGGTTTTAATGTGACCAGTTGTTGACGGTGGCTTTATTTACAGCACATTGATTGTTTTAGCAGTTTGAATCGGTTAAAGTTGTCTCACTTCAACTAAAAAATATAAAATCTATTAATAATGGAGATTATGTTTGTCTGTTTGTCTGAAGCCGAAACTATATTATTAGTTTTGATCGCTCTTTTTATATTGTGTTATCCGTTTGTACGTACGTACGTACGTGTGTGCCACCCTGTATCTCATCAACTATTTGATGGATTCAGCTGAGTTTTGGCAGAGATAGAGGTTCTAGGGTCTAGTTGATGGCATTTTAATTTCAGTTTACCATATACCTTAGTTTTCCAGAAAATTTTTAAAAAACCCTTAAAAATGACCATTGTATTGAGGCATAGCCTTTACAAAAGTAGTGACATTCCATGAAAAATGCCAGTATACTAAAATCATATGCCCTTAATAGGGTTCAGATGAAAATTCATATACACTAAATGTACAAAAGCACGGAAATTCCCAAATGTTTACACTTTTATTGTCATTAAGGGTATGCAAGTACAACAGGGCTATGTATTTTACTGGTAGGAATTTTTCTTCAGCGCACCTCACACACTTCATCCACTAATGCATAGAGATTTATACTGTAGTGATGTGATAATGAAATGGTTTGGTTGATATGTAGTCATACCCTTAATGACAATAAAAGTGTAAAAAATTGGGAATTTCCTTGCTTTTGTACATTTAGTGTATATGAATTTTCATCTTAACCCTATTAAGGGCATATGATTTCAGTATACTGGCATTTATCATGGAATGTCACTACTTTTGTAAAGGCTATGCCTCAATACAATGCCTTCTCATAAGGTTTTTTGGAATTCTCTGGAAAACTAAGGTATATGGTAAACTGAAATTAAAATGCCATCAACTAGACCCTAGAACCTCTCTTTGCCAAAAATCAGCTGAATCCATCAAATAGTTGATGAGATACAGGGTGGCACACACGTACGTACGTACACACGGATAACACAAAATCACTTCTGACCTTTCTGGATCTCTGGGTTGCCTTGACTATTAAGGGAATATGATTTCAGTATAAAAAAAGCATTTTTCATGGAATCACCATAATGAGTCTTGTTGGCAGTTGTTGTTTCACACATGACTAATATTTCATTTTTTCTCTGTTTTTTTCCCCCCTCTTGAACGGAAGAAGGTGACGATGCGAGTGCTATCAAGACTCCGCCCATTGTTGTGGACCCAAAGAAAGAGGAACAGAACCAGAAATTCATGTTCAACATTGCGGACGGAGGCTTCACGGAGTTGCACACCCTGTGGCAGAATGAACAGCGTGCTCTGCAACCCGGCAAAGAACATGAAGTCTGGCACAGGCGCCACGACTATTGGCTCCTCGCCGGCATTGTCACGTATCCTTACCTGATGATGATCCATGCGGATGGGGGTCATTGTTGAGGAAAGTTAGTGGAGAATCTCACTCTCCCCAAAATGTTCTTTCCTCGGTCCCGGAGGATCTCTTCTAACCGAGGAAAGAACAAATATTAAACATTCGAACAACTATCTTTTATTTGAAAACGTAAACCCCCCCCCCCCCCAAAAAAAAACCTCTTTTTCTAGTTAAGATGATGAAATTAAGGAAACTTCTGCCATTACTAACCAGCAGAGCATTACCACTGTCGAAGAAGGGAAGAGTCTATTAGGCATCTGTACGCAGTGTGATAGTGAATGGAAGTGACACCTGACTAATGAGGGTTGAGGATATGCGTTGCATGGAGAGAAATGATATGATGGCTATGTAATTTTGTTGTATGTTTCTGAATTTTTGTGATGCGAATTAATAAGTTGTATTATTCGGACGACTGTTCTCATCTTGGATGTTATTCTCACGTTTTAACCTTCTTTATGTGCGTCTGGGAATCTGTACTGCATAGATTCTCGAGTTCGACGAAACACACCTGAAGAAGGTCCGAGATTAAATCGAATAAAACATTGTGAGAATAACGTCCAAGTTGAGAAAGGTAGTCCATGACTGATTTAAGCGCACGTGGAAGCAAGAGTTTCACATTTTATTTCTAAATAAGCTTTATCTGCGAAAACTAACGCCCAGATTTGAGTTTGTCGTCTTTTTCATTTTTGTTTTTGTTCCTTGACCATTGCTTCTTCTTTAGACACGGCTATGGTCGCTGGCAAGATATCCAGAACGACATTCGATTCCAGATTATCAATGAACCCTTTCAGAGTGAACAGGGCAAGGGCAATTTCTTGGAAATCAAGAATAAGTTCTTGGCGCGACGCTTCAAGGTCAGTATGAGGTGCAGTCCAGTGTCTTTTTTTATTATTATGGAAATCGCTCCAGACAAGGCATGAAGCCACTTGATGTAAGGAGCTAACAAGAACGAAATATGATTATCGCAAAGACAGGAGATGCCTATTGGCCTTAGTCTTGAAAATACCAAGATTATAAGTAGGAGGAAAACAGTACGCAGGAAGAGTTCCACAAGCCTGTGTTTCTTCGAAAGAAGCTACTGGAATAGGAAACTGTATTACAATGAGGTATCAAAACAGTGAATTGATGGAGACCACTAGACAAACGAGCTGGAACAAAAGCGGGGAATAGATCACATAATTCTGAAGAACGTATGCCATAATAGTACTTATAGAAAAGACTGAGACTAGCAACATCACGCCTGTGTGAGAGAGAGGGGTGTAGAGAAGGAAGAGTGGGTCCAATAAAATTTAAGATATGTTTCTGCACCTTATCAAGAGTCCTCAAATGGGACAGAGATTAACCAGCTCAAATATGACAACAGTACAGTGCCAAATATATTTAAAGTGTAGTATCGGAATCCCTATATGTGAGATATTATATAAAATAATCTTATGAGCCATATAATTAGCATCATCATTGGACAGAGATTCACCAGCCCAAATATGACAACAGTACTCTGTACACGGTCTGATTGTGGATTTGAAGCCATCTCGTCTTTCCTTCCTCGTTTTTTCTTATACGTTCAGCAGTCGGTGTTGGGTCGGGTGTCAGGATGGGGTATGGGATCCAGGTCGCGGAGTCCAGCTGACCTATACAGAAATGGCGATGATTAATCTTTTTTTCCAGACGGTCACATTCCT
>OY744549.1:4043378-4060878 GCA_963556195.1 Sepiola atlantica
TATTTTTTTAATATATATATTATTTTTTTCATATATATATATATATTATTTTTTTAATATATATATATATATTATTTTTTTAATATATATATATATATATTTTTTTAATATATATATATATATATATTATTTTTTTAATATATATATATATATTATTTTTTTAATATATATATATATATATTATTTTTTTAATATATATATATATATATTATTTTTTTAATATATATATATATATTATTTTTTTAATATATATATATATATATTATTTTTTTAATATATATATATATATATTATTTTTTTAATATATATATATATATATATTATTTTTTTAATATATATATATATATATATTATTTTTTTAATATATATATATATTATTTTTTTAATATATATATATTATTTTTTTAATATATATATATATTATTTTTTTAATATATATATATATTTTTTTAATATATATATATATATTATTTTTTTAATATATATATATATTATTTTTTTAATATATATATATATATATATTATTTTTTTAATATATATATATATATATATTATTTTTTTAATATATATTAAAAAATTTTTATATATATATATATATAAGAAAAATTTATATATATATATATATATATTTTTATATATATATATATATTTAATTTTATTTCACCATTAACTTATACACTGCACATTATTTTAAGCAATTCTTAGATGGTCAGTAGATTTCCACTGACCACTGTATATTTATAAATATTTATATACATTCCCCATAATTCATTATAAGTACATCTTCGCCTAACTTTCTGAAACCGCCAGTACTGTTGAGTGCTTCAAACAAACAAAAAATGTTTCACGGTGCTCATTTTTATTGGGTTAATAAAGACGACCCCCCCCCCCTTTTTTTTTTTACAGAAACCGACAGTACTGTTGGTTACAATTTATCTACTTTCATAATGTTTCATTAAATAAAATGGGTTTGAACAACTAAAAATGGTTGATATGCCGTAAAACAGACCAAATTGCAGAAAATAAAAGTTTTTAACTTTATCAAAACCAGAATAGCCATTGTCGTTTATCCGAAAAACCTTTTTAAAAATTAAAAAAAATTTTTTAATTATTTATTGCGGCTTTTTTTCAGGGTTGGCATATGAGTACTTCAAACCAAAAAAGTGTTTCCAGTTCTTTTTTATCGGGTTAATAAAGAGGAAAATCTTTTCTTTTTTTTGACTTACCCTAAAATGGCTAAATTCCTTTCGCGTCTCCCACTTTTGCGTGTTTTTTCGTTTTTGATTTCTTGCATGTCTTTTTGTATTTCTATTACTTTTTTTTCTGTTTCGTCTTTTTGTTTTTCTAGGTTTGCGGAGTTGGAATGCTTGGCCGAAAGCCACCAGCATTTGTCGAAAGAATCTCTTGCTGGAAACAAACCTGCCAACGCAGTTCTACACAAAGGTGAGACTTTATCACTTCGGTCGGCCATCAAGACTATCACTTCGGTCGGCAACCATTTGCAACAACGGCCTTTAGAAAAAACAATATATCGAATCATCTCTTTTTTTTTTTTTTTTTTTTTTTAAGAATGCATCATCCCACTCCAATCGTTAACGTGTAAATGAAACCTTATTGCAACAAGCAATTGTCAGCTTTGGCTAAAAAAAGGATTCTATCGATGAAAATATGCGATGACTGATTAAATCCAAAATAATTTAAATAATTGAATTTTTTTTTTTTTTTTTTTTTTTTTTTTTTTTTTTTTTCAATGCGTTCTTCCGTTGTGATATGGAATGGAAGCAAGCTTTATTTTCTGAATTTTTGAGATGAGGATTGATAATTTGTATAATTTTAGTTATTCGAACTAAGTTTCTCATCTTGAGTGTTATCATCACAACATTTCAGTCGCTCCGGCCTTCTTCAGGTCTACCTCTTCAAACTCGGCAATATTTCTGTCGAACTCAGGAATGTTGCTTCCATGTGCCTGTTTTACAAGTACTTCAATGGATTGTGCTCGGATGAACTTGCTGCTCTGGTGCCCCCCACGACGTAAATTCACTAGACCAACCCGACAATCTGCCAAATCCCATCCATTCACTGTGGAGGTCCCCAGATGCCGAAGAGCTCTCTACTCCAAAAGCTTCTTTCCTCGTGCTGCTGGACTCTGGAACTCCCTCCCTGCTCCCTGTTTTCCTGGCGGTACTGACATGCAGAAATTTAAAACTAATGTAAACGGACATCTCGCTGCGCAGCTCTCAATTTAGGTTGACCCCCCCTCCCCCTAAAAAAACTCTCACTCTTTTTTTCAGTAGCCCCTTGCGTCTACAGTGGCGGCCTGCCTTGTTTGGGGTGAACTATATTAAAAAAAAAATTTAAAAAAAAAAAAAAAAAAAAAAAAAAAAAAAAAATCTGGATTGAATAAAGGGTTCCGTTCGAAATTCTGTCCAGATTCCCGAGTTCGAAGAGATACACTTGAAGAAGGCCGGAGGTTAAAGCGTCCGAAACGTTGCGATGCTAACACTCAAGATGAGAAATGTGGTCCGAATAACCAAACTTATACATAAAAACATACATTAATTATACAAGCTTTATTTAATAGAGAATCGTAGTTTTCTTGAAGCATTGTTGGGAATAGTAATAGTATGTTTAAGAAGAACAACAACACACTAACAGCCAACACCACACTTGCTGTTATGTAAGATTTTAAGAAAAAATAAATAGTAAGTCCCATTTCGATTTATTATTTTTGTTCTTTACAGCTTACAACCTACCCGGCACTCTGCATTGCCTTCAGCCTTCTTAAACATACGACTAAGCTTTATTTGTTTATTAGAATACTCTCTGATCAATTTGGATTGCATTATGAAGAAACGGTAAAGAAGAAATGTAATAAAAACTATGTCGGCCATTTGTGAGATTCATGACTGTTTTAATTAATTACAAAGTTTGGTTACTTGTGAGATTCATACGTTCTTTCAGCTTCCAGTTCCGTTCAGCAGCAAATGACGCCTCATGTCATATACCGATGGTCAGAAATGATAAAACTGTTTGCGTAATTCATACAAATTCCAGACGTGTCGAACGTCATATTATTTCACAAATAATACATTGAATGTATTATTTTTATTTAGAACTGCACAGGACAAACCCTCAGACCGTCAAAATCAAGACCTGCAGGGCAAGACGGAGTGTAGCATCCATCGGAACCGATACTACACTTTGATCTCAGCCAAAAGACCGAGAATTAAAAAACAATTTTTTTTTTTTTTTACCATTATTTTACTGAAATAAATAAACAGCAATTATGTAACAAATTTATTGAACGTTTCACCAAGAATTTTCATACAAAATATCTGGTCGTGGTAGTGTCACGGACTCTCCTGACTCTCACGCCAACTCGCTCTATCATTTATCACACTTGCTAAGTCTTCATAGGTGCATGGTGAGTCTTTTGCTTACTGTAGGGTCTTCTCCGATCTTTTTGTGAAAGTTCAGGTGCGTGTTTCAAAAGGCCAAGAATTTAAAAGGAAAAAATTATTTTACCATTATTTTACTGAAATAAATAAACAGCAATTATTATGTAACAAATTTATTGAACGTTTCACCAAGAATTTTCATACAAAATATCTAGTCGTGGTAGTGTCACGGACTCTCCTGACTCTCACGCCAACTCGCTCTATCATTTATCACACTTGCTAAGTCTTCATAGGTGCATGGTGAGTCTTTTGCTTACTGTAGGGTCTTCTCCGATCTTTTTGTGAAAGTTCAGGTGCATGTTTCAAAAGGCCAAGAATTTAAAAGGAAAAAATTATTTTACCATTATTTTACTGAAATAAATAAAAAGCAATTATTATGTAACAAATTTATTGAACGTTTCACCAAGAATTTTCATACAAAATATCTGGTCGTGGTAGTGTCACGGATCCTCCTGACTCGCACGCCAACTCACTCTATCATCCATCACACCTGCTAAGTCTTCATTAGTTAGATGTGCGTAAAGTACACTTGATTGAGGCAGTATATGTGATGTGGCAACACTGTCGGATTCTATCGACGCATTCGTTCTAGGTTTGAACAGTAGTTTCATTCGGAAGTAAACTTTGATGGATGGTAGACCGCATATTTCATCATCATCATCTAGTCGTGGTAGTGTCACGGATCCTTCTGACTCTCTCATGCCCGCTCACTCTATCCTCCTCCACACCCGCTCTATCCTCCTCCACACCCGGTAGGTCTTCATGGGTTCATGGTGAGTCTTCTGCTTGTTGCTTAGTCTCTGCGGTCCCATCCCTGTTTTGGCATCCACAAAAGAACATCGCTGATTATTTCGTCGTTAGCGATGTTCTTCCGACAGTGTCCAGAAAATCTGGTTCTCTTCTCTAATTAATCTCCGGAAGGCGTCCGTAGAGTTGCTCTCTCGTGGGATGCCGTCTCCAGGAGATGCTAAGAGCCGCTCTTAGCATTCTGGTCTACACACGATCAATTTTCTTCTCCGATCTTTTTGTGAAAGTTCAGGTGCGTGTTTCATATACACGAACTAATGTGACAATGGCTCCAAAGAAGTCGCAAAATATACATTACTAAGAGTGTCCTTGTTGGATATTAAGTTGTCTCAAGGTCGCGAGTAATCTCACGGCAAAGATATAAATATGTGGATATTTACCTATTATTAAAGATGTATGAGATTTTAAAAGCTCGGTGAATTAAAAATAATCTCAAAATATTTACTGTGTTTAGCTTTTTTTTTTTTTTTTTTAATGGTCCTGCTCTGTGGAAAAAATTTTTGTTTGTTCTACACAAAAGGGATTCCAGTATGTTCTTTTCGCGGTTTTGTGCGTATCAGGGGAAAATGAAGGAGCAAATTCCCTGCAGGGAAAATCGGATTTTTTTTATTTTTATTATTTTTTTTTTTAAAGTAAATAATTGAATTGTTATTTTGTGAGTTCAAGTTAAATATAAGGGCGCTTCTGTAGTTTCACCACGACATGAAAATATTTGAAGAAATGTATAAACTTTGTTATGTACTTACGTGTTTGCTGAAAATAAGATTGTGCAGAAAAAATTACGCAAATTCATCCAGTAGTTATTAAGTTATAAGAAAAGGAATAAAAAAAAAAAATTATCTTACATATTATAAGACATTTCAGCTTATTAAGTAGGCAAGGAAAATTAAAAATATAAGAAACCTGGCGACGTATAGTATTCAATGTTTTTCTCTTTTTTTTTTTTTTTTTCTCATTCGTGTTTTTTTTTTTTTCTCATTCGTGTTTTTTTTTTTTCTCATTCGTGTTTTTTTTTTTTCTCATTCGTGTTTTTTTCTTTTTTTTTCTCACTCGTGTTTTTTTTTTTTTCTCACTCGTGTTTTTTTTTTTTTTTCTCACTCGTGTTTTTTTTTTTTTTCTCACTCGTGTTTTTTTTGTTTTTTTTCTCATTCGTGTTTTTTTTGTTTTTTTTCTCATTCGTGTTTTTTTTTGTTTTTTTTCTCATTCGTGTTTTTTTTGTTTTTTTTCTCATTCGTGTTTTTTTTTGTTTTTCTCATTCGTTTTTTTTTTTTTTTTTTTTTTCCAAAAGTTCTCAATCAGCTCGAAGAACTGCTGAGTGATATGAAGCAAGACGTGAGCCGTCTTCCGGCCACGCTGGCACGCATCCCCCCCGTGACCCAACGCCTTCAGATGTCTGAACGGAACATCTTGAATAGACTGGTTAATCCTGGTCAGACGACCACATCGGCACCACCCTCGGTTCCGCCGACCATGCCACCACAACAGAGTCCTGCTGCAACGCCGACTCCGACGTCGTCTGCTGTCACCGCCCAGTCGTCGCCACAACCCTCACCTTTCATGAACACTTCCAACTTCTCGTCGTCTCCATACCCGACCAGCGTCCCTACCTACCGGCCGCAGTATGGTATGCCACCACAGGGTAGGTAACAACTCTCGTGCGTGTCGTTTTCAACCACAATTTTTCTCTTTTCTTTCCCCTTCGTCCATCTCTCCTCCGTCCTCTTTCACTCAACCCGGTTCATCCGCTGTATTTGGCCTTTCATCAACTCTGCAACTTCAAACCCTCAATCATTGCCACTTTTTACTTGTAGATCTTCTTTTGTCAAGTGAATCAGATAAATGTTTTAAAAAAAAAAAAAAAATGATTGAATTATTTTAGTCTTATAAATCGAGTTACAAGTTTTTCAAAGGAAACAAAGAATTTATTTAATATTAATAAAAACAAAAATGGTGTCAACCATGTCTTTCGGAATACAGTATTCCCTCGCTATTCGCGGGGGTTACGTTCTTTACCTCCCCACGAATAGTGAAAAACCGCAAATATTGGATGCAGTTTTAAAACGTCTATGTCTGAGATTATATACGGTACTAAATGCTTCCCAAACACTTTCTAAAGACACACTTACTCATTAATACAGTAATAATGTAGTAATATTGCATGCAGTTATGTATTTCACTAATGTAGTAATGATAATGCAAACATTTGCATTTTGTACTGCAACAATATTTTAATCAAAAAGAAACGTAAGTACAAGATGACAGTAACACCGCAAAGCATAGTTACCCATACTGTATTACTGTATCGTAAAGTCATTTTCTATGCGTACAACATATGTATTAGAATTGACAGAAAGTGGGACAAATTTAAAGGCAGACTTAAACAGATAAATTCAGTACTCACAGTTCAGGTGATAATAATAATACAGTACAATTGAGTAATACTATGCAATTAAAAACATTATTAATACACGGTCACAAAAAATATGCACTGCACAGTGTATACATTTATAAAAAAATACGTACTGTATTGCAATAATAATTGAAAACAAATTTAATATTGTTTGTGCACTCACCAATAATGAATGATAATAAAATGATGATGAAATTTACTGTGCCATACGATGATGATGATAACACTAATGTACAGTATGGCACAGCTTAGCTGCTGCTTTACAACATTTTAGGTAATTAATCGAGTGGCTGTTCCAAACTGCCCTCTGTTTACGTTTCACTACTAGGCAAGGGAAGCAACTCCGCTTAAACTAATCCAAGGGAGATAAATCGTCTCGCGACTTGATACGCTCGTGACAGAGCCTAACCCGCGAATATGCGGGGCCGTGAATGGGGAACCACGAATAGGTGAGGGTATACTGTATTATTAAATTCATCTGATATATATTTTTCTTCTATTTTCCGTTTTTATGACCCTCGAGCAACGCCGGGTAGCTTTGCTAGTCTAATATATAAAGAAGTCTGTCTGATTCTCAATATTTGATTCTGCCTAGCCATTGAATCAGAAATTTTCCGTCTCTTGACAAAAAAAAAAAAAAATTCCAATAGATTTCATCGATTACATATTCTATAATTCTTTCAGTAGAAGATTCTTAAAGATTCACTGTTTATTTTCATTGGATCATCAGCAGAGATGTTAATCCAATGAAAGCGTTGCATTTGTTACAAAATAGTGATTGAAAACACATCCACTTTCTGCTCAGTGTATTTAAGTGTTATAAGTCATACGAATAAACCAATTTTTAAAATTGCAGAAATTTTGATTCTTTTTAAATCCAAATGAGAACAGTAGTCCAAATATTCCAAATTATTGTCACCTCAAAAATTGCGAAATATAAAATTCATGTTTTCTTAATGAAATTGTCGGGTATGATTCGAAAGGTCAATGTTTTTTTTTTGTTTTTTTTTTTTTGTTTGTTTTTTTTTTTTCATCACACCATCACGAAAAAAATAAAAATAGTCTTTAATTTTTTAAATGAGGCAACTTTTGGAATGAATACTTCAATATTTATGAACTCTTAGACTCTCGGAGCATTTCTATAACGACAAGTTAAATTAGGTGCACAGTTTATGAAACCCCCAACATCTTCTCTATATTAATAGAATTGCGATGTTGTTTGTATTTCTCGCGTCAGCGTAACTTTGATACTTACGTATTTAATTATTGATTTTAAATCACTATTACTTGAATATTTATCAAGCAAAAAGCATTCTAGTGCAAAATGAAATTCTAAAAAATTGTATTAAAAAAAAATAATTTTGTTGCTAAATAAAAAATAAAATCTACCAGAATGCATTTCTATTTCTTTTGAACAAGTCGGCCATTTTTAAATTTTTACTAGTTGTAAAAATAAAAAGAATTAATTACTTTTTAACCCTTTGAAAGTTGGAAGGAGTTAAACAATCTTATTTTATTAAAAGATTGAAAGTTTCTGAAGTTTTTTTTTGCGTCTAATCATTTTATAGATTGATTAAACGACAAAATTATCGTTTCATAACAATTTGGTTCAGTTAATAATTTAACGAGCAAATCATCAACGGTTTATTTGTTGAATCCGGCCACAATTAATCCTCTGATGAGGTTGGGGCCTGTTTGTGTAGTCTCGATCTAAGTCTTCCCCTCCATTCTTGTCTTTGGTGAGGCCCGACAGAATCCAACTTAGGTCTGCCAGAGGTGGTCTTCTCTGCTGACACGTTCAACTGTCGGGCTTTAGCAATCCAGCCATTGCTGGGCTAAACGTGCCTCAACCAACGCAGTCTGCTCTTCTGCATGACGTCCGCGAGGCTTTCCAAGTTGACCTGCGCAAGCAGAGATCCAAAAGGCACGACTTGTTCAGGCTTCACCATACATATCCATCTGAGCATTGCCGCCTTATCTAGTGTGCCGGCAGAGACAGCCGATGTTTCGGAGCCATACACCAACGCACTTCTGACATATGAGGAGTATATACGACCTCTCGGTGTTTTTATCACAACGTTTCGGCCGAGTTCGACAAGGTACACATGAAGAAGCTCGGAGGTTACATCGGCCGAAACGGTGTGATAAAAACACTCAAGATGAGAACAGTAGTCCGAATATACCAAATTCTACAGACTTGTTTATTGTCGAAAATGCAAAGATTCCAAGAGTTTGTCTATTAGATTATTTAGTTAGTTTTTTTTTTTTTTTTCATGGTGGTATGATTGGCAAGAAGCACTTTAAAAAAAAAAAAATCTTTTTAATGAAATTATTATTGGTGTTACCTCCAGTTTGTAATAGTTGTGACAAAAGGAACTTCTTCCTACTATCCTTCTTTCCTATGGCTTGCTATTTATTTATTTATATATATATATATATATATATATATATACTAGAGATGAAAGATGTAAAGATACAATATTTATTAGAACATCAGAAGTTCAAAGCCAGGAGCTTCATATCCTTAATCCATGGATTTTCAAAGATAAACTCTTTTCATCATAGGATAGGAAAAAACCTCTGATGAAAAGTGTTTATCTTTGAAAATCCATGGATTAAGGATATGAAGCTCCTTGCTCTGAACTTCTGATGTTCTAATAAATATTGTATCGTTACAATTTTTTATTCTCATCTTTCATCTCTAGAATTGATTGCTCTATTCAATATATTGAGTTTTATATTATCACGATAGATTATTAAACGATAATTCAATTATCTTTAATTTAATTAAATATATATATATAATACAAATAATTTATTTTTACAAATCTATAGGTTACATATTTCAGCGTTGTACCACGGTTTCATCCAGATGGGCTGACTTTTAAAATTCTTAGAAACATCTATCGCTCATAAAGGAATCCTTGGCCTCTCTAAATCAAAAATTCAGCCCATCTGGATGAAACCGCGGTACGACTCTGAAATATGTAATCTATCGTTTTTTAAAATAAAATATTTGTATTTAGCTCTCACTTTTCTGCGATCGAGCACTTGGATTTCTTTTCAATATAACCTGGCGCGCGCGCACACACACACACACACACACACACACACACACACACACACACACACACACACACACACACACACACACACACACATATATATATAAAATCAGATAAATGGAGTCATTTTTGTTTTTCCTCTCAAAAAAAAAAACTTGAAATTTAAAATATGTATTTCACATTTTAACTTCATATCAGCTATCTTGAGAATGTTTTTGAACAATAAAGACAAAACATCGATGGAATATATAATTACTTTTCATTTTTCACGCGCACACAAATAACGCACACACATATAACGCAGTGAGCATTTCTTTTCCTGCATCTAGCACAATTTAAAAAAAAAAAAATTCTCAATAGCTTTTCATTATTAAAAAAAATATATCTATATATTTCAATGATTTGATGAATTTTTGTTTGTTTTTTCTTTGTTTCTTTTTTTTTTTTTTACCCAGGGCCTTTTTGTAAGTGAAATATTTTAAATCATTCAAACATCTTCTGTATGACAACAAAAAAACTTTCTTTTTTTTTTTTTTTTTTTTTTTTTGTTAAATCTATCACAACAAGATGATATCCATAACTGGCATGGCAACCATGCAACGAGAGCCCATAACTGAAGGTCGGCATGATTATCGTTTGATAGTGAAGCACATATTCTCTTCGTCTTGTTTGAAAGCAGGCCATGTAGACATGACACAAATCATAAAATATGTAGAGTATTAACTATATTTAGACTTGCTTGATAGCCAATGGCATTCAATACTGAACGTGCTTTCTCGCTGGATTATACAATTCTATTTTTTATTCTTTTAACCAATCCGTATAAATAAACTCCTTATTTCTGACATACCATTGAAAAGAAAATGTCTCTAATTTCTGATAAAGTATTTTTTCGTATATTTAGTTATTTTATCGTAGCAAGAGGGTTTTTTTTTTTTTTATTTTTTTTTTTTCGTACATTTGAATTTAATGGAAATAATTGCCAAAGTAAAGTGCTTCCTAATATAGTTACTAATCAACTAATCACTAGATATTACTAATAAGTCCTTGGTGCTTCTGTAGTTTCACAATGAAACGTTAGTCCTCTCTTAAAGAAAAAAAGCTAAAGAAATGTATAAACTTTGTTATGTACTTACGTGGTAGCTGAAAAGAAGATTGTACACCAAAAATGACGCAAATTCATCCAGTATTTATTAAATAAAAATTTAAAAAAAAAAAAAAACGATTTTTATTGGTAGTCGCCATCTTGTATCTTTCGATCGCCCAATTTTATCCTGCGTCAACAAGTGAGATAACTCATATTTTTTAGCCTCTCTTAAAAAAAAAAAAATAGCTGAAGAAATGTATAAACTTTATGTACTTACGTGGTAGCTGAAAAAAAGACTGTACACCAAAAATTACGCAAATTCATCCAGTATTTATTAAATTAAAAATAAAAACAAATTTATATATTGTCGCCATTTTTGTTAAACTGAGTTTTTCTGAGAGAAAAACCTGAGTTATCTCCCTTGCCTAATCAATAAGCTGAACTGGGCAAAAAATGTCTAGCCATACATAAGATTATTATTTTTTTTTTTTTTCTTATAATTTAATAAATACTGGATGAATTTGTGTAATATTTTCTGTACAAACTTATTTTCAGCAAACACGTAAGTACATAGCGAAGTTTATGCATTTCTTCAAATATTTTCATGTCGTTGCGAAACGAAAGAAGCATCAAGTGCTTTGCTAAAAAGATGCAGAAGTTTAGGTTTGTTTGCGCATGCTTTCTCTGAGTATTGGACTCTGGCTGCGTGACTACTAGGTCTTTTATGGGTATCACCTTGATCACAACAAAAATGGAATGTCTCTTAATTATATAAAAAAAAAAATTCTAACAAAGAAAATAAAAATTAAAAAAAAAAATTTTTTTTAAATCCAATATGGCTGCTGCGTGACCGACTCTAAGGCTTTTTTGATTGTCTGAATGTTAAGTGTTTGTGTATTAAGCTTTTCTTTTTCTTTTCTTTTTTATTTAACATAGCAGCATGTATTGTTTTCAATTAGGGAAGGGGGAGTAAAAGAGGCCATCGTTTTACCATCGTTGCTTTGTTGCATGCTGCTCTGCTTCTCAACAGATTTACTGACCATTGTATGCTGCACCCCCTCTCTCCACCTGTTAACATGTGATTGTGTTCTTTTAATGTTTCCATTTTATTACTTGTGCGTGTCTGTGATACAGGAATAAAGTGGTTAGTCATTTGATAACATTGGTTTTTAAAAAAAAATTTTTTTTTTTTTAACATGGTTCACTCTAAACAAGGCAGGCCACCACTGTAGACGTAAGGGGCTACTGAGAAAAAGGAAAAGGGGAGAAGGTGGGGTGGGGGGTGTCAGCCTAAATCATAATCCGCGCAGCAAGATGTCTGTTTACATTAGTTTTAAATTTCTGCATGTCTGTACTGTCAGGGAAACAGGGGGCAGGGAGAGAGTTCCAGCGGCCAGCAGCACGAGGAAAGAAGCTATTTGAGTAGAAGGCTCTCAGGCATCTGGGGACCTCCACAGTGAATGAATGAGATTTAGTTGATTGTCGAGTTATTCTAGTGAATTTACGTCGAGGGGGGGCTTGACTGATGAGGATGCTAGTCTCATTTGGCCTTTGTTGAAATTGCACAAATCGCCCGTCTTGTCATTGACACAATTACCTAACAAATAAAAATGAGGCAAACTTGCTTTTATAGGACGGACCCTGACTTACACAGATTTAAAAAGACTTGGTAGATTTTATTTTTTATTTATTTATTTATTTTTAAGGTATTTCACCCCAAATAAGGCAGAACGCCGCTGTAGACGTAAGGGGCTACTGAGAATTAGAGAGTGGGGTTAGGGTGTCATTCTAAGTTGGGAGCTGTGCAGCGAGATGTCTGTTTACATTAGTTTTAAACCTCCGCATGTCGGTACTGTTGGGGAAACAGGGGGCAGGGAGGGAGTTTTAAAGGCTAGCAGCATGAGGAAAGAAGCTATTGGAGTAGAAGACTCTCCGGCATCTGGGGACCTCCACAGTGAATGGATGGGATTTAGCTGATTGTCGAGTTGGTCTAGTGAATTTACGTTGGTCTAGTGAATACATGCCTTCAAATGTAATAAGTAATCAAATAAGTATTGATAGCTAGGCTTAAGTAAATGTATTTTTAAAACCATTTATGTCTTTTACTCAAATTAAATAACCCGACTAGCAGCAAAATCCCACCCCTTCACTGTAGAGGTCCCCAGATGCTGGAAAGCTTTCTACTCTAATAGCGTTTTTCTTCGAACCGCTTGCTTAATTTCCGACTATCTTACGTACACTTAAATATGTTTTCGACGGAAGTATGCTTAAGCAGCATCCAAGAGGTACAACGCATGTCTGATTGCTGTAGTCAGTGTTTTCCAAGCCGCAGAAGCATCGATGAAAATTTGGAACCAGCTCCTTGTCCTGTGTCGGAGATTGTAGACGTGATGACCATGTGTTCAGGTGTTCAGCTGACCGTCTCTGCTACGCGCTTTCGCCATCCGGGCATGGTTTCGGGAGTCACAGCTCTGCGTATGAGTTCACTTTCTTCTCAACGCTATCAGATGTTTAATCACTTTATTGCTGTATCGTAGTGTCGACAAACAATAAAATATTGCTGTTATAAACGTGATTGTGCAATCTGTTTATTGCTTCTAAACTATATATACAAAGATATATATATATATATATATATATATATATATATATGTATATGTATGCGTGTGTCACCCATTTCTATTTGTGTGGAGTAAACTCCAACGCTAATTAACCGGTCTTTGTGAAGTGTGTAATATTTCAGATTTGCATTAAATTTTATCTGGTGTAGGGTTGGGTATTTTAGGCTATATTTTTATGTGAAGGGGAGCTGGACATCTTTATTGAACATTTAAATACCTCCGATTTTTGTAAAAATTTAATAGTAGGTATTTGACACAAATTAATAAATATTCCATAAATTTCAGTTTTTACTTTTAAAAAAAAAAAAAAAAAAAAATTTCCAAAAAAAAGCTGGGTATTTAGGAGGCGTACTAAATTCAGATATTTCAGATTTGCATTAAATTTGATCCGTAGTTATTAGACACCAATTAAGCAAGATTCACTGAACTTAAATTTCTTCAGCCCCAAATTTTAGGCATTTTTCCAGAATCAAAATCATTCGATAGATTTGAATCAAAATTGGAACACGGGTTCCAGACATAGATTTAGTAGAATATATATATGTTGGTCTTGGCGAGTTGACATAAAAGTGGTGCAAAACTGTTCTGTTTGGTGAATTAATTTTATTTCTGTTTATATAACGTATGTTTATATATTTGTATGTACACGATTCACTACTAAACTGATTAACTGATCATAATAGAATTTTGAACCTCAGTTGCTAATTCAGACACATCCGATTTTTCGAATTGTACCAATAGATATTCTACATCAATTGTTGAATATTACCCAGATTTCAGTTTCTTGGTTTCAGTTTATTTTCAAGTGATTTAGTAGGACATATGGGCACAACCTCCAATTTGAAAATCAAAATATTTCAGATTTGCATTAAATTTTATCTGAAGCAAAATCCCCGGAATTTTAATTTCTTAATCAAAATCATTTAATGGATTTTAATCTCATTTGCAATAAGGATTCTAGACATAAGGTTTAGTAGCATTATATGTTGATTTTAATCTCATTTGCAATAAGGATTCTAGACATAAGGTTTAGTAGCATTATATGTTGATTTTAATCTAAATTGGAATAAGGATTCTAGACATAAGGTTTAGTAGCATTATATGTTGATTTTAATCTAAATTGCAATAAGGATTCTAGACATAAGGTTTAGTAGAATTATATGTTGATTTTAATCTCAATTGCAATAAGGATTCTAGACATAAGGTTTAGTAGCATTATATGTTGATTTTAATCTTAATTGCAATAAGGATTCTAGACATAAGGTTTAGTAGCATTATATGTTGATTTTAATCATAATTGCAATAAGGATTCTAGACATAAGGTTTAGTAGCATTATATGTTGATTTTAATCTTCGTATATAAAAGTGGTGCAAAATTGTTCTGTTTGGGGAATTAACTTGTCCCAGTGAAAGAACAGTTCTTAGATTGTAGTGAAGCCGTTTAAAATTTCACACGTCCGACTCTAGTGTTTGGCCTACACATTCTACGGCTGTGAATTGTACAATTAACTTTGAAAACATTTTACCGTAATTAATTTCTCGCACTAAGAACAAAAAAAAAAAAATTGACTCGAGTTACTTGTTCTCACCGCAAACACACAAGAGTTTTAACTCGTATCCAAAACTGATTCCGGCTTCTAATACTTCGATAGAAAATATTGACTATACCTACTTTTTACTGCCCGGCTGTCTTTAGCTGCAATCTTTTTTTTGTTAATAGTATTTTTAACGTTAATTAGTAATTATAATTTTTTGGCTATTAGTTGAAGCAAATTCGTGTAAAATTAGAACTAATTGTTGTTACGGTAATGTTTTAATCTTTATTTATAAACTGATAAGATGTAAAAAGCTTCCAAAACTTTCAATCATACATATGCTAAGAATTTTATGGCTAGAAATCACTTTCTATTCGACAGTTTAAATGCTTTAAAATTCCTTTCAACTTTCGAAGGGTCATAAAGTATTTTTTTTTTTTTTCCTCCCCCGACTCTTAATAAAATATTAAAATGGCTGACTTGTTCAGGAAGAAACAGAAATGCATTCCTGTGGATTTAATTTTTGTTAATAGCATTTTTGATTTTGATAAATAAGGAATTACTAGTAAAGAATGTGAAAGTCGCGTCGAGACGAGAAACACTGATACACAAAGCGGTCAGACAATTTTATTAGATTGTAGATTTAGAACTTTTGAGAAATATTGAAACTGTAAATCTCCCATCAATGTTTTTAATAATTTTTTTTTTTTTTTTTTTTAATTTTTTTTTTATTCAATATAATTTTTGTTTTGTCGTCCATTATTTTGTGCTTTTTTTTTTTTTTTTTTTTTTTTCCTTGTTTTTTTATCTCGCTCCGTCTAAGTGTTTCCAAAGTCAGTGGTGAAAGTCTTTTCCTCATTATTAGTAACTTTTGTGTTCCGTTTATTTGTATTTGCTGCTGATGTTTTCAGTTTGTGCAATGCTGCTGCAGTTGCACCTTGTCTTAGTAAACCAACAATAACGTAACCCCCCCCCCTTTTTTTTTTACTTTTATTTATTTATTTTTTTATTTAAAAAAAAAAAAAAAAAAAAATTGAGTGCTGTGCTGTTATAGATGACGCGCCTGATTTTCCGTGACTTCGCGTCGGCAACGATCGAGCAGATCGCGGAAGCGCCCGAGAGTTGCCGAGACGAAAACGCCAACCGTTAATGGAAGACTTGCCGGCGATAATACAAGACGAATAAATTCAAAGAAAAAATACAAAGATAAAAATATAAAAACCGAACAGACTGTAAGGTGGGGGTGGGGTCAAATGAACCATTTTCAATCAAATGTGTAGAATTTTTTTTTTGGGGGGGGGGGGGGGATTTTATCAATGTTTTCTTTTTCATTTGTTTCGCTGTTTTTCTTTTTTTTTTATTCTTGCTAACATAAAACAAAGAAAGGAAAATGGTTTAGGGTTAGGGCTCCCGTTCTTAGCGATAGCCAAGCCCTTCATTCAAACTGCCAAGCTCTAACTGGAAGACTGGCAGACGATAATATAAGACGAATAAATTCAAAGAAAAAATACATAGATGAAAATCTTTTTTTTGTGAAAATAATGTTTTTTTTTGGAGGGGGGGGTAAAATTTTGTCAATGTTTTTATAAGATAAAAAAAGCAAGAAAAAATGATATTATTCCATCAGCGCTCGGGCGCTTCCGCAACCTGCCCGATCATTGTCGACGCAAAGTCACGGAAATCGGGCGCGTCATCTATAACAGTACCCAAATTTTTGATATATATATATTACTCCTCACTCCCTAGCTCCTTATTTGCTCCTCATGAGTCGGTCAGCAACTATCAATCAAAAAAAATATGTATCCAGGGTCTTCGAAGAAATCATCATCTATTTAAAAATTTTAATAACATCAAAACTATTTCTGATAACAAAACCTAATAAACAAAATTAAAAATGTAGAATTTGGTATATTCGGACTACTGCTCTCATCTTGGGTGTTTTGATCACAACGTTTCAGCCGATGTAACCTCCGACCTTCTTCAGGTGTACCTTGTCAAACTCGGGTTTCTTTCTGTTGAACTCGGGAATCTGGACAGAACCCTTTATTTAATCCACTGGAGTAGCATGCTCTCGTTCCATCTGCCATGACTGGGAAGAAGTCTTCAGTAATTCGCAATTCTTCGTTATCGCCCGCACTGAGGATTCAACCTTCAGATGACTGCGGTCGAAATTCTGTCCAGAGTTCGACAAGGTACACCTGAAGAAGGTCGGATGTTACATCGGCCGAAATGTTGTGATAAAAACACCCAAGATGAGAACTAGTCCGAATATACCAAATTCTACGAATTATCAACCCTCATCTCAAAATTTCCGAAAAAATATTAAAAATGGATGTCCTTCGACGGAATGTCCCCAAAACAGCTCACAAATTATTGCATCACATTTTCTAAAATTTACAGAGTTTTTTTCAAACTTTCTTTTTCAATAAATGATAATGGGGCATCCAATAAAAGTTGGAGCAAAAAGTGTTCGTACACGGCGAGTTCAGTGAAGTGGCATCCCATCTTGCTGAAACC
>OY744549.1:4068378-4085878 GCA_963556195.1 Sepiola atlantica
TTAACGCATTCTTTTTTTGCCGCATCTAAAAAAAAAAAAACAACAGTTAAACTTGCTAACCCTAACTCATGCAGCCAAGTTTACTTACATAAGTAAATGCACCTTTACCGCTTATTGCATTGCCGGCGGCTCGACCGCGTCCCAACTGCTGTTCCCCAACGCCTCAATCCAAAGTCTCTGCCAACTGTCCTGTTGCAGCGACGTCTTCGATGGCTTCGGCATGCAGCTTGTTGTCCGGAGGGTGAAGCTAATTCGTTTGCCTTGGTGGCACGAGCATGTCGGTGTTCAGCAACCGTCAAGGAGGACACTACTGTTCTGGCTTGTTATCTGCAAGTCGTCAATCTACTCTCGTATGATATCAACACTTACTTTTTTTTTCTACGAATCTATCTAGAAATTTAGTCGGCTCTAAAAGAGTTATTCCCCTTAGACTGTAATTGAGCAAATTCTTAAATTTAACCAACTTTATTTATTTATTTTTTTATTTTTATTTTTTTTTTTATTTATTTAAAAAAAAATTATTTTTTTAAAAAATTTTTTATTTATCTATTTAAAAAAAAAATTTTTTAATTTATTTATTTAAAAAAAAATTTTTTAATTTATTTATTTAAAAAAATTTTTTTAATTTATTTATTTAAAAAAAATTTTTTAATTTATTTATTTAAAAAAATTTTTTTAATTTATTTATTTAAAAAAAATTTTTTAATTTAAATTTAAAAAAATTTTTTAAATAAATAAATTAAAAAATTTTTTTTTAATTTATTTAATTAAAAAAATTTTTTTTAATTTATTTAATTTAAAAAAAAATTTTTTTTAATTTATTTATTTATTTTGGAACTCTTCAGTGTTTACTTTAGAGCCGCCAGGTAATTTTTAAGACGACGCAATGCTTACAGATGCTATGCATTGTAATAACAAAAAGTCGGTGATCTCCATGGGAGCGAACAGTCCAACGCTCATCCACACTGATTGAGAGTAGAAAGTGACTAACTTGGTTTTACTTTCGACAGCCTCTCAACTCTCGCTTTCCCTCTATTTTGTCCGTTAGTGCTCACGTTCTATTAACAATGTTTCTGACAAAGGGGAAAGAATTGCTGTTTTCCGGCTCGGCTGTTTTGAGTCGCTTTCAATCGTCTCGTAGTATTCAGCGTCATCGTGAAACATTCAATCTATCCATCTCGTTGACCCTGATCCTTGCGTGTTGTTTCAGCATTGCTAAGTGATGATTAATTATTTCAATTGCTGTGTTGGATCCCAAGTCATATCGGAATCAGAGGAAACGACCAGGCTGGTAGGGAAGCCAGGTCTGCATTAGACATGGCCGCGGAGACCAATTTTCAGATTCCATTTACAGATTTTAAAATGAAAATCAACAAATATATCCAACAACAAAGACAACAACGTTGGAGTAACAATACACACAACAAACTCCTAGCGATCAAAGCTACAATAGGAGAATGGAAAAAAAGCTCACGAAAAAGCCGAAAGGAAGAAGTAGTGTTATCCAGACTTCGCATAGGTCACACCAGGATTACACATTCCTACTTACTTGAAGACAAAGAGCAACCAATATGCTTTGCATGCCAGACTACCTACACCATCAAGCATATTCTTATTGAATGCATTGATCTGGCCCCTAAAAGAGAAACTTTCTACAGAGCAGGTACAATGAAGTCACTGTTTAAGAAAAATAAAGTAGAGACAATACTGAACTTCTTAAAAGCTGTTGATCTATATAAAAAGATATAATTACCTAGAGACATATAAATCCAGCTTGATTTGGCATTAAATGAACTGAGAAAGGATGATATGCCGTTAGAAAAGGAAAAACGTTTAACGAATGTTTTCAAAATACTATATATATATATATTGTTTTTTTTTTTTAAAGAATTTTGTTTACTTTGCAAAGTATTTTTAAAAAATACTACTTGATTCGGCATTACATGACCTGGAAAAGGTTGATATGCCGTAAAACAAACAATTAGTTAAAATTCAATATTTGTGTTTATCGCCGAAAATCCTATTTGAAATTAAAGTTTTAAACTATTGAAAAAGTTTTTCTTAAAAAAAAACAAAAAAAAAACAGTGAAACGGTTACGAAAACTTCACGTTTGGTGGGAACAGTTTTTTTTTGGGGGGGGGGGTATTTTTTTCTATTTTCTTGTTAGTTGTCTGGATGCGTGTTTTGTGGCATACCTTCCTCCTCCTGTCTCCATTTCCTGAGTAATCCCTTATTCCGTTCATTTTACCCTCCGTCTGTGTCCCTTTTGTTTTACCGACCCTTTGACTTTTGGTAGTTTTTCGCTTTCATTATTTTGTATTCTTTATTTCCATTTTAGTCGAGCGTTGTTTCCGTCCTCTGCTTTTATTTTCTTATGAAAACATTTATTTCAACTCTTGTTGCTAAGATCATAATTGTTACCGCACCGCAATTTAAAAAAAAAAAAAAAATTTTAATTTTAAAAATTAAAAAAAAAATTTTTTTTAATTTTAAAAATTTAAAAAAAAAAATTTTTTTAATTTTAAAAATTAAAAAAAAAAAAAATTTTTTAATTTTAAAAATTAAAAAAAAAAAAAATTTTTTTAATTTTAAAAATTAAAAAAAAAAAAATTTTTTTTTAAATTAATTTTTTTTTAAAAATTAATTTTTTATTTTAAATTTTTTATTGCTAGAATTCTGGGGGGGAAAAAAAAAAAAAAATTTCTGGAAGGGTGGGATTTCTTGTGGCCGCTCCTGGATAAACCGTAACTGATCTGAGGGAGATAACTCTAAATTTCTGAAACACCGCTATTCCGAATTCGTTGACACTGACACTTTGGCATGAAATGATAACTTTTTTTATCGTTGCAAAAAAGTTGTTGCATTCTGTAAAACAAGAAAGAAAATGCGAGAGTAATTTTTAATAAAGTCTCCGTTTTTAAATGCCACAAGGATAACTTTTAAACGCTTTTATTTACATGTCACAAAAAACATCTCATGATTGTTATAAAGTTTGTGACATGGAAATAAAAATGCTTAAAGGCTATCTTTGAGATTTTATCAAAAATTAGCGTCGCATTTTTTTTTTTTTCTTTCAGTTCAAAAGCGTAACATTTTTTTATTAATTGTTATAAAGTTTATAAAGTTTTTGACATTTACAAAAACAGTCGCATTTTCTTTCTTTTTATTTTTTATTAATTGTTATAAAGTTTATACCTTCCTTTAAACATGTTTCATTAAATAGGGCCGGTAAGAAGCTTTTCTTTTGTGTGATCCTACGTTTTCATTTCCATTTCCAAAGCGCTTTCGGCTGTACCATAGTCATCTTAAAGGAAGTAAACATTAATAATAATAATAATAATAATGTTGGCTGTCGACAAACTGCATTTTCCATTGTAGTAGTCCTGTTTTATGTCATATCTTTGATTAAATTGTTTGTGTTTATCTGTGCATTTTAACTTCTAATTCCGTTGGGGGTTAATATTTTGTCTTCGCTGTTAGAAATTCCTTTTGTTTCATCGCTAAGAAGCGGGGGGGGGGGGAGTCTTTCCTTGCAAAACTGTAAATTTATTGTTAATTTTACTTGATTTTAACTCGATGCCGAATAGATTCTTCAACCCCACCCCTAAAATTGGATGTTATAAAATTTAAAGAAAATAAATTTAAAAAGGCGGGGGAGGGGGGGGGGTAGAATTCGACTGACATGAAAAAATAAAATAAGAAATATCCCTATGATGTATTTACCCGTGACGGACAGTAGATATTGTATGCCAAAAAATCACGTAAATTGATCAAGTATTTTTTTTTTGTTAATTTTATGGGTAAACGAATCATCGATATATGAACGCCATATTGGACATTGTGTTTGCATGCCAAGTTGGAGTTATTGCCCTTAGTTAGCAAACACAATGTCCAATATGGTGTCAATATATCGATGATCGTTGTTTTAACCATAAAAATTGATTTTCTTTAGAATTTGATCAATTTACATGATTTTTTTGGTATACGATATCTTCTTTCTGTCGTGAGTACGTACGTATAAAGATATTTCTTAATTTGATTTTTGTTTTTTTTTCATGTCGGTCGAATCCTAAACTTGCACCCTTTTTTATTTTTATTTATTTTCTTGACATTTTAACTGTAAATTTATTGTTAATTTTTACTTAATTTCAACTATTCTTCAACACCCACCCCTAAAATTGGAAGAAAATAAATAGGAGGGGGGTGTAGAATTCGACTGACATGAAAAAAATAAAATAAGAAATATCTTTGATGTATTTACCCGTGACGGACAGCAGATATTGTATGCTAAAAACTCGCGTAAATTAATCAAGTATTTTTTTTTTTTTTTTTTTTTCATCCCAAAAAAAAAAAATTCGAATTTTATGGGTAAACGAATCGTCAATATATCAACGCCATTTTGGAGATTGTGTTTGCCGGCTAAGTTGGTGTTATCTCCCTTAGCCAGAAAATACAATATCCAATATGGCGTCGATATATCGATGATTCTCGTTTAATCATAGAATTGAATTTTTTTAATTTTTTTTTTATTCAAAAATTTTTTTTATCTATTTACGTGATTTTTTGGTATACGATATCTACTTTCTGTACGTATAAAGATATTTCTTAATTTTTTTTTTTTTTTTTTTTTTTTTTTCATTGTCAGTCGGATCCTAAACTTGCCGCCTTTTTTATTTTTTATTTTCTTAGGGTTAGGGTGGGGTTGAAGAATCTACTCGGCACCTAAACCAAGAGTACTATGGTCTTATAGGCTGACTATATGAATCCAATTTAATGCAAATCTGAAATATTTTAAATTTTCAAATGTGAGGTTTGATCTTTTCCTATGTGGATCGCTTTGATTCTATAAAACGTCTCAAATTTAAGGCTTAAGCTTAAGGGGTCTCAAGATGAAAGTGTAATTCATGGAGTCTTGCTTGATTGGTGTCTGATGACTATGAATCCAATTTAATGCAAATCTGAAATATTTTAAATTTTCAAATGTGAGGTTTGATCTTTTCTTATGTGGATCGCTTTGATTCTATAAAACGTCTCAAATTTAAGGCTTAAGCTTAAGGGGTCTCAAGATGAAAGTGTAATTCATGGAGTCTTGCTTGATTGGTGTCTGATGACTATGAATCCAATTTAATGCAAATCTGAAATATTTTAAATTTTCAAATGTGAGGTTTGATCTTTTCTTATGTGGATCGCTTTGATTCTATAAAACGTCTCAAATTTAAGGCTTAAGCTTAAGGGGTCTCAAGATGAAAGTGTAATTCATGGAGTCTTGCTTGATTGGTGTCTGATGACTATGAATCCAATTTAATGCAAATCTGAAATATTTTAAATTTTCAAATGTGAGGTTTGATCTTTTCTTATGTGGATCGCTTTGATTCTATAAAACGTCTCAAATTTAAGGCTTAAGCTTAAGGGGTCTCAAGATGAAAGTGTAATTCATGGAGTCTTGCTTGATTGGTGTCTGATGACTATGAATCCAATTTAATGCAAATCTGAAATATTTTAAATTTTCAAATGTGAGGTTTGATCTTTTCTTATGTGGATCGCTTTGATTCTATAAAACGTCTCAAATTTAAGGCTTAAGCTTAAGGGGGTTTAAGATGAAAGTGTAATTCATGGAGTCTTGCTTGATTGGTGTCTGATGACTATGAATCCAATTTAATGCAAATCTTAAATATTTAAAATTTTCAAATGTGAGGTTTGATCTTTTCCTATGTGGATCGCTTTGATTCTATAAAACGTCTCAAATTTAAGGCTTAAGCTTAAGGGGTTTAAGATGAAAGTGTAATTCATGGAGTCTTGCTTGATTGGTGTCTGATGACTATGAATCCAATTTAATGCAAATCTGAAATATTTTAAATTTTCAAATGTGAGGTTTGATCTTTTCCTATGTGGATCGCTTTGATTCTATAAAACGTCTCAAATTTAAGGCTTAAGCTTAAGGGGTTTAAGATGAAAGTGTAATTCATGGAGTCTTGCTTGATTGGTGTCTGATGACTATGAATCCAATTTAATGCAAATCTGAAATATTTTAAATTTTCAAATGTGAGGTTTGATCTTTTCCTATGTGGATCGCTTTGATTCTATAAAACGTCTCAAATTTAAGGCTTAAGCTTAAGGGGTTTAAGATGAAAGTGTAATTCATGGAGTCTTGCTTGATTGGTGTCTGATGACTATGAATCCAATTTAATGCAAATCTGAAATATTTTAAATTTTCAAATGTGAGGTTTGATCTTTTCCTATGTGGATCGCTTTGATTCTATAAAACGTCTCAAATTTAAGGCTTAAGCTTAAGGGGTCTCAAGATGAAAGTGTAATTCATGGAGTCTTGCTTGATTGGTGTCTGATGACTATGAATCCAATTTAATGCAAATCTGAAATATTTTAAATTTTCAAATGTGAGGTTTGATCTTTTCTTATGTGGATCGCTTTGATTCTATAAAACGTCTCAAATTTAAGGCTTAAGCTTAAGGGGTCTCAAGATGAAAGTGTAATTCATGGAGTCTTGCTTGATTGGTGTCTGATGACTATGAATCCAATTTAATGCAAATCTGAAATATTTTAAATTTTCAAATGTGAGGTTTGATCTTTTCCTATGTGGATCGCTTTGATTCTATAAAACGTCTCAAATTTAAGGCTTAAGCTTAAGGGGTTTCAAGATGAAAGTTTAATTCATGGAGTCTTGCTTGATTGGTGTCTAATGACTATGAATCCAATTTAATGCAAATCTGAAATATTTTAAATTTTCAAATGTGAGGTTTGATCTTTTCCTATGTGGATCGCTTTGATTCTATAAAACGTCTCAAATTTAAGGCTTAAGCTTAAGGGGTCTCAAGATGAAAGTGTAATTCATGGAGTCTTGCTTGATTGGTGTCTGATGACTATGAATCCAATTTAATGCAAATCTGAAATATTTTAAATTTTCAAATGTGAGGTTTGATCTTTTCCTATGTGGATCGCTTTGATTCTATAAAACGTCTCAAATTTAAGGCTTAAGCTTAAGGGGTCTCATGAAAGTGTAATTCATGGAGTCTTGCTTGATTGGTGTCTGATGACTATGAATCCAATTTAATGCAAATCTGAAATATTTAAATTTTCAAATGTGAGGTTGTGCCCATATTCTCCCCCCTAAAACCCTTTCTAATACGCCAAAGAAACTGAAGTTTGGGGAATATTTATTAATTGATGTCTTTTACCTACTGGTGAAATTTAAAAAATAAAAAAATCTGAATTTTTACGAAATTCATGCCTGCCCCCTCTTTTCATCAAACTAAAACTAAATATAGCCCATATTACCCACTCCCTGCATTGTTTAGCGACAATGCAATTTAACAGACTTTCTTGATACTCTTTGAATTTGGTTTCGAAATTCTTTAGATGGGGGTTAATAATTCGTCTGATTTGAATCCTTTTGAGTACAATTCTCATCTTTGTTATTCTCACAACATCTTGCAGATACATCTTATTGAACTCGGGAATCGGTACAGAATTTCAAACGGAACCCTTTATTTAATACATGGGGGTAGCTTGTTCTCGTTCCATCAGCCATGACCGGGTAGAAGTCGTGAATAATTCGTAATTGCATTATTATTATTAGTATCACCCACAAGCTACTCCCATGGATTATTAAAGGTTTGAAATTCCGTACAGAATCCAGAGTTGGGCAAGACGCACTTGAAGGTCGGAAGTTAAATTGGTGGAAATGTGAGAATAACATCTCTCAGATATTTATTTAGCGAATGCTAAGGTCTTCAGCCACGCAGTAGCCTCCTGGTCTGCTGTGTGGAGGGTGGCTAATCCTCCTCTCAGTCGTTGGAGAGGGCAGACTTCAATGATGTGCTCCGTTGTCTGCTCCTCTCCACAAGCACACAGTGGGGATGGGCTGCTGCCCCATCTGTGAAGGCTGGCCAAGCACGGACCATGTCCAGTCCTGAATCTATTTGTGGTTGACCACTCTCTCCTTGGGAGGTCGGTGCCAGGCACTTGTTGGTTAGGGTCTGACACCAGGTGTTTATTAGGGACCTCCTTGGATGCCCATTCCTTTTTCCAGGCTGATTGGATGGTGAAGTCAGCTGGTGGGATGTTCTTCCAGATGGGGCATCTAGATGGAAGTTAAGCAGTGGGTGGGTTGGTAGATGAGGGGAGTCTTCAACCTTTTGAAGCATCCTTCAGATGAAAACGGGTTTTAATCTAGTACTCAACCATAATTTAGCGAGGATTACGCCTACTATTGATGACTTGGGAGATTGCTAACACCTATAAACACTGACCAGGCTTCGTCTTTTTGAATTAAATTTTTTTTTTTTTTTTTTTTTTTTTTGATAGCACCAGATTGACATTACTGAGATATATATACACATACTTACTAACACAAGAAAAAAACTTTATATTTAAATTCAATCCAGCATTGAACAGATTGTAACTCAAACTACACAACATACGGACCGCACTTTTCTCTACCTCTCTCTATCAATCTATCTAACTATACGCCTGTGTGTGTGTGTATGCACATATATGTTTGTGTGTGTGCACGTGTTTGTGTGGGTTGTATGTATGTCGCTCACCTATGTACAAGATTCAGAACTAACCGCACGCACACACACACAACAGCCAATTCGACGACAGGGCAATAAAAAATAATAAATTTCAAAAGAAAATCCAAGCACTCCAAGAAATGGAGATGACTGATAAAATAAAGGTCAAAATCACACGTACTTAATAAACACACACGACTTTGACAAAGAGAAGCAGAAAAAAATAGAATATAAAAATCAAAAAGTATCAAAACACATGCGCAAAAACGCGAAACGATAACACATTTCCTCAAATGAAACAACACTCTTTCAAATCGAAAGACATTTCTTCTAATTGATTTACATATCTGATGAGAGCGAACCACCGCTTGAAACGCGTTATATAAAATAATAAATGTTGAAAAAAAAACTTTTTACAAATGTTGGTAGTCTTACTCCTTTACATATATATATATATATATATATATATATATATATATATGCCAGTTGACTGAAAGTGTAACATATTTCTATTAAAACTTCTATCTCTCTTTCTTCCCACTCCTCTTTCTTCTTCACCCAGCCAATTCCTCTCTCTCGACATACACTTTTTATAGATCACTCCAATCGGCGTAAGAGAAATAACTTCTTTAAAAATAAAATCAATTACTTTTAGTTAGTACATGAAAACAACTGGACCCCCCCCCCATGACAAAATCGGCGGCAGTTTAGGGTCAAAGAATGGATACTTATTTCTAACTTTTAGCTATTATTCATTCCGGGTAACGCCCATCAAGAAAATATCAACTTTGATGGTTTGTGTTTCACGTTTTAGCTGAACACACACACACACACACACAAAAAAAAAAAATGCCCTTTATATAATAGAAGACTAGCAAAAATAGACGACCATAGGGAGTCTATTTTCGCTAGGCTGCCGCGTCAGAAATGAATGCTCACCCGTAAACCGATGGAGCCCCAGTCATATTTCTGGAGTGGTGAGACATTGATATTCTTTGTATCGGACCAAAAATATTTAAGCGCGAACGCAGACCCCCACACTATATGAAAGAACCAGTTTTGATATATAGCCTCGTTTTAAGATCATTCGTTATCGCTAAGTAAAAAAAGTGAAAAAAAGCATTTCTTTAGCGTAAGTAGTTGAATCAAAATTGTTCTTTTAACTTTGTGACGGTTGCTCAGTCGGTAGTGTGTTGGACAAAAATCGTCACCTCGAGACGTTATGGTTGCGAGTTCAAATCACGACCTCGGCGTCAAAATTATTTATTGTTTATTTAGTTAAGAAATATACATTAGGGCACATCTTATGTTTACAAAGATTCTCGCTGACTTTTACCCCCACCCCCCCCCCCCCCCCCCCTTACGTTTACAAAAATTCTGGCCGGTGGACGGACAGACAGACAAACTGTTAATAATAATGTTCACACAAAAAACAAAATTCAAGATCAAAAACAAGATAAACCGTTTATTTATCGGGACGAGCAAAATAATTCCTAATTTTAATCAATAATGAAATTTCAAATCTTAACATTTTTTTTTTTATTTTTTTTAAAAGATTAGGTGAATTTAAATTGTTTTACAGCATTTTAACCCTTGTGGGTCATTTTATGAACAAATGTTTCCTATTTATATACAAGAGTTGTGGAGTCAGAAAATTCATTGCTTTAAAGAATCTGAGATTTTAAAATTTCAAGAAAGGGGGAAGAATTGCTGTTTTCTGGGTTGGAATCTATCCATCTAACACTTATTAGGTATTTTTTTTTTCTCTTGAAGTATTATTTTTTTTAGCTCCCTACATCAAGTGGCTTTGTGCCTTGTCTTGAACGATTCCCCCCCCCCCCCCCCTAAAAAAAAACACTGACAATCAGCAAAATCACACCCCTTCACTGTAGCGGCTCCCAAATGCCGGAAGCCTATATAGTGGTTATAGCACTTGTCTTTGGGTTGGACGACCCGGGTTCGATCCCACTCATGGCGTGCGAATTTTCGGGTCTGAAAACTCCGTCTGTCCACCCAGCAGTAAATGGGTACCTGACTAAAACTCAGGGAAGGTTCAAGGCAGCGGAAGGAGAGGGATGGGCTCCACCTTCCATATGCTGTGGCCTAGACACGGTGATTCTTAACAAATCACCGCCGCTACGGCCATGGTCAGTGTGCGATGTCGGCAACGACACTCGTGCGCGTCCAGGCTATGCGACCGTTAGCTTGAAGTATTATTTTTTTTAGTAAAAAAAGTGAAAAAAGCATTTCTTTAGCGTAAGTCGTTAAATCAAAATGGTTCTTTTAACTTTGTGACGGTTCCTCAGTCGGTAGTGTGTCGGACAAATTACCTTCTCAAATGACGATATATATATATATATATAGTTGGGCAGCAAGTCGTTTACTGAAGACCACGGAGCTCTCTCTTTTCACAATCTTTCGTGTCAATCAGTAAGATGTGACACAAGGTCGGAAAGTGGGATTTGATCAGTCAGCACCCTAGAGGAAGAGCACTTATGACCTTTAAAAATTGTCTGGGCAGCGCCGTCGGCATTCCCGAGTAGGGGCGCCTCAGGCGATTAGCAATAAACTAACCCCTTCTCAAAGGGTGAGAAGGCAAAGCCTGGGAGGGTGGACCCCCTAGAACTGCACAGGACAAAGTATCCATAGGAACAGATACTACACTTTGATCTTGGCCAAAAGGCCAAGAACGCGGCGAGCAATTCTGCGATTCTCAGGTGTTAACCGGTGGAGTATGGCACCTAACATTGTGTCGTGGGCCATTCCTTGAGCGCTTTCGATCTCTCGACCGTCTTCAGGAGGCTGCGTCTTATTGTTACTAAGAGCCATTTTTTATAGTTTTATTATTTTGATTATATATTTATTAATTTTTATATATATATATATATATATATATATATATATATATATATTTACTAATCGTTTATTTATGATTATTTTTGAAATTTATTTTTTATTATTATTGTTATTATATATTGTTAAAGACTGATAGACGTTAGTACCGGTGGTGAATACTATTTAATTATTTGTGGGTTGTAAATTTTTTATATATATATATATACCTTAGTGCACGATAAGTCATGAAAATGAAATGCCGTGGTAGACAAAATGTGTGAAAAAAGACCGACGGAAAACCCGGTTAAAATGCAGGAGAAAAACAAAAACAAGACATTTGACCGGTTTCGTTCGTATTAACGAACGTCTTCAGAAAAAGTGAAGATTTGGAAACAATTTTATTTTGAAGGCACACACATGGGAGAAGGAAAAGATGATCCGATTGGACCAACGCTAAAAGTCTTCTCATATGGTCCAATCGGATCATCAAATCTTCACTTTTTCTGAAGACGTTCGTTAATACGAACGAAACCGGTCAAATCTCTTGTTTTTGTTTTTCTCCTGCATTTTAACCGGGTTTTCCTTTTGTCTTTTACACACACCCACACACACACAGTTTGTGTCCCCTAATCTCTCTATTTCATATTGTTTGTTAGATTAATCTTGATCGCTACATTTATACGCTCCATTTAATCACTCCTGTTTTTTTTTTCATTTTAGGTTACCTATATGATTATTTTAACAATCTTAGTTTTGGGGATTTCTTTTTTATTTTCTCCATTGCTCATTTTCCTCTTCTTTCGTATTTATTATTTGCTGTCTCGTGTTCAAATGTTTTTGGTTAATCATCATCATCATGACGACGTTTGGTTGTGGTTTTTTCCTCTACCATCCTTCCAATGCTTTACACAGAAGCATCCACAGATTCTCATCCACTGTCTTTCTCCCCTCTGTCGTTCTCCCTCTCCTTTCCGCATCTTTACTTACTGACCTACCACTGGTTTTCACAATTCGTATCGTCACAATCAACTCGGTTACCATTTTGTCCTGTGTTTTAATTTTTTTTTTTTTTAATTTTTTTTTATTTTGATTTATTTTTTATTTTTTTAATTTATTTATTTTCTTTTAATTTATTTATTTCTTTTAATTTATTTATTTCTTTTAATTTATTTATTTCTTTTAATTTATTTATTTCTTTTAATTTATTTATTTTTTTTAAATTTATTTTTTTAATTTATTTTTTAAAAAATTTAAAAAATTAAAAAATTTTAAATTAAAAAAAAAAAATTTTTTTTAAAAATTGTTTAATTTTTTTTTAATTTAAAATTTTTTTTTATAATTTTAATTTAATTTTTTTTAATTTATTTATTTTAGTTTTTAATTTTTTAAATTCATTTAAAAAAAATTTTTATGTGGAGAAATCTTGTGACAGTGCCGAGAGATGTCTAGTCGGCTATGTGTAAACTAGGAGCAAAGGGTTGGTTGGTGGAGATTTGAAACTGCTCAGTCGTGTTAGAATTAACAGCACACATAGTGACAGCTTTAATGTTAAAGTCGCAGTAAATTAGGGTTCTCTACTGAATGTTTTTTATTTTTATTTTTTATTTATTTAAAAAAAATTTTTTTTTTTTTATAGCATTATTCACCCCAAACAAGGCAGGACACCACTGTAGACGTAAGGGGCTACTAAGAATTATGGAGTAGGTTTAAGGTGTCATTCTAAGTTGGGAGCTGTGCAGCAAGATGTCTGTTTACATTAGCTTTAAACCTCTGCATGTCGGGGAAACAGGGGGCAGGGAGGGAGTTCCAGAGGCCAGCAGCACGAGGAAAGAAGCTCTCCGGGCATCTGGGGACCTCCACAGTGAATGGATGGGATTTAGCTGATTGTCGAGTTGGTCTAGTGAAGTTACGTCGAGGGGGCACCAGAGTAGCCAGTTCATCGGAGCATAATCCATTGAAGTATTTGTAAAACAATCACAAGGATGTTACATTGCGGCGATGGGACAGTGAGGGACCTATTAAGTTGGCGACTCTTTTTTGGACCTTGTCAAGGAGGGAGAGACTAGTAGATGATGCACCACCCCAGATGTGACAATAATCAACACAACGAGAACAACAGGGTCCAAAAAACAAATATACAACAAATAAATGTGACCGTAGTCCATAAAACTTATTTTCCGACTTACCTATGACATTTGTTTGTATTTTTAAGTAGTTTCATTCGCTTTTTATTAGATATCAAAATCTATCTTCATTTTACGTTCACGGAAAGGTGGAAATTTGCCGACATTTTTTTTCACTCAGCCTCGCTTTTTTTTTACTGGCACTCATAATCAAAGTGCACTTTTTCCAAAACTTTGATACGTTCGTTTTGTTTGGCCGGGGGGGGGGGGGGCTTTTAATGTAAATTACAATCTATTTTAGTTTCGATAACTTAATTAAAAGTACTAGGCTGAGAAAAAAAATGTCGGCAGCCATCTTGTCTTGCCAAATTTCAAACTTTCTGTGAACGTAAAATGGAGAGAAAGTGACTAAGTTGGGTTTACTTTCGGCAGCCCTCGCATTCTGTAGTTTAAAACCTTCCCCAGAATGATGACCCTAAAATACATGACAGACTTTCATATCTTAAGAGAGTAGAAAGTGACTAACTTCAGTTTACTTTCGTAACTCTTGCTTCCCTCATTTTGTCTTTTAGTCCTCACATTCCATGTGCGATGTTTCTGACAAAGGGGGAAGAATTGCTGAGTCGGAATCTATCCATCTAGCACTTATCATTGGCTAGTTTTTGACCTCGAAGTAGTTTTTTTTTTTTTTTTTTTTTTAGCTCCTTACATCAAGTGGCTTCATGCCTTGTCTGGAGCGATTTCCATTAACAAAAAAAAAAGTCTTTGAGAAAGCATATTAAGTGGGCGTTAAACCAATAATTGTATATGATAATTTTTTTTTTTTAAATCCCTCATTTTCTTTTCCTTCATTTTACTCCCCCCCCCTCCCCCATTATCTTTTTAATTTTACATTTCCCCAGTTATGCAATCATGGTTTTAGTCATTAATAGTCCAATGATAGAAGTTGGTGTTGGTTGTATTCGGCAGGGATACACGCAAGTCATATTAAAAACTAATTTTGCTTTTCAATACAAACTATCAGTTTATTATTAATCCTAAAGATTACAGGTTGAAAGCGCTAGAGAATATATATCGTTTTTGGACTACCATTCACCATCTGGATTGTTTTGTAATCGACCTCTTTGACATCTTTCTTGAAATTGTTTTAAACTTTATGACTTGGATGAACTGTATAAGTTTAACAAAAAAGTGTCTTTTTGGCCGATGTATTTACTTTTATGTATTTTTTTAATATATTTTTATATATTTTCAAAGCTAAATTTTTATTATTTAATATTAGTAGTAATGTCATTGCGGTAATGGTCCTCTGAGGAGAAGATATTCTTTGAAAACTCATGAGTTAAGGACGCAGCATCACTCCTTGTTTTTGAACTTTAATAAAATCGGATTTATTTCGCATTTTATTATGTCATTCAAAAGACGAAACGTTGATGAATATATAAAAAAAAACATCCTTTTTGGTTTTTCCTTTTTCATTTCGTCGGATTACCTTTATCCTTCCTTTCTCATATATATATATATGTATATATGTATGTATGAAAAAAGGCAAGCCAAAAACTATATTACGTTTCGTCTTTATTGTAAGACTTCCTCAGGATTAAGAAAAATCAAAAAAATCATACAAGCATCAACTTGATTTGCCTGAAAGTGGCAAGTCTCGGCCGGTTTTTGAGTAAAAAAAAAAATAAACAAAAAAAGTGAGAAAGAAAACAAGGACGCACGTCAGCAGCAGTCTATAGAGTTTTCTGGGAGGCGGGAGGGATGTTCTGGTTAAAAATGAGTTTGCTGCTTCGGCCACATTAGCTCAGACTTTTGGCCCCTTCCACCATCAGGCCCCTACGTTCGTTTGACACGATGAGCCACGCAGGGCCTTTCTTTCGAGGCTGAAGCGTTGATCAACTCGCATTTACTATAATATATTGTTGCATATTACTTAGCAGTAATGTATAGTGATAATTCACAAGGTGGCGATTGCTTAGATGGAATGATTCTGCGGTTAGCTAGAACCCGATGTGAAAAGTAGACAATTCATTAATATGCGTACACACATGATGTAAGAGATTTGAAGATTGAAATTATATTCAGTTGTTGCCGGAGCTTTTGCATAGTCAAACGTTATATAGGGTCCTTGCAATGGCTGCGAAGACTTATTCGTATTCTCACGATAGTCCGATGCTCTAGTGCCCGCTTGACGTAAATACGCTAGACCAACAATCAGCTAAATCCCATCCATTCACTGTGGAGGTCCCCAGATGCCGGAGAGCCTTCTACTTCAAAAGCTTATTTCCTTGTGCTGCCGGCCTCTGGAACTCCCTCCCTGCCCCCTGTTTCCTCGACAGTACCGACATGCAGAGGTTTAAAACTAATGTAAACAGACATCTCGCTGCACAGCTCCCAACTTAGGATGACACCGTAAACCTATTCCCTAATTCTCAGTAGCCCCTAACGTCTACAGTGGCGTCCTGCCTTGTTTGGGGCGAACTATGATAAAAAATAAATTTAAAAAAAAAAAAAAAAAAAAAAAAAAAAAAAAAAAAAATTTCGACGATTCACTTTTCATCAGATATACTATAAAATAAATAAATATATATATATATATATATATATATATATAGAGATAGAAGAAAAGAGTAATAAATATGCGACGATTGTCCAAATTTATTTCAATTGTTCAATTCAATTCAGTAATAAACTAGTGTTTATTATTCTTTCCTTAAGCCAAGGCTTTTCAAAGATCGAGATCTTATCATCAGAGGAGAAATACAGATAGATAAGTTGGCTTTCGAAAAAACCAAAGTTCAAATATTTGAAAAATATATGAAAAATATTATTAAAAAAACGCAAGAAAAGTTCCGTAAAAGGTATGTGGTTTGTCCGGGCGGTAAATTTCCGTTGAAAAGATGTCCGATGAATTGTAGAAAGCGAAAAAAAAACCTTTGTGTAGGAGCAGTGTGGAGAAAATGTTCAAATATAAGTAAATCCAAAAGGCACTTAAAAGGAATTGAAAAGAGAAAAGCTGGCATTATTGATAACTTCCTGGACCATAAAAGACATCTAGTCCAAAAGAAAATCTAAATCCAAATGAAACATAAAAGCTAAATTTGGGGGGAGGGGGAGTTAAAGAGCGAGGGGGTAGTAATGTTCGGATTGGTTTAAATAGCTGCTGTAGGAGCTGGGAAGAAAGAAAAAAGAAAGAAAAAAATTGCTCTATCTCGTATATTGAGCTAAACCTCTTCACAATAGGTTCCATCTACTAAAAGTTTTACTTTTGGTTTATATTTGATCCTATAAATAATATATATATATATATATATATATATATATCGTATTTTTTAGACATACAACTCTTTAGAAGTCCAAAGATTGTGTCCAAAAACAAAAGAAATAAAGACAAAAATACTCGCATTGAAATAAGATGCATAAAATACAGTTCCAAGTAAACAAACTTTTCACTGCACAACTCCCAACTTAGGATGACACCCAAAACGTGCACCCTAATTCTCAGTAGCCCCTTAATGTCTACAGTGGCACACTGCCTTGTTTGGGGTGAAATATGTTTTATAAAAAATTCAGACAACTCTCAGTTACGGAATTGGAGATCGATGTAAACAAAGTCAAAATAATTGTTGTTTTCCCTGAATGCCTTTCTCGAAAAGAAAAGATCAGAACATCTTCATCAGATGGTGCTAAAGGAGTTTGACTTCGTCCGTCCACGTTGGATAACTCGATAAATCATATTAATGTCATTTGATCAGTGTTTAAAACCAGGAAGCAATTATGGTGGATCTAAAAAAAAAATGTTTGTTTCAATTTAATTAAAAATATTTTTTGTAAAATTTTTCAAGTTAATTTTAATGAACAAAACTGAAATAATTTTGACCTCACATAATAAAGAATGTACCTGTTGCAGGAATTGAACCTGTGTCGTAAAATGGAAGTCACTCTCATGCAATACAATTTTATTCTTTGTCGGATTCACGTTTGATACTTAAATTAAACCCGTTATA
>OY744549.1:4088333-4100833 GCA_963556195.1 Sepiola atlantica
CCACTCCCCCATCCCAACAATTTTGTAATTGTTAATTTTCGAATTAACCTTTATCCTTTCTCAGCCAGATCAAATTGTGTATGTTTTTTGCGTGGATTTGTGATATGTCTGGGTGGGTTTAAGATACGTTTTTTTTTTTTATTATTATTTACAAAAAACACCAATGCTTAAAATGCCCCATGAACTTCTCTAATTGCCCCCCCCCCCCCCCATAAAAAAAAAGTTTACATTCACAAACATTTGTCTATATAGGAGCATGCGTTGAAAATTATCTATATCATAATACGCTACGTCAATTTCATGTTCATGCGTACGTTATCACCTGATACCCCTTTTTTTAAAGATGGAATCGTCTAATCACAAAAGATACAAAAAAAAAGTTAATTCCAAAAAAATTTTATCTAATGCAGAACACAAAACTTGAAGTAAAATATGTTTTCTTGGCGTTCAGTCTATCGTCCGTTTAATGTCTGTTCTATCCAAAGATGTTACAACAATAATATTGTGGGGTCTGCGTACGCGCCGGACGTCCATAGAATGGAAATATTTTTAAGCATGCAGCAATCTACAACGGGTGAAAGATACACCTGTGCAATTTCCACGGGTCCCACGGTAGTTTTCTATTGATTTTCTTGATCTCGAGACATGTTTCTAACACTCGCGCTCACTTGGTTGGACGCAATTCTATACTAGGTCTACTTAGGAGAAGGCCATTGTTGCCCGACATAGTAATAGAAATAACTCTCGCTTCGCTTTTAGTCCTCGCATTCGATGAGAGATGTTTCTGACACAGGGGAAATAATTGCTGTTTTCTGGGTCGGAATCTATTCAGTATAACACATATCGTTCGCTAGTTTTTGACCCTAAAGTATTTAAAAAAAAATTTTTTAGCTCCTTACATCAAGTGGCTTCATACCTTGTCTGGAGCTATTTCCATTAAAAAAAAATAAATAAATAAATTAAAAAAAAAAAAAAATAATAATAGTCATACAAATAATACAGTTTGAAAATTTCAACAGCAAAATAATTGTCTGAAATATGAGCTCAGGTAAAAAGAAAAACTGTTTTGTTTCGTTTTTTCTGTATTTTGCTTCTGTGCGTTTAAAAAAAAAAAAAAAAAATAATAATAGTCATACAAATAATACAGATTCTCAATCTTAAGTTTGAAAATTTCAACAGCAAAATAATTGTCTGAAATATGAGCTCAGGTAAAAAGAAAAAAAATCTGTTTTGTTTCGTTTTTTTCTGTATCTTGCTTCTGTGCGTTTAAAAAAAAAGAAAAAAAAGAAGAAAAAAAATGAAAACTTGTGCGTCGTTGAATACAAAAGTCCTTTATAATGTGTTGTATGTCTGTGCTCTTTCTCCTTCTCGATTGTGTTTGTTCTTTTTGTCGATGCATGACTGAACGGCTATACACCACAACAAACTCTTTCATTTCATGTTACCCTCCTTACCCTTTTCTCTCTCGTAAGACCCTATTACCAAACTGTCTTCATCATACCGGGTGTCCCATTTATCGTGGACGGGTTTCAAATAGTAATAACTCGGCCACTTCTGAACCGATTTTAATGAAAATGTTTACACGATATAGGTACACGTTACAAGACTTTATGATAAAAGTTTCAGACGAATACAGCGCACGTCGCACTAGTTATGCACTGCGATATTGTTTTCATAATTTTCAACGGTTTTGTTCAATCTTTCTCGATATCCAAGAGTAACTGGTTCGTTCGCTGAACAATCTCTTCATTTTCCAAGAATCCATTGCCTGGGTAGCGATTTGGCAGGGAGGGATTTTCGGGCCTTATTTTTTCAAGCAGACTGATCAGCGAACGATATTTGGCAATGCTGTGAGACGACTTCTGGCCTTATGTGGTGCAAAGTGGAATGGACAATAAGCTGCTATTCATGCATGATCGTCCCCTATCTCATTTGGGGCCTGCAAATGCACCACTGGCTTGATGATACACTGCCCGAGCGATGGATGGGCCACAGATCACCGAATATGCCCTGGCTGTCTTGTTACCCTGACCTCACCCCCCTGCGATTTTTTTTTTTTTTTTTTTTTTTTTTTTTTTTTTTTTTTTTTTCTTTCTTTGAGGATTCATCAAATCCAAAGTGTATCAACAAATATTCCAGAACTTAAAGAAAGAATTTAGGTCGCCTTTGGAGCAATTAGTCGAAATGCGACAGAAAATTGCTCTTGGATATCGAAAGATTGAAAGAAACCATTGAATATGATGGAAATCACGTTGCAATGCGCTGTATTTTTACTGAAACTTTGTCATAAAAACTTGTAATGTGTACCTACATCGTGTAAAAAAAATTAATTATGTCGTAACCTCCGGCCGTCTTCAGGTGTATCTCTTTGAACTCTGGAATATTTTCTGTCGAACTCGGGCATCTGGACGAAATTACTGAAGACTTCTCCCAGTCGTGGCTGACGGAACAAGAGCATGCCCCCCCCCCCCATCCCTGGATTAAATAAAGGGTTCCGTTTGAAATTCCGAAACAGGAACACTCTCTTGCAGACAGCGAGAAAGGAGGAGTGATGCAAAATATGTGACCGAAGGAGGGGGCATATATTTGCTAGTCCATCGATTATATAAAGGGCAGTTGTGTGCGTGTTTAGCTAAAAGTAAAAAAAACTACAAAACAGCCACAATGTTGGTATTTTCTTGATCGGCATTGCCCGGAATAAATAATATTTAAAATTTATGATAAAATTATTCATTCTGACCCAGATTTCGTTCGTTTTTTCGCTTTGTTTCTCAGTTATTTTATTCAGCCATTTTATTTACTAAAGGGAAGTAACTCTGATTTTTTTGTCCATGAGTAAATTCCTTTATGCCAACTAATTCCTCGCGGAATCTATATAAAGGGGAGTTGTGTGTATGTATGTCCAGTTTTTTTTTGGGGCCAAGATCAAAGTGTAGTATCTGTTCCGATGGATACTGCACCCCATGCTGGTATTGTCTTGGCCTTCGGGTCTTGATTCCGCCGGTCAATGGGTCTGTCCTGTGCAGTTCTGGGAGGTTAACCCCCTCCCAGGCTTTGCCTCCCCTCTTTGGGGAGGAGTGAGTTTATTGCTTACTGTCTGAGGCGCCCTGCCCAGGCAATTTTTTAAGAAACTCCGTACTCTTCCTCTAGAGTGCAAATTCCCACTTTCCGACCTTGTGTCACATTTTACTTTGTGGGACGTAGATAAATATGGGTTAGAGGGGAATGAACAGGGGAGAATGAGGGAGACGGGGTAAGAGAGATAGAAGTTTTAATAGAAATATGTTACACGTTTGCCCCGAGCAACGGCAGGTAGCCCTGCTAGTAAAAAAAAATTTTTTTTTAATGTAACTATCTTGAAATAAAAGCATGGCGCTGCTGAAAAGATATACTTTTTACCTGCCTATTTATTTGTCCCGCCTGCTGCCATACTTTTTTCTTGTGTGTGTGTGTCTTTTTTTTTTTTTTTTTTTTTTTTTTAGACCTTTGCTCTTTTTTTTTTTTATATATAGACTCATTGTCGATATGTTGTCTACCAATATTGTTAGTAACAAAGAAACCAACACAACAGTCCAAGTGTATTTTTTCAGCACCGTGCGGTTATACTTGCATCTGAAAAGAACAGATTTAGCAAAACACTCCATTTGATGTCATTTAAAACCCACTTTTTCTCAAATATAAACAGAACAAAAACTTTTCAAATTAACTTTGTCTCAGAATAATATTTTTTTGATATTTAAAAAAAAAAGAATCTGAACCATTTATTATTTACTAAGAAAAAAAAAATTAGTTTGTGGTACGCTTGGCATAGTGGTTCTAGGAAGAATCATTGAATTCACTTTTGGAGTAAATGCCCGTAGGAAAAGTAATGACCTCATCTAATTCCTGGAGAGATGTAGATTTTGTTATGTGCAGCTGCGACTCCTTACGCAGTGGACCTCTGCAATAAGATGTATATTATTGAAACTGGACTAGTGAAAATAGCCTCCCTACGGTCGTCTATTTTTGCTAAGCTGTCGTGTCAGAAATGAGCGCTCACTCGTAAACCGATGGCGCCCCAGTCATATTTCTTGGGTGGTGAGACATTGATTTTCTTTGTTTTGGACCAAAAAGTTTTAGAAAGAAAAAAAAAACACTTTTTAAAAAAAATCGAGCATGAACGCAGACCCCACACTATATCGAAGAACCCGTTTTGATATGTAGCCTCGTTTTAAGATGATTCATTGCTAAGTAAATAAAAAGGTTTTAAAAAAAACATTAAGTAGTTAAATCAAAATCATTCTTTTAACTTCTGACGTTTGCTCAGTTTGTAGCAAATTCCTCTTTGACGTTAAGGTTGCGAGTTCAAATCACAACCTCGCCGTTGAAATTGTTTAGATGTGCCCTAATGTATTTCTTATGTTTCTGACTTGGAAATTTGTTAAATGGTAATCATCCCCCTCTCCCTCCTTACGTTTACAAAAATTCTCGACGACGGACGGACGGACACAGACAGACATAACCTCTTTGTTATAAGTGGATGAAAAACGGGTAAATGTTGTGCTTTTGAACTTTTTAATGGAAAGAAAAAAATTTCTCATTTACTAACTCCATTTTGAAAATCTGTTTTTTTTTTTTGTTTTTTTTTAATGTTTGCTGTTTTAGTGTAGTCGGCTATGGTATCATGCTAAACTTGTTCTTTTTAGCAGCTGTGGAAAATACATTTGGACTAACATGCTTTCAATTAAAGGCCTGAGGTAAAACGGGCGAAGAGGGAGTTAGTTTCACTCCCAAAAGACATTTTTTTTAATAATTCATATCATAACGGCCGCTTTATACGACATAAGTCTACGCGCGCACACACACACACACACATTTCTAATTAGGTTTCGACATTCTCAGCAGTGGGAAGTCTGCTAAAAAAAAATACCTGATTGTCGATAAAACTGCTGACTAAGACTCCCTCACTTCTAAAAACTAAAGTGAACAAGCATCTCGCTGCACAGCTCCCAATTTAGGATGCCCCCCCCCCTAAACTTTCACCCTAATTCTCTGTAGCCCCTTACATCGACATTGGCAACTTGCCTTGGTTGATGTGAACTAAGTATTACCCCCCCCCCCCCACCCCCATTGTATTTCACGCTTAGCGATAAGATAGTTTTTTTTTTTCATATGCATCTTAATGGCGCATTTCGGTCGTCTAAATACGTCAAGATTTCATTGCTTTTCATTTGTACGCCTCGCTTTGCGTTTATGCTGCATTCTACAGGGTTCAGTATTGGGTCGTTTGTTGTTTTTGATATTCATAAATGACTTACCTAATAATATAAATTCAGAAATAGAACTGTTTGCTGATGATGTTAAACTACTCGTGAGACCTTTTATCAAAGGAAATAACACAGATGGATCTAAATAAATTATCATATTGGGAGGACATTTGGAAATTGGGATTTAACCTAGACAAATGTAAAGTACTACATGTAGGATCCAGGAATGATGGAGTTGAATATGTACTAAACAACAGAGAAATCAAACAAGTAGATGGAGTGCGATTTGGGAGTGGGGGTTTGATAATATATTTAAGGCAAATAATCATATTTTGATCATTGTATCGAGGGCAAATAATCATATTTTGACTATTGTATCGAGGGCAAATAATCATATTTTGACTATTGTATCGAGGGCAAATAATCATATTTTGACTATTGTATCGAGGGCAAATAATCATATTTTGACTATTGTATCGAGGGCAAATAATCATATTTTGACTATTGTATCGAGGGCAAATAATCATATTTTGACTATTGTATCGAGGGCAAATAATCATATTTTGACTATTGTATCGAGGGCAAATAATCATATTTTGACTATTGTATCGAGGGCAAATAATCATATTTTGACTATTGTATCGAGGGCAAATAATCATATTTTGACTATTGTATCGAGGGCAAATAATCATATTTTGACTATTGTATCGAGGGCAAATAATCATATTTTGACTATTGTATCGAGGGCAAATAGAATGATCGGGTGGATGGTTAGAAATATTATCTCGAGGGAGACAAAAGTTGTGTTAAGGATATATAAAGCTCTAATAAGACCTCATATATAATACTGCACCCAGGCCTGGGATCCAGCAACTAGATATGGAAATCGGAATGTAATATTGAAACTGGAAGGCGTACAAAGAAGGGTGACAAAACTAATAAGTAAAGTAAAGGAGTGCAGTTACAGGGAGAGATTGGACAAATTGGGATTGACTACTTTGCTGGAGAGAAGAATGAGACGTGATATGATTAAGACTTTCAAGATAATTAATGGCATTTCTAACTATGGTGGGCATTTTTTTAGTATTTCTCCTAGATTTGGAAGGTTATTGTCAAGGCGGTTTTCAAAAACTAGATCTTTTAACCAGTTTTTTTGCTCGCAGAGTAATGTTTTTGAATAAGTTGCCAGATCAGATTAAGAACAGCAATAGTGTGGATCAGTTTAAGATGAGGTTGAATGAATTCAGAGAAAGTGGTAGGAGGAAGAAATTGAGGGGGGCACTTTTGGGAGTTATCAAATGAAATATTTGACAGAATTTGATCTGGATATCGATACTGTACTAAGAGTTTATTTATTTTGATTAATTTTTAGCAGTTGAATTGAGAAGGAGGCATAACAAATAAATAAATAATGAAATAATAACTTCTGCCTTTTCAACAATTCTTCCTAGTCTGCCATGTTTATCTCCAGATAAGGAAGAGTGTAATACTACGGAGATATACTTACTTGTCTGGCAGAAACCCAGTAGTGTTTCCTCCCAGGCATTACCCCCGAACTCATTCTGAACTGCTCTTTATGGGCTGCAATTGTCTTCCCTTACGTCCAACACACCCGACTAAACACAACTTTCTGTCGCATCTCTCCTTTGTGAGAAGACAACTTACTAGTGAGCTCCCCAAAAGGACAACCAAGTGAATGATTTGCTTTCGATATTTTGTGCTGTCTTCTTATGTTAAAGGATTGTTTGTTTTGATCGAAGATGTTAATGTTTTGTTAAAATAAATATTTTAAATTTAGTCGAAATTTTTTTTTTTTTTTTTTTCCGTTTTAAATTATTGAAGAAAAAAAATTGACGATATTAGAAAAAATATTTTTTTTTATTATTTAAAAAAAAAAATTTTTTTTTTATTTTTTCATAAATATCTTGAATTTAGTCGAACCTGGCGTTTTTTTTTTTTTTTAAATTTATTTATTTTTATTTTTTATTTATTTTTACTTTTCATTTTTTTACAATACGAGTAAAAATAGGCTTCCTCCGGTCGCATATTTTTTTTTTCTCCCAATAATTATATTGGGAGAAAAAAAAAATTTTTTTTTCCAATAATTTAGAAACTAAAATCTTTGCTCATTAATTAATTCTGATGATATTAGGAAAAAAAAAATGAAATTTTTATTTATTTTATTTTTATTTATTTATTTTTTTTCATGCTCCATTAGACGTTATTGATAATTGGATTTTTTTTTTGTTCTGTCTTCAGGTGGTGGGAATTCGGCTGCAGATATGAGCACGAAACTCGACCTCCCAAGTGTTGAGGGGTTAAAAGTTGCGAAAGGAGACATCCCGAAAACGGCAACGAAAAAGGATATTATTTGTATTGACGACGATTAGCAACCAACGCAGACGAGATGTCTCTGCAGGAAAAACGAAAAAAAAACACAAAAAAAAAAACACTATCTCTAATTTACTGTTTCGTTTTTTTTTTTTTTCTACCCTCGCCCATTCACATCCCCCGTCCCCCGTCCTCTGGGGAAAACATCCCCAAAAAGAGAGACTTTGGAAACACTTCATCTTTACCCAGCTATCCCAACCTCTCACAGATATCATTGTACGCGTGCGTGTGTAATGAAACCTGTTCCCTCCACCGTGGTGGATGCTGTCCCGAGGGATCATCCCCCCCCCCCTTTTTATCTTCATCTTCTCATTAAAGAAATTTAATTTTAATAATTCTCAGTTTTGTGCAACTAGAGAGAAACAACAAAGAAAACAGCAAAAAATATGTTAAATATGATGCGTGAATGCGTAGAAAGAGTGATTTTTGAAACAACTAACAAAACGAATAATGTTGCGTTTGTTCGGAATGCGACAAAAAACATTTTAGAACACGGGAGAAACTTTTATCATTTTTTTTCAGCCACAAATCAGAAAGAAAACAAAAATACATTGTAATAAAAAGTACAAAGCAAAAAAAATTGCAAGTGAAATCTACAAAAATGAATAAAATATTGGGAGAAAAAAAATCGACTTGTTATTAGTTTTTTTTTTTTTTTTTTTTTTATTTTTGTAATTTAAAAAAAAAATTTATTTAAATTTTTTTAATTTTTATTTTTTAATTTTTTTTTTAATAATTTTTTATTTTTTTATTTAAAAAAAGCTTTTTTTAATTTTTATTAATTTTTATTTAAAAAAAAAATTTTTTACAATTTTTTTTAATAATTTTTTTATTTAAAAAAATGTTTTTTCAATTTTTTTTTTTTAATTTATTTATATATTTTTTATTTATATATTTTTATTTATTTATTTTTATTTTTATGATACGAGGAAAAATAGGCTTCCTCCGGCTGCAGCTGTGATTAATGTTTTGTAATTTTATTTTTTTTTTAATTTATTTTTTTTATTTATTTAATTATTGATATTTTTAATTTATTTTTACTTTTCATTTTTTTACAATACGAGTAAAAATAGGCTTCCTCCGGTCGCATATTTTTTGCTAGGCTGGATTATATATTTGTGAAAGAGCTACATAGAATACTTAGTCCAAAACAATTTATTTAGCTTTAACTATTAAAATAATTTCCAACGCCCATTTATTTATTTATTTATTTATTTATTCATTTATTTATTTATTTATTTATTTATTTATTTATTATTATCGCTTATGTTTGAATTCTTGTTTTGAAACATGGCGTAAATCAAATCTATGACGTCACTCCAAAGCTATAATTATTTTGTTACGGTAATGTTTTAAGCTCTATTTATAAGAAAGTTCAAATAGGTCAATTGGTAGGACCTCAGACTGAAGATCTCGAGGTTTCGGTTTCAATTTCCGGTCATGGCATCAGCTTCATTTGTTGGGAATTTATTATTTAATATTAATGCAATATTTTTCTACTTTTAAAAATAGTTATGATTTCTGATATTTCAGAATGAGACAACTTCCGTAATGTATTTATTACGTTTAAAAAAAAAAATTGTGACGGACAGACAGACAAAATCTCTATTCCTATAAGATATATGGTACGGCATAATCTGCGTTGAAACACCAGTTCTCGTTAGATCATTGAAGTTAAGCAACGTGGCACCTGACCAGTAGCAGATAGGGGACCATTTGTGGATGCGAGGTACTGTATTTCATCTCTCTATGACAGGGATATACATGCACTGGAGACCTCTTGTGAATTTGATATTCCCTAGAAACTTTCGCCTTTGGAGGAAGCCGACAGAGCACACCAGATATAACCAGTTATTTATCTACCTCCCACATTGGTTAGATGTGACACAAGGCCAAGACAATACCAGTTTATGGGGTGTAGTATCCATCGGAACAGATACTACACTTTGATCCCGACCAAAAGGTCGAGAATGTATACATTCCGCGGGAACATTTATTTCTATATTAAATAAAAATTACATCCTTTGGAATGTATTTACCTTAGGCATGACGCCCGCTATGTAACACCCCAAAATAAAGAACCAAATAAAAGGATGAAGGGGGGGGGGGGGGGGGGTTAGTATGGCCCAGTTTTCCCTCATTGCTAAGTGTTAAACCGCCCACTGTTTTCCTGTACAAGACCGAAAACAAGCAGGTCGGTCTCTAAATGGGAGTGGAAACTTAAGAGGAGTGTTCAAAAATAAATTCATCGGGAAAAGGCCGAATCTACGATCTGCGTTTGAGCTGATACGACCGCCTGCAACCGCCACTCCTATACTAATGAGGGTAGAAAACCCGAAACGACAACGTCTGTAAGTATAAAAACACTTTAATATTTAAATAATATTTATAACTAACTTTAAGTTATTAAAAAAACGTTATTAAAAACATTTTAAGTTATTAAAAAATTAAAATAATTTTTGAAAAATAAATACATCTATCCATTTATGCTTAAATCAATACTGACCCGTTGAGTCAGTATTTCTTATGTTTATTATACTACTAAAACTGTTGATTACAGAAGGGTGATGCCATCCACTTAAACAGAAGTTGAAGACATAAAAACATCCTATATAATATCACAAAGAATGACGTCATCTACTGAAATAGATTGAAGATACGGGAGGGGGGGGATTCTTTCACAAAGTTCCGCATCGAGTCGTGTTGGTGAACAAATCATAAGTGCTCGATGAGTGAGAGTACCAATAAGATTTAGTTTTCTTGCTCTTGGGGTGAAGGAACCCCAATTTAGATAAAGGCCTGTAAATGTTGGTTTTCTATACACACAGGTTTCAAACGATGAACCAGCTTTAGACACTAAAACATCAAAGAATGGCAGGGAACCACAATCCTCGACCTCCATAGTGAATTGCAACGACGGATGCAAGTCACAAAGAAGACGAAGAAACTGTTCAGCATCACTCCGTGAGGGAAAGCAAGCAAAAGTGTCATCAACGTAACGTGTGTAAAAAGCCGGCTTGGTCACTTTGAAAAATAATTGGTTTTCCAAAAATCCAACGAAAATGTTGGCTAACGATGGACCAAGAGGGCTGCCCATGGATATACCATCAATTTGCCGATACATTATATTATTGAAACTGAAGGAAACTGATTTAGTAGCAAGTTCCATAAGTTCAACAAAAATTCGTTCAGGAAATTGTGGAGATTTTAAGAGATTTTAATGGTTTCATCCAATGGTACATTGATAAACAGATTACTAATGTCAAAGGAAGCTAAGAACTGGGTATCCTTTGAGAGAGATAATTTGTGTATAGAAGACACACATTGGATGGAATCAGAGATACAATAGGCCGAATAAAAAGTAAGTACTTAAGAATATCAACTAACCATTTACCAAGTGCATGTTGTGCAGAACCCAACATTGATGGAATAGGGCGTAAAGGAATGTTGGGTTTATGAACCTTGGGTAAGCCGTACATTTTAGGCCTTTGAGAGTAAATGCCATGGCTAATAACACTCTACCTGAGAGTTCATCATTCAAACTCCTCGGCCTAACCTTCACAGGTAACATGAATTGGAATAAATAGATTGAAGACATTGCCAAGGCTGCTGCAAAGAAGGTGGGCTCCCTCTACCCTGCTAGAAAACTCCCCACACTTGACATTATCCTGTATCTCTACAAAGCCACCATCCACCCATACATGGAATATTGTTGCCACATCTGGGCTGGGGCATCATCCACTAGCTTCTCCTTAAACAAGGTCCAAAAAAAAGTTGCCAACCTAATAGGTCCAAGTTCCAGCTCCTGTCCCATCGCCACAATGTAGCATCCTTGTGCCTGTTTTACAAATACTTCAATGGATTGTGCTCCGATGAACTGGCTACTGTGGTGCCCCCTTGACGTAAATACACTCGACCAACCCGACAATCAGTTAAATCTCATCCATTCACTGTGAAGACCCCCAGATGCCGGAGAGCCTTCTACTCCAATAGCTTCTTTCCCCGTGCTGCCGGCGTCTGGAACCCCCTTCCTGTTTCCCTGACAGTGAATGTATATATATTGTATGTATATTTTAGTATAAATATTTATTCATACAAAACATTGTGGCTACACATGTGCATACATGTTTAAGTTACAAGCTTATTTGAGGTTTAGCATCATCAGACCACTGAAACATGTATGCATATGTGTAGTCACAATGTATGAATAAAAAAAATCATTCTAAAGTATATCGCTATATGGCAGTTGTCTGTATGTCCAGATAAAAGTGAAAACCTACAAAACAAACATCCACAAAGTTGGTATTTTCTTGATCACCGTGGATGAATAAAAATATTCATTCTCTGGGGGTCAACTGGGCCAGGTTTTATTATGGGGTGGGAGGGGGGGGCTTTTTTATGTATCTGTCTGTCTGTCTGTCTGAAGCCAAAACTGTACTATTTAAGACTATTGTACTTATGAAATAGTATAGTATATACTATTTCATACTAATATACTATCTTTAAATTCTCAATTAAAGGGAATAGTGTAGTGTTGTATCTGTTCTGTTGTCATGATACCATCCTCCCAGGCATTACCTCCTCCTTTTTTTAAGAGGTGTAGAGGCACTGTAGTATCTTTTTTATTGTCGTGATCCCATCCTCCCAGGCATTATCTCCTCCTTTTTTGAGAGGTGTGGAGGTAGTGTAGTATCTTTTTTATTGTCATGATCCCATCCTCCCAGGCATTATCTCCTCCTTTTTTGAGAGGTGTAGAGGTTGTGTAGTATCTTTTTTATTGTCATGATCCCATCCTCCCAGGCATTACCTCCTCCTTTTTTGAGAGGTGTAGAGGTTGTGTAGTATCTTTTTTATTGTCATGAT
>OY744549.1:4108333-4110833 GCA_963556195.1 Sepiola atlantica
GTTTGTCTAGTGTATTTACGTCGTTAGTCATTAGTGAATCCTAGAAATATCACACATTAAAAAAATCCGAAAGTTAACATAACTTTAAACAATTAAAAAAAGTTAACATAACTTTAAACAATTAAAAAAAGTTAACATAACTTTAAACAATTAAAAAAAGTTAACATAACTTTAAACAATTAAAAAAAGTTAACATAACTTTAAACAATTAAAAAAAGTTAACATAACTTTAAACAATTAAAAAAAGTTAACATAACTTTAAACAATTAAAAAAAGTTAACATAACTTTAAACAATTTAAAAAAGTTAACATAACTTTAAACAATTAAAAAAAGTTAACAAAACTTTAAACAATTTAAAAAAGTTAACATAACTTTAAACAATTAAAATAAGTTAACATAACTTTAAACAATTAAAAAAAGTTAACATAACTTTAAACAATTAAAAAAAGTTAACATAACTTTAAACAATTAAAAAAAGTTAACATAACTTTAAACAATTAAAAAGACCAAAATGTCCATATGTTGTAAAAATGTAAGAAATAAAATAATAAAAAAGTTAAAAACGATTTTTCGTGTATATTTTTTACTTACTCCCATATTTTACTGAAAGTGTTGTATGGTTGTCAGTTAAGAAAAAGGAAGCTGCTCTTAAATATTTCTTTTTAAAAGTTCGATAGAATTACTCTAAAAGAAATATAATTTTAGTAGTCAATATTTGTGTTCTTTTTTAAGTGCCCTTTTCACTTAAGCTCTTCGGTCAACAAAGGTTAGTCGATCCCAAAAGCTGTGACAAAATGACTGATTTGAAATATCGCAAGTTTTCATCTACAAAAATATGAACAATAAACTTAGAGTTTCACTTTACAGAATATTGAAAGTGAAACTAAATTATTTGTGTTACAAGGAAGTAAAGAAAACAAAGGCGGGCGTTACCATGCAACCACCTGTAAAATTTTCAGATGATACAATGTTGTGACGCGGCTTCTTTATAAACGGCTGCCGGTGTTTTCGTCGAATTTTAGAGAAGAGTCACCCAAAATATAATTGCATAAAAAACGTTGATGACACAGTTATATATTTTAAAAAATTCGAAAAATGATTAATTTCTAAATCACCATGAAGTATTGAAGTATAGAATAATTAAGTACTGAATTATTAGGTATTGAATTATTAAGTATTAGATTATAAGGTATTGAATTAATAAGTATTGAATTATTAAGTATTAAATTACTAGGTAATAAATTATATAGTACTGTGAACTATTACGTATTGAATTATAAAGTATTAGATAATTAGGTATCGAATTATTAGGTATTGAATTATTGAGTGTTCAATTATTGAGTGTTGAATGATTATATATTGAATTATTAAGAGTCTAATTATAAGGTATTAAATTATTAGGTATTGAATTCTTAGGTATTTCATTATTAGGTATCGAATTATTAAGTATTGAATTATTAGGTATTGAATTTGTTAGTACTCAATTCTTATGTATCGAATTATATAGTATTGAATTATTAAGTATTGAATTATTAGGTATTGAATTATTAAGTATCGAATTATTTGTTATTGAATTATAACGTATTGAATTATAAAGTATTAGATTATTAGGTATTGAATTATTAAGTATTGAATAATTAAGTATTGAATTATCAAGTATTGAATTATTAAGTATTGAATTTGTTAGTACTCAATTATTAGGTATCGAATTATATAGTATTGAATTATTAAGTATTGAATTATTTGGTATTGAATTATAAATTATTAGATTATTAGGTATTGAATTATTAAGTATTGAATTATTAAGTATTGAATTATTAAGTATTGAATTATTAAGTATTGAATAATTAAGTATCGAATTATTAAGTAATGAATTATTAGGTATCGAAATAATTAGTATTGGAGAAAAACAAGTATAAAAACAAAACACAAAAAAGTTATAATGTTTTTTTTTACAGTTTTTTTGTAATGATATTTAACCCCAAACAAGGCAGGACGCTACTGTAGACGTAAGGGGTTACTGAGAATTAGGGAGTAGGTTTAGGGTGTAATTCTAAGTTGGGAGCTGTGCTGAGAGATGTCGGTTTACATTAGTTTAAAACCTTTGCATATCGGTACTGTCGGGGAAACAGGGGGCAGAATGGGAGTTCAAATTAATAAAAAAGACAAAAATGTAAAAATGTTGTAAAAATCTAAAAATAGAAATAGTTAAAAACGATTTGTGTGTATATAAAAAAAAAGTTGTTTTTTTAGTTGCTTCCATATTTTACTGAAAGTGTTGTATGGTTATCAGTTAAGTTTAAAATAATCGAAAACTGATTAATTTTCAAATCACCATGAAGTATTGAAGTATAGAATAATTAAGTATTGTATTATTAGGTATTGAATTATTGGGTATTGAATTATATAGTATTGAATTATAAGGTATTGAATTATTAAGTATTGAATTATTAGGTATTGAATTATTAGGTATTGATCATTAGGTATTGAATTATTAAG
>OY744549.1:4115833-4128333 GCA_963556195.1 Sepiola atlantica
AAGTTAGAGGACGTGAGTTAATAGCATTCTGTATATCAGACAACACAGAAAGAAGTTCAAAATAACCCAACTTCTGCCGACTCACTAACTTATAAAGACAAACCTTCACCGTCTTAACAAGACGCTCCCAAACACTGCCGAACCAAGCAGAATATAAAGGTATCGTCTGGTGCTTGATGTCAAAGGTACTAAACTTCTCTTCGAACTCGTCAGACACCAGCACTTGCTTAATCAAACCGCATCCAGCAACGAATGATTTAGCATTGTCTGAGTATATATGGGAAGGCACCCCATAAATGTTAAAAAATCTCACCAATGATAATATCACTGAGTGGGTAGACATGTCACTCACTAACTCCAAATGAACCGCCCTCACATTGAAGCACGTAAAAAGCAATATATACATTTTTTGCGGTCCCCTTTCATCTTCAACCCACAAGTGACCAGTAAAGTCTATCCCGGTATGGTTGAAGGGCTTCACAAAATTAACTCTGTGCTTAGGTAAATTGGTTACCTTGGGGTATTTGAAAGATACGGCATTGTATCTTTTACACAGAGCACAGGCAGAGATAACCGACTTCACTGCCTGCCTGGATTTATGTATCCAGAAACCTGACAAACGGAGTTTGCTGAGGGTAGCTGCAATACCCAGATGCTTACATTTGAGATGACAGTCCATAACAATCAAATCAGTTATATGACTGCCTCGAGGTAACAAAATCGGATGTAAAATTTCCGGAGGGTAAAGGCTGGCTTTACCAATCCTTCCCCCAGACCTTATCAAGCTTTTATCATCCAGGTAAAGATCCAACTTCGCCACCAACGGAGGAATCTCACGATTGGAGGGGTTCAACAAAAAGGACTTTTCCCTGGGAAGAAGCAAGGATTGCTCCAACTTTAATCAAATAAATTTTGGCCACTTGGCCTGGTTCTTATTAATGTAGCAACCCCATACTGGAAAATGTAAGCCGCAAAGCCAAAGGCTTGTTGTGAAGCATCACAAAAGATTATTAACGTGGCAGGCGCTGAGGAATCAACAGCACATCTGGGGATCCTCACACTATGCAGATTCATCAACTCAGGAAACAACTTGTTCCAAGTGAGCTGCAAACTCTCCGGTATCTTCTGATCCCATGACACCTGAGTTTTCCATATCTCACTGAGTATTACCCTTCCCTTGATAGTCACAGGCAAAACAAGCCCCAAAGGGTCGAATATGGAAGAGTTCTGCGATAGGATGCCCCTTTTTGTATCAGCCGGCACATCCAAGGAACCGACCGCCACATGCAAATTATCCTGCACAGGATCATACTCATAACCCAACACCCTCTCCAGAGGAGAATCATGGGTGACAAAACTTTTGTCAGCTCTCATTCGAGTGGTCAAAACATCACTATTGGAATTACAGGACCTTAATGAAAAATTACCATCCTGCATGATACTCATTGCATTCAGGTATAGGTCCAACAAAGTTTGCTGTGAATTGTGAGTTTTTATAAGATTATCCACATAAAAATTTTCCATAAGCATATCCCTACATAAACTATGAGGGTATTTTTCAACATGATGTCTAATGACGAAGTTGAGAATAAATGGGCTGGCCACAAACCCAAAAATCAATGTTTTGTAACGGTAACATACCAGTTTATCATTCAATTTCGCAAAAAAGCAAAACCGATTCTTATCTCTTTCGGTTTCCAACCGAATCCTGAGAAAGGCCTTACGGACGTCAGCCAACAGGACATAACGGTCCATACGAAACTTCAACAATAACTCTAGCATATCCGTGAAAAGGTTAATTCCCGGATAGACACAATCATTTAGAGAGGGATGTCCACCTGTTCGCAACGAACAGTTGAACACCGGCCTTATCTTTGTGGTACTCTGACCATTAGCCTTAATAACCGGACGGTGAGGAATCCAAGTATAATGAGTGAAATCCTCTGGATTCACTTCCACTCTCTCAATAATATCCTCCCTCTCCTGCTCTAAGAAAACCTGGCAGTAGTCCTCATATAGACCCTGCCTCGTCAAACGAGTGACAACCTTATCAAGCACATTCAACGACACTTGATGGTTGGAAGGAACAGAAGGCAACTTTCCCTCGTCCCATGGCAAACTAACATAGTAGCAACTGTCTCGGTACGAGATCGAACTGCGAAAGGCATCAATTTTATTCTTGTCATAATCACTTACAGAGTTCTCAGTAACTCCTAGTGTTTCCAAACTAAAGAGCTTGTCCACGGCTCTTTCCACAGAAGAATCAACAAAACTATCGAAAGGGTCGAAATATTGAGACTTCGGCTCAAGCACAAAATAAACATGTGTCATAAGACACCGTGAGTGTTCGGACACAACTTGGCTGTAATTCGCGCCAACAACGGAGGCATCCGTTTTCCTCATAACAGGACTCACAAAATTGGACATATCTCCAAAAGGCACAATTCCTTGAGGAAACTCAAAAACAGACCCATTCATGAAGGGAGACAACTTCATGGGTCCCAAATACATCAGTAGGTCAACACCTACCAAACCATGTACAGTAATACAATCATTTTCAACATTTGAAAAGTCAGCAGCCAATTTCCTCCCACCCGCAATAATACTCTCAATAGCAGTAGACAGACCCCTGACGTGAAACTGAAGGTCCAAGCCTTCGTCCACCAAAAAGGGTATAACACACTCAGAGTTCGGCACTTTGACCCGCAACTCGAGTTCATTTAGGCTCCTTCTGGCCGTTCCGAGAAAAGTCTTAATAAAGAAGTCCCTTCTCCTTACAGGCATAGAACGGCAATTCAATATGTCCAGAACTACATCAGACAAATAGGAGCGCTGGCTTCCTGAATCCAACAGACAATTGAAAGATTTTACAACTCCATTATTGACCACGTCAATTTTAATTATAGGCAGGAGAAGATTCACTTCTCCCACCTGGAGACAGGGGTTAGTATCCAGCCGAGACTTGTCAAAGTCAGGGCATAACGCACCTGCATGTTCGCAACTTTTACATTTCCAACAGGGGCGGAGACGACCACTTTTACCAGGGCACGCCTCGGCGTTATGGAACGGGCTAGTACAACGGGTACACAACTTAGCCAATTGGCATCGTTGTAACCGATCCCTTAGAGAGGGATACTTCCCGCAATAGTAAGCAATATGGCAGTCACTACTGCAAAGGAAGCACTTATGTCGACTGGGTTTAGTTTTTACAAAAAAGTTCTCCAAAGTGGAGGGCTTCTTAACAGCACTAGCGGGCCTGAATCTAAAGGAACCAGACGAACGCGGTATGGCGACGGGCCTTACCGTTTTAACCATCCTGGGTTTGACGATGTCCAACGTGCGCAACACCTCAGAATAATTATCCAGGATATCTCCCAGAGATGGGTAATTACCATTGACGGTATGAATCAGTTCCCGTCTCACAGAAAAAGGAAGTTTTTCAAAAATAATGCTACTTAGCAACAGATTGCCGGGGGCCTCCTCCTCTAGAAAATCCATACCAAAGGATTTTTTCAGCTCGTATATTTGAGCTTTCACCTTAGTTAGAAAGCTCTTCACCGAGTTAGTATCTGAATCCCCAAGAGGTTTAGCACTATGGAGATCTTTAAAAATAGAGTTTACAATAAACTTTTTATCTAAAAATTCTCTATCTAGGATCTCCATCGCTGCCTCAAAGTTGGCATCCGAAATGGAAAGATGTCCCACTATTCGGTGGGCATAGCCCCTGAGGTGATTTTTCAGAATAATCAACCTCGTGGACTCACTGGGTATATTTGACACGCAATTTTCGAACTCCTTCGAGAAGTTGAGATACGCCAATCTGTCGCGTTCCAAACTCATGGGGTCGAAAACAGGACAGACAAGTTTTGGTGTCACACTACAAAGGGACGCTTTAGACTTCTCCCCTTCTCTATTATGTGGGGAGCCCTCATCCTTCCACATGCTCTCCAATTCGCTGAAACGTCGATCCACATGGATACGATATAACGTTTCACTCCGACAGTTCTCAGACATCTCTTCGCGAGACTCACTCTCAATATAGGCACTTGTGATCTGCTCATTGAGCGAATCAATGGACGCAAAGAGTTCCTTAACCCTAACCTTCTGGGAAGAAACAAATTCCCGGTTCTCCCCCTCGCCACCCCCAAGAACATCAATAATAGTATCGACTTTAATTTTTACAATATCTCGCCTTTCTACAAGGAGATTAACAGTGGGGGTAGACGCCATTATGAACAAAATACAATATGGCGATCAGGTGTGGGCTAACCTAAAATAGGCGCCAAACGTCTTCTCAATGGCGGGAAAATGACAACGTAAAATTATCTAAGTAAGGTTCCTACAAAAAAATGGAAAAAGGCTGTACCATAGTTAACCAAAGTCGTTCAAATGTAATTCTAACAATTCCACTTATCAGTCAAAGCAAAATTCTCAAGGGAAAAATAATTACACAAAAATCATTCAATATCTAACATTCAACAGTTCACAAAAATGGCGACTTAGAATACGCGGGAAATTCACAAAAATGACTCCACGTGGCGGACAAAAATGGCGCTCAGACTCTTAAAAAATGCAATTTTCACATAAAATACATAAAAGAAAAAGAAAAAAAGCAGTCAGCTTAAAACAGTATTAAAACCTGAACATCTCGTATTTGACTACGTTTTAATTGTAATGAATGGGCTGCCGAATTCCGGGCAACACGTCTGTCACACGCAACTTGGCGCCAAAGGGAGAAAGGAGATTATAACTTGAAGTAAGTTCCTTCATTGACTTAGTACCAAAAAATAGCAATAGAAGAAACCCAATCCAAATTAGTAGCACATATTCGAGTATTTTTTCCAACACGCGAAATATGAAACAAGAAGTAGAATGCTTTTAATAGAAAGAAAATTAATTAGATTATTCCCAGCACATCATCTGAATACGTTCACCCAAACGAATCTAGGATAGAAAAAGCAGAATGCTTTTAATAGAAAGAAATAGATATTATTCCAGTATATCGTTCTGAAGTTAGTCCACCCAAAACAAAAATGGAACATAAAAAAAGCAGAATCGCTTTTAATAATAAAAAAAAGCAGAATTCTTTTAATAGAAAGAAAATTAATTATTCCAGAATATCGTTTTCAATACGTTCATTGTAAAACGAAAATGGTACCCAAAAAAAGCAGAATGCTTTTAATGGCAACAAAAAAAAGCAGAATTCCGACAATTTTCGTGTCGTTAACGAAAAACCGCTCTAAACGATAGTCATGTTATCTAGGACAATTATCATAAAAAAATTATAACAAGAGATAAGAAAAGTAGTAATACAAGATGCTCGTAAAAGTTAAAATATAGTTTTATTTACAAAAAAAAGATAGCCTGGACTGCTTTTTTTTCCAAAGCTGGAATAAATAAATTATTCCTGGATAACATGCAAAAAAAATAAGAATCAAAAAAATACAACATCAGTATCTCTGAACATTAAGGTAGATACAACAAAAATTTGACACAATCTAAGTTAAGGAATAAATCCTTTTAAAACATGAACTTACTATAAAGTCCGTATTCTTACAAATCAATCAAAAGTCTCTTTTTTTCTTTTCACCAAAGTTACAATCAAAAGACATAAAATTAACAAACCGTGCCGAAGTCCAACATAATTTCCACGATAAAATTAACTCTATTTTTTTTATTTTATCAAACGTCTGTCAGAAAGTTCTTTTCTTCCTCTTTTTCTTCAATATTTTCTTTTAGCAAATCCAACGCAATATGTATGGCACAAGAACAGTACACATTTCAAATAAACACAACACTCACTATTTTCCATCGTTCGTCTTGAATGGTGAACACGCGCGTATGTGACTGATTCAACTGGCACAGTTGAATATCATCTCAAATCGATCTGTGTGCAAAGACGATCAATCTCTATGATTCTTAATCTCTGATTAGAATCTTCTCGACAGCAAAGTATTTCACTTCTCGGGAGCTAAGCTCTTCAACATAGGCAATTTCGTTCCCGGAGCTATCCCGTTCAACTTCTTCTCCTTATTTCAAGTATCTGGCTTGAAACAACTTCCCAAGGACAATTCTTGACCGAGGGGAAAATATTTCATAAACAACATGTAATTCATCCAAGAGATATCATATCTCTTAAGTTTCTTCAAGTAGAAATTCTTGCAAATTTAACGTCCCCTCGTGGACGGAGAAACAGTTTTAACACGTCTTGTCATTCCGGTGTGCGACTCTGTTCTGATTAAATTTCGCGCCGATATATCCAGACACGACAAATTGCATCATTGCTAAAAATAGAAATCACGTGACACAACATGGCCTTCACAGCCTAACACCTACGCAATATCCATATGACCTTCGACCTGCACGTAAGCCCCCTGACCTTTCAACAAAGGGAAGTAACCGTTGACTTACTTAGAAAAACGTCTAGAAATTTCCACAATACATACCTATATATATATACATACATACATATATACATACCTATATATATACATACATACATATATACATACCTATATATATATATACATACATATATACATACCTATATATATATACATACATATATACATACCTATATATATATACATACATATATATATATATATATATATATATATATATATACATATATGTGTGTGAGTGTGTGTGCAAGGTTTGCGGAAGAGAATCTCAACAGAGTGCTAGATTATTAACATAAAAAATAGGAGCGTAATCTTAATTTTGTAATGTTTTACAGAAGGTCAGAACAACATCGGTACCGTCGGTTTCAAACCTCTTTAACCCCTGTTCATGTGTCTGTAAAGAGTTTCGATAAACAGTCGATAAATATGCCTCCGTGTTGGGATTTGAAACCGATGGTACCGATGTTTTTTAAACCTTCTGCAAAAAAGTTATATATATATACATATATATATATAATTTGTTTATATATATATATGTATGTATGTATGTATGTATGTATGTATGTATATATATATATATATATATATATATATATATATATATATATATATATATATATATATATATCAGCGATGAAACCCGGGTACACTCAACAAACACTAATGTATAGTGTTTACATAAAATAACTTATATTGGCTTTTCTTTCTAACTCTCTCAATATATATATATAAAGTATCTTTAAAAATAATGGACATCTTGTGTCTGGTTATTTTTTATAAGAACCTTTCCGTTTTTCTGATTAGGTTCTTAGTTTCAGACGGAAACTGGCTGATAAAATTGCCATAGCTTCCCAAAGCGCTTTCGGACTTTTCCAGGTCCATCGTCAGTGGAGCAATGTTAACCAGGCATAGACCTAGGAGTGAATATATATTCTATTTAGGCGGGAAAATAAAGGACTGTGTTTTATGTAAATTTATATTTATAGACATTTGAGTATATTAGTACTAATAGTATAATTAAGCTTGTTAATAGCTGTTTTTTTCTGTTTTAATGTATAGGGCTTCGAGTATGTGGAGTTTAAATGTATTAGTATTTTGTGCGATGATTTTTGTGTTATCTACTAGAAGTTTACGGATATGTGAACGGGGGCAGGAATGCTTTTTATAGAGGTGCTGGGTTATGGCGGAGTCGTTAGATAAATGCATAGTTAATCTTCTGGATAGCGTCGTAACAGTCGACCCAATGTATACATTTTCATGATTGTCGGAGACACATTCTCCCAAAGGGCATTTAAACTTTTATACAAGGCCGGTCCTATCAAGAACTCTAATCCGGGGTGAAGAATTATTTTTAACAACCAGATTGGTAGTTTTAGTTTTATTATAATAGTTTTACTTTTTTTGTTTGGGTCGGTGGGGAGTACGTTTTTATCTATAATGTTTTTAAGAACCTGTTCGTCTATTTTATAGTTTTGATGAAATTGGTTGCAGTAAAATAGTTTTATAATGTTTTAAGTAGAGAATTGGGTTCATTGTTGTTTTTGTTATTATTATTATTGTTATTATTATTAGTAGTATTGTTTTTGAATTGTTTAATTTGTTGGTCAATAATGTAATTGGGGAAACCATTATTTTTAAAGATACTTTATATATATATATTGAGAGAGAGAGAGTATATATCACAAGTTAGAAAGAAAAGCCAATATAAGTTATTTTATGTAAACACTATACATTAGTGTCTGTTGAGTGTACCCGGGTTTCATCGCTGATACATACATATATATATATATATATATATATATATATATATATATATATACACACATCTACCTTAAACAAACACTCATATATACATATATACACACATGTATTTATACACATATTTATATACATATACATGTATTAATACATATATGTATACACATATACTTATATATATATACACACATGTATTTACACGTATATTTATACACATATACATATATATATATACTTGTATTAATACATATATGTATACACATATACATATATATATACACACATGTATTAATACATGTATGTATACACATATACATACGTGTATTTATTCATATATTTATACACATATACATATATGCACATGTATGTATACATATACTTATGCACATATGTATATACATATAATTAAATTGAAAATATAAGTTTGGATATTCTTGTTTTTGGTGAAAAAAAATGACTCAACAACCTCTGAAGATGGAATTTTATTCCGAAATTAATAAGATTAATGTAAAAAAATATAAATTAATCTTGCATTGTTAATGGCTTGTATTTTCAATTTTATTAACAAATCCAACCAATATTACTTGTGTGTGTATATATATATATATATATATATATATATATATATATATATATATAGAGAGAGAGAGAGAGAGAGAGAGAGAGATAGAAAAAAAAAAGAGTGATAAATATGCGACGATTGTCCAAATTTATTTCAAATTTCAATTGTTCAATGCAAGGTTGTCAGTAATAAACTAGTGTTTATTTTTCTTTCCTTAAGCCAAGGCTTTTCAAAGATCGAAATCTTATCATCAGAGGAGAAATACAGATGGATAAGTTGGCTTTCGAAAAAAACAAAGTTCAAATATTTGAAAAATATGAGAATTATTATTAAAAATTATTAAAATAATTTTTGTCAAAAAACGTATTGAATGAAAAGAAAAATTCCGTGAAAAAGATATGCAAATTGTCCGGGTGGTAAGTTTCCGTTGAAAAAGTTCGGTGAAATATATATATATATATATATATATATATATATATATATATATATATATATATATATATATATATATATGTATATATATATATACATATACATATATATATATATATATATATATATATATATATATGTATATGTATATATATATATATATATATATATATATATATATATATATATATATATATATATATATATATACGTGTATTTAGACATATATTTATAAACCGCCTCAATGAATTATCTCCCCTTTCGTCGCTATCTTGTTTTGTCAAAAAAAAAAAAACACCAACTAAAAAGACAGTAAATTTTGATAAATTTTGCTTTACGTAAGTGGAGACCACCTGTCCGTGTTGTGTTTTGTATTAAAAAAAAGTACTAATTAATATAAGTTTTTTTTATCTCCCTTTGTCAACATTACACAGAGTTATCTTCCCTGCTTTGTCACTATTTTAAAACTCATCGACTATTTATTTATCCACCTCCCACAGCTGTAAAATGTGACACAAGGTCGGGAAAGTAAGATTTGATAAACCAGCGCCCGAGAAGGTGAGCACTCTGGCCATTAAAAATTGCCTGGGCAATCCCGTCGGCATTCCCCGGTAGGGGCGCCTCAGGCGATTAGCAATAAACTAACCCCTTCGCAAAGGTTGAGAAGGCAAAGCCTGGGAGGGTGCACCTCTTAGAACTGCACAGGACAGACTCATAGACTGGCGTAAATCAAGCCCCGAAGGCCAAGACAATACCAGTCTATGAGGTGTAGTATCCATCGGAACAGATACTACACTTTGATCTTGGTCAAAATGCCAAGAAGTTAAAAAATGTCTACAGGTTCAAACACTGCAGACACGGCGACCGTGTCTGCAGTGTCAGCCGCGTTATATATTAGAGACACGGTGGCATGTACACAAAATAAAACTCATTCAGTTTACGACACCGCCAGTATTTCTTTAGCGTATTTTAACGCGTTTTAAGAAGACTTGCTATAATAGAAGACATAGACGTGTTATATTAGCAGATATTATATTAGAATACAGTTTATTTTTTATGAATTTATCTATTTATATAATAAAATAATCAAAATTATTCAGTAACCATCACATTTTAACTCGTACTTTTTCTAGACAAAATGGCGTCTTGTGCTCACTTCCTTACGAGCAAGCGCCATTTTTTTTTTGCAAGTTCGTGTGACAAAACTACTGATTTCTAATAAATAGCAGTTGGAACGGTTTAAAAATACAAACAAATATCACAGGTCAGTTTTAAATTAACTTTTATCGACAACAGTTACTTTTATTTGTTGTATATTTGTTTTTTAGCGTTTTTACTCTGCTGAGCGTCGTAACATATACCCGGTTAACCTATTACTTTATTAGAAAGCCCAGTGCAAATGTATTATTTCGTAAAAAAATATCTTTTAAAATATAGTTATCATATTTTATGAAAAAGAAATCCCTTAATTCCGCATTGATTAAATCAGTATAACTCTAAGAAAAATTAAGCTCTCGAATTAAATAACATTGCAGAAATAATACGACGCGGTTTTCTAATTACACAATGAATGACAACTTTTGGTAATTGTATAGAATAGTCATCGGTAAATGAGCTACTTTTCAAACTTTTCAAAACCCGCTAGCGATTTTGAAAACCCGCTAAATCTGGAAAGAAAACCTCCAGAAAATCGCTAACGCTCTCTTTCGCTCTTTTTTAAGTACGTAATTTCTCCGAAAAGGATTTTTTTGTCATTTCATAGAACTTTTATTGAAGAAAAAAGAATTAGGAAATTATTTATTTAAAAATTCTTGGAATAATTCTGCTTTTGTTTTTTCTTTTCGTAGTCATTTTTTTGTTTGTTTGTTTGTTTTTTGTTAGTTTTTGATAATGACCAGTGGTGCTTATTTGTTTTATGGTGCTAATTTACTGTAGGACCGTGGCCACCGAGAGTTACTACAGGCCGGTTGGCTAGAAAATGACGTCACTGCATTGCGTGTCAAAACAAGGACCGTCGTAATGACAATAAGAAGGCATTTCGACTTCTCTATTCACTAAATAATCCATCAAAATTCAGGAAATCAACCAATTTTAATGAAATTTTCAGGATTTATTAATTAATGATCACAGAATATAATAAATCCATTACTTTATTATAAAGCTTGGTGCAAATGTATTATTTCTTGTAAACAAAAACACCTTTACTAAAGTTATTCAAAATATCAAAACATGTTGAACATACGATATTGTAAATATTTAAAACAAAGCATTAGAAAACTTTAAAAATTGCATGTAAAAATGAAAAGAAAAGAACACGATTCGATTCATCTTGAAACTGATCTTTATCCAATATAAATTTAAAGAAAATAATAATTCACGATCAAATACTTCAAAAAACTGAATTATGAATTACCATTATTTAAACTTCTAACCCAATCAACCGTAAGTAATTCAGACTTTGAAATTTGTTTAAAAAATATACAAAAAAAAAGTTCAATGTTAACTGTCTGTTTAATAATGGAATCACCAACTCCTATCTTGCTATTAAGAGATAGGTACGTGCAAAATCAAAGGCCGATCCCCAAAATGTAAAAACATTTTGCCCCTCCCTTCACTTAAAAATTCACCAAAATTCAGGAAATCAACCAATTTTAATGAAATTTTCAATATTTATTAATAAACAAGCACAGGAAATATAGTGAAACATTTTTAAAAAATCTTAGTGAAAATGTATTTTTTTTAAAACAAAATACACCTTTACTCAACGTATATTTTTATATATATATATAAAAAAAATCCATGATTTTTTTAAATGAAAATAAGATCTGTATATGTTTAAAATATTTAAAAAAAAAAACTATTTCGTATATATTACGGAAAATGCCCCTACACTGTTGTTAATAAAATCAGTATAACTCGAAGAATTAACGATATTATCATTGAATAAAGCATTGTTTAATTAATATTTTTTGTGAAAATTTTGATTAAATATGATGTTATTTCATTTATTTAATCTACAAAAGTAGAGAAAAGATAAACTATGCTACACTTAAGACATCGAAAAAAAGTAATAAAAAAAAAATGGAACACTACTTTTTTTATCAAATAATGAATAAGTAATTCAGACTTGATTTTTTATATAATTAAAAAAAATTCAAACTTACTACACTATATTTAGTCGGTGTAAACATTATTACGTGTATCCATATTTGCAGTAATTATTTCTCTTTTGGAAATCCAAACATATGCAGTAGGCATTTTAACTTTGTGAATTATGAAATGAAATTTTTAAAAGCGCGAAATTATTTTAAAATTGGTTGATTTCCTGAATTTTGATTCCATTA
>OY744549.1:4133333-4145833 GCA_963556195.1 Sepiola atlantica
TATTTTATAAGATTGTGAATTTTAAGATATCTTTACTATGATGTGTATCATGAGGTATTACTCAATTAATATCGGGCCAGGAAATGCCTAATCGTGTCACACTAAATATGCATCAACACGTGATACTGCTTTCTCGGATCTTTAAAGAATGAAAGAATACATGATTTTTTAATGGTCAAAAGATTTAAGTTTATTACAGGAATTATAGATAAAATTGTTCAAATATATTATTTCGAACTAAAAATGAAATTCTGAAATTTTTTATCTGAGATTGTCACTTTTATGATATTACTAGTAAAATACCCATCTAAGGATTAGGGTTAGAGTTAGGGTTAGGGTTAGAGTTAGGGTTAGGGTTAGGTTTAGAGGTATAAGAAATAAGTATAGCATTAGTCTTCAATTTTAATGTTTTCCTATCTTTGGGTACTGTTAAGGCTTTTGGTGGGACCCCTCTAAATAATAAAGTTTACAAAATAAATATAATGTGCCAAAGTTTGTCATGAATTAGCGTAATGAACTTTGTGGAAATTAAAAATTATATAAATTAGCAATGATTGTTTCAAATATAAATGTAAAATAAAATTATAAAAACTAATAATTAAGATTCTTTTGTAGACATCTAATCTTTTTTTTATTATTGCATGTTTTTTTTTATTATTGTATGTTTTTTTTTATTATTGTATGTTTTTTTTATTATTGTATGTTTTTTGTCATGGCAAATATATATTGTATGTTTTTTTATGATTGTATGCTTGTTTTATTGTATGTTTTTTATTATTGTGTTTTTTTAATTATTTTATGTTTTATTATTCTGTTTTTTTTATTATTGTATGTTCTTGTATTATTCTATGTTTTATTATTCTATGTTTTTTTTATTATTCTATGTTTTTTTTTATTATTCTATGTTTTTTATAATTGCATGTTTTTTTTATTATTGCATGTTTTTATTATTATTGCATGTTTTTTTTTATTATTGTATGTTTTTTTTTATTATTGTATGTTTTTTATTATAATTGTATGTTTTTTTATTGTATGTTTTTTTTATTATTGTATGTTTTTTATAATTGTATGTTTTTTTTATTATAATTGTATGTTTTTTTTTATTATAATTGTATGTTTTTTTATTATAATTGTATGTTTTTTTTATTATAATTGTATGTTTTTATTATAATTGTATGTTTTTTTTTATTATAATTGTATGTTTTTTAAAATTATAATTGTATGTTTTTTTTGATTATAATTGTATGTTTTTTTTATTATTGTATGTTTTTTTTATTATAATTGTATGTTTTTTTTTATTATTGTATGTTTTTATTGTATGTTTTTTTAACGAAAATATCTTATTCATTTACAAAACTCAAGTATTTTTAAAACAGATACTTGATCTTTTTAAATTAACTGAATTAAAATGATAAAAAAGAGATAGTATTCGAAGCCCAAATGAGCTATCATCAGCTACATACGGGAACAATCAACAAAGGTGCGCCTTCTCGTGATGCTACCATGAGTATCAACTCTAAGATGGATACTCCACTCGACCAACTCAATTCTGAAATCAGGAAAAACCACATGTAAAACAATATTGGAGAAAAATTTTATTCTTGTGAAGTGTGCAGCTCATTATTTTCGAAGTCATCAAATCTAGAAGTACATATACGAACTCATACTGGAGAAAAACCTTATGCTTGTGAAGTGTGTGGCCATTCATTTTCAAGGACATCAAACCTAAAGACACACATGCGAACTCACACTGGACAAAGGAAATGAGGAAAAGATGAGGAAAATGAGATACGAGATCTCGAAGAGCAGGAGTCCTATAAATACCTTGGCATTGAGGAAAATGACACCATCCAACATGCCAGGATGAGAGAGAAAATTGGCAGAGAGTATGTACGCCGTGTCAGAAAGATCTGCAAAACACAGCTTACAAACAAAAATAAAATAACTGCCATTAACCAACTTGCAATGCCAGTAATTACGTACAGCTTTGGCATCATTGATTGGCCTCAACAAACCATCAACAGGCTAGATGTAAAGACTCGAAAAATGTTAACCCTCCATAGGGTCATCTATAGAAATCAGTGTCTGCCAAGACTGTACTTGCCCAGAAGAGAGGGAGGATTGGGTCTATCAGAGATAAACCACCAGCACAGAGCCACTATTGTCAGCATTGGCCAGTACCTCAGAAGCTCCTTAAACCCCAGCCTAGCAATGGTACGTGAACACCAAGATTCAAGAGCCAGCAAAACAAATTCCATCACAAAGTTGGCCAAGCATTTTGGACAAGGCTGTCATATAGATGAGGCAGAAACACAAAGCAATCCTGCCACAGAGATAGCCCAAAAGAGCCGCAAGAGATACACCCAGACTTTTAAGAACAGGTGCATTGATGAGTGGTCAGAACAGAAACGTGCCACATACTTCCTCGATGAACTATCCAAGGACTATATTGATAAGGAAGGGTCCTTGGACTGGCTAAGAAGGGGAGCCCTCCACTACGACCAGGAGAGGCTTATAATGGCCGCACAAGACCAGGGCCTGATGACAAATGCGTTTAAAAAGATGGCTGGTCTCAGTCAGGACAACAAGTGCAGGTTTTGCCACACTGAAGTGGAGAGTGTGAGCCACCTGATATCGAGTTGCAAAATCATGTTGGCAGATGGCTCCTATACAACACGACATAATGGAGTGTGCAGGTACCTCCACTGGACCATCTGTAAGAAACTGAATATCAGATGTAGCAGCAGGCACTGGGAACATCTACCTGAGAGAACTGTGGGGAATGAGACATACACCATCCATTATGACCATGAAATCCCCACAGCTACCTATCTGGAAAACGCAGCTGTCAAACCTGACATTGTAATATGGAACAAGAGAGAGAGAGAGTGGCAACTTTGGTTGAGGTCAGTGTCCCTAATGATGGGGGCCTAAATAGAGCTGAAAGGGAGAAAATAACAAAATATCAGGGTCTAATGTATGATATGAAAAGAAACTGGAACCTCAAAGAGATCTCTATCATTCCAGTTATCATAGGAGCCACTGGACTCATGAAGAAGAACTTGAAAAAGTATTTAGCAAGTATACCTGGTGAACCAAGTGCAAGAGAAATCCAGACAACTGCACTCAAGGGAACGGCCAGAATCCTGAAAAGAGCTCTCGGTTGGAGTCTGTAAATAGCGGGTGATCGTATGGCATTTGGAAGAATGCCCCGTCCCCAGCAAATGAATGAAAAGAAGAATAAAAAAAAAAGACAAAACCCCAGCCTAGCAATGGTACGTGAACACCAAGATTCAAGAGCCAGCAAAACAAATTCCATCACAAAGTTGGCCAAGCATTTTGGACAAGGCTGTCATATAGATGAGGCAGAAACACAAAGCAATCCTGCCACAGAGATAGCCCAAAAGAGCCGCAAGAGATACACCCAGACTTTTAAGAACAGGTGCATTGATGAGTGGTCAGAACAGAAACGTGCCACATACTTCCTCGATGAACTATCCAAGGACTATATTGATAAGAAAGGGTCCTTGGACTGGCTAAGAAGAGGAGCCCTCCACTACGACCAGGAGAGGCTTATAATGGCCGCACAAGACCAGGGCCTGATGACAAATGCGTTTAAAAAGATGGCTGATCTCAGTCAGGACAACAAGTGCAGGTTTTGCCACTCTGAAGTGGAGAGTGTGAGCCACCTGATATCGAGTTGCAAAATCATGTTGGCAGATGGCTCCTATACAACACGACATAATGGAGTGTGCAGGTACCTCCACTGGACCATCTGTAAGAAACTGAATATCAGATGTAGCAGCAGGCACTGGGAACATCTACCTGAGAGAACTGTGGGGAATGAGACATACACCATCCATTATGACCATGAAATCCCCACAGCTACCTATCTGGAAAACGCAGCTGTCAAACCTGACATTGTAATATGGAACAAGAGAGAGAGAGTGGCAACTTTGGTTGAGGTCAGTGTCCCTAACGATGGGGGCCTAAATAGAGCTGAAAGGGAGAAAATAACAAAATATCAGGGTCTAATGTATGATATGAAAAGAAACTGGAACCTCAAAGAGATCTCTATCATTCCAGTTATCATAGGAGCCACTGGACTCATGAAGAAGAACTTGAAAAAGTATTTAGCAAGTATACCTGGTGAACCAAGTGCAAGAGAAATCCAAACAACTGCACTCAAGGGAACGGCCAGAATCCTGAAAAGAGCTCTCGGTTGGAGTCTGTAAATAGCGGGTGATCGTATGGCATTTGGAAGAATGCCCCGTCCCCAGCAAATGAATGAAAAGAAAAAGAAAAAAAGCGAAAAACCTTATTCTTGTGAAGTGTGTGGTTCAGCATTTTCAGAGAAATCAAAGCTACAAATGCATATGCGAACACACACTGAAGGTTGCACACATTTTCTCCAGGGACATCGGGATGAAATTTGGCATAGACATATGTGCCAAGTGCACACTGAAGGCTGGGAAGAAGATCCATGCAGAAAACCTCCAATTAAACATGGAAAATACCATCAGAAATCTGGAGGAACAAGAGACATACAAGTACCTTGGCATTGAAGAAAATGACATCATCCTACATGCCAAGATGAGGGGAAAATAGGCAAAGAATACATACGACGCGTGAATAAGATATGTAAAACGCAGTTCATAAATAAAAATAAGATTACTGCGATAAACCAGTTTGCAATACCAGTAATCACGTACAGTTTTGGCATCATAGATTGGCCCCAACAAACAATCAACAGGCTCGATGTAAAAACAAGAAAAAAATTAACACTCCACCGAGTCATATACAGGAACCAATGTTTGCCAAGACTGTACTTACCTAGAGGAGAGGGAGGACTGGGACTTTCAGAAATCAACCACCAACATAGAGCCACTATTGTCAGTACTGAACAATATCTGACAAGCTTCATAAACCCGAACCTCACAATGATACGGGAACATCAAGAAAAATGAGCTAGCCAAACAACTTCCATAACATATCTGGTCAAGCATTTCAGACAGGGCTGTTTGTTAGACGAGGTTGAAACACCGACAAAACCCGCAACAGAGATAGCCCAAAAATGTCGTAAAAATACACTGAAACATTAAAAAAAAGGAGGCTTAAAGAGTGGGCAGAACAAAAACGTGCAATCCACTTTCTTGATGAGATATCTAAAGAGTATATCGACAAAGAAGGTTCTTTGGACTGGCTTAAAAGAGGCGTCCTCCATTATGATCAGGAACGGCTTATAATGGCGGCCCAAGACTAAGGCCTTATGACTAATGCATTTAAAAAGATGGCAGGACTTAGTAATGATAGCAAGTGCAGATTTTGCCACACAGGAGTGGAGAGTGTGAATCACTTGATATCCAGCTGCAAAATTATGTTAGCAGATGGTAGCTACACAACGCGCCATGATGGTGTATGCAAATACATACACTGGAACATCTGTAAAAATCTAAACATCCAATGTAGCACTAAGTCCTGGGAACATCTACCAGAGAAGACTGTGGGAAACGATAAGTATACTATACATTATGTTTATGTGGTTCCTACATCTACCTACCTGGAAAATACAGCAGTAAAACCGGACATAGTCATATTAAATAAGGCATAAAGAGAGGCAACACTGATTGAGGTGAGTGTTCCAAATGACACTGGCTTAAACAGAGCAGAGAGGGAGAAGGTGACAAAATACCAAGGCCTAATGTATGACATGAAGAGAAACTGGAACCTCAAAAACATCAACATAATCCCAGTTATAATAGGAGCTAAAGGCCTCATGAAGAAAAATTTCAAAAAGAATCTGGAAAATATTCCCGGAAAACCAAGTGCAAAAGAAATCCAAATAATTGCACTTAAGGGAACGGCCAAAATCCTTAAAAGAGCACTCGGTTGGAGCCTCTAAATAGCATGTGATAGTCTGGCATTTGGAAGAATGCCTCGTCCCTATGCTAACGAACACAGAAATAAGAAAATAAAAAAAAAAGAGAAAAACCTTATTCTTGTGAAGTGTGTGGTTCAGCATTTTCAGAGAAATCAAAGCTACAAATACATATGCGAACACACACTGGAGAAAAACCCTACTCTTGTGAAGTGAAATAAATAAGAAAATGAAAAAAAAAGCGAAAATACACAACATATCAGGACTTCAAAAACAACTTGAAAACAACATTGCCCCTGAAAGAAATATTTTACTGCTTGTGATATAAGAAATTGGCCCAATGAAAAAAATTTAAAAAATACAATCTCTGAAAGACTAAGCTATGAAGAAAAACATCAATCTTTAAAAGAAACATTGAATATACATGTAGCTCAAAAAGAAATCAAGGAAGGGAACCCCTTTATTTCTGAGAACTAACTGAACTAATATTTTATTTCTGAATTTTTGAGCTGAGGATTGATAATTTGTATAATTTTGGTTATTCGGACTACATTTCTCAACTTCGACCAATAAAAATGCTCCATTTAACCTCCTCTGCTATACAGAGAAAAAAATACTTATACTAATACCCCCTTCTACAATCCATTAACTATTAAGACAGGATTGCGGCTAAATTATACGAAAGGCATTTTTTGCTTGGCCAAGTAACGACTCTATTTTTATCCCCAGGGTTCTGTTTTTTCCCAGTCAAATCCACTTGATGTTCTGCAGCGTTTTTGCTCACACCATCCATAGTTTTGCATAAGCTTTGCAAAATGAAACATAAAAAAAATGACTGGTCTACAAAAAACTGACCAGTGCAGGTTCTGCCATTTGGCCGTTCAAAGTCCAAGCCACCTAATGTCTCGATGCAAGATCCTTTTGGCAGATGGTCGTTACACTGCGCACCACAACAAAGTATGTAGATATCTACATTGGAAGATCTGCGGAGAGATGCAGCTTGAAAGATCACTGAACATCTGGGAACATGAACCCTCACCCATAACATCAAACGGAAAAGTGGGTGTTCTTTGATGAATACATACAGGCGGGCAGATACATAAAAGAGAAGGCCATCAAACCAGACATTGTCATCTGGAACAAACCAGAAAGGACTGCTCTCATCATTGACGTAACTGTCCAAAACGACTATGGCCTCAATAGAGCCGAACGCGAAAAAAATAACTTAATACCAGGACCTCCAGAATGACTTAACAACAACATGGTCCCTCAAAGAAATAAACATCATACCGGTTGTAGTGGGGGCAACTGGTCTTATGAAAAAAAATGTAATAAAGTACTGAGACACAATCCCTGGAAGACCAAACTAAGGAAATACAGATAGCGGCCCTAAAAGGGACAACATCTATCCTAAAGAGAACCCTCAGATATAAGTTTTACTCAAGGAAATCAAGCGTAAGCCTTAAGAGGGGGCCTCTTGATCCCTTCAAATTAACTGAACTGAAACGGAAAAAAAAAGAAAGTGAATTACCTACTAGACACCATCCTCAAGTGTCTTCAGTCTCTCTATCCAAGGGTTTGTCAGGACAACTTGACATAAGGATACTTCATCCTACAAGTAAACCCTGACCAAATTTTCAAAATAACATAGTATTCGAAGCAGACATAAGATCTCCTCGACACGGCGAAACACTTGCTCATACGAGGAATTCTCCAAGTAATGTTACCTCAAGTAAAAACACTTAACTGGATACTCCACCAGACTAGATGAATTCCTGTCCTGGAGTCTGGTAAGACCAAGAGAAAGAATTACTATAACACAGTTAACTAGTCAATTGGAAAAGAAAATTAATATTCTTAACTTATTTACTAACGCAACGTTTGACAGGTAAAGGAGAACATTTATACTGTTGAACCTGTCTAGCCATTTCTTTTCTGTTTTTTTCTTATCTATTTGTCTAGTGTACTATGTACCAACGTAGACCCAACAGGAAATACAGATAGCGTCCCTAAAAGGGACAACATCTATCCTTAAGAGAGCCTTCGGATATAAGTTTTAGTCATAGGGAAATCAAGTGTTAGCCTCAAGAGGGGCCCCTTGATCTCTTTAGATTAACTGAACTAAAATGATAAAAAAGGCAAAGGAAAATTTATTTCGTACTTCATAGAATCAAAGAACGTCCAAGAGATATAAAAAGAAAACGGTGCTTCTATAATAAAAAGCCGAAAAAAAGTTTTTCTTGTCTTTTTGTGTTGGAGAGGTAAATAAGGGGCAGGTAACTCTTACAACGAATTTTAAACACGATTTTCCAGTAATAAAAACTGATGGCTTTAATTGGCGTTGCACATGTGGCTACTGTGCAAAGAGAACGTCGATTAGACATAAAAGGGTTAGAAAAATATTGTTCGAAAGCTAGAGCTGTTGTGAAGAGTTACCTGCCCCTTATTTACCTCTCCAACACTAAAAGACAAGAAAAACTTTTTTTCGGCTTTTTATTATAGAAGCACCAAGAAAACTTCCATGGAGTCATACGAATAATCCAGGACCGGGGGATGAAAGCAAGAAGACAGCAACCTCGGAGCAACCTCTACTACATACTACAAAATAGTCTGACTTTATAAAATAAAAAAAATGAATAATAAATTAATAACGTAATTCATACAAATCAATTATATACGTTTTATTTACACCAGAAGAAAGAAAAAGAGCAAAAGAGAGAGCAAGACAGAACAAGAGAGAGAGAGAGAGAGAGAGAGAGAGAGAGAGAGAGAGAGAGAGAGAGAGAGAGAGAGAGGGGGGGGGCAACAGAAAGAGCAAGAGAGAGCAAGGGAGGGATATATATATATATAGAGAGAGAGAGAGAGCAAGAGAGAGAAGGAGATATATATATATATATATATATATATATATATATAGAGAGAGAGAGAGAGAGAGAGCAAGGGAGGGATATATATATATATATATATATATATATATATATATATATATATATATATATATATGCGTTAAAAATAACTTTTAAACAATTGATTTAAAAAAATGTTACGGTTTTAAATGCGTTCAAAATAACTTTTAAACACTTTTATTTACATGCCACAAATTGTATACACTTTATAACAATTAATAAAAAAAAATGTTACAGGTTTTAAATTAATTGTTTGAAGGTTGTTTTGAGCGCATTTAGGAGTTGTTTCGGGCGCATTTCAGAATCGTAGCGTATTTTTTATTAATTGTTGTAGGGTTTGTAAACTTTGTGTCAAAGTTGTCTCCCTTGTCGAGTTCGGAATGGCGGCGGCTGGGTCAAGTAGAGTTGTCCCCCTCAGATCGGTCACTGCTTATACAAGTGCGCCTATATATATATATATATATATATATATATATATATATATATATATATATATATATATATATATATATATATATATATATATATATATATACTGTGTGGTAGGGCAGGAAAAACCAGCAGAGTGCTCGATTAATTAAGAAATCCGAGATTTCGAAGGATTAAGAGCGTAAATATTTATTTATAAAATACAGAAATTCAATGTAACATCAGTACCGTCGGTTTCAAAGCGGGAGGTTGATCCCGATTATCGTCAGCTGATAAACATATTCAGGAATGGTGGGACTTATTCGGTCACGTCTGAGATCACGTAGGACGTGATTTGTGTAAAAATGGGGGGGGGGGGGGGAGGTTACATATGTGTGCATGAGGGGTTAAATTTAGATTCTAATATTTAAATTGTTAATGTATATAGAATTGTTATTAATTAAAATAAAGCAGAAGAAAAAGTTTTTTGTAGTATGTATAAAAAATGTAAGAAATTCTGTAGGGTAGGGGTCGGGGTTTGGGGGAAAGACGAAGTAGAGATGCAGGGTGAGACACCGAGGGGAGGGGGAGAGAAGGGAGGATCTAGGTGCGTTGTAGTAAACATTGATAGCCGTTGGTTTTAAGGCTCGGCACCGCCGGCTAACTTTTCGACCCCATATCGTAGCATAAAGTGTAAGAGTGGCGAAGAAGGGAATAATGCTACTATTAATAATGATAGTCATAATAATAATAATGGTGGCCCGGCGAATTTAAAAGATAAAAATAAAAATAAAAATAAACAAAAAAATAAAAATAATAATAAGAATAAAAATAAAAAACCGCATGGCAGGGAAAAATACTGTAGGCATAAGCGTGTTATTAAAATAGCACTGGCTATTTAGTGCAACGGTTTCCGGGTGTCAAGCGGGTCCTAAAATGTAATACTGAGTGAAGTGTGGAGAGGTATAAGGGAATGAATTTGGGGAGCTTGAAAATTTTAAAGGTTAGATGACTTAAAACGGAGGTTATGGAAAGTAGAGGATATGGAAGTACTATAGAAAAATTATAGAACGATAAATGAGCCTCGGATCTAACTGACCGATTCACTATCAACAGGTTCGGCTGTTGACGGCCCGAAAGGCCCTGCTACGAACTTGTTGATAGTGGATCGGGATCTAAGGGTGTATTAAAAAGATCAAATATTTAAGGGGTCCGACACGGGAGAAGTCTAATGGAAATTGGATGTCTGTCTTTCAATTGTCTGTTGGATTCAGGGAGCCAGCGCTCCTATTTGTCTGATGTAGTTCTGGACCTTTTGAATTGCCGCTCTATGCCTGTAAAGAGAAAATACTTCTTTATTAAAACTTTTCTCGGAACGGCCAGAAGGAGCCTAAATGAACTCGAGTTGCGGGTCAAAGTGCCGAACTCTGAGTGTGTTATACCCTTTTTGGTGGACGAAGGCTTGGACCTTCAGTTTCACGTCAGGGGTCTGTCTACTGCTATTGAAAGTATTATTGCGGGTGGGGGGAAATTGGCTGCCGACTTTTCAAATGTTGAAAATGATTGTATTACTGTACATGGTTTGGTAGGTGTTGACCTACTGATGTATTTGGGACCCATGAAGTTGTCTCCCTTCATGAATGGGTCTGTTTTTGAGTTTCCTCAAGGAATTGTGCCTTTTGGAGATATGTCCAATTTTGTGAGTCCTGTTATGAAGAAAACGGATACCTCCGTTGTTGGCGCGAATTACAGCCAAGTTGTGTCCGAACACTCACGGTGTCTTATGACACATGTTTATTTTGTGCTTGAGCCGAAGTCTCAATATTTCGACCCTTTCGATAGTTTTGTTGATTCTTCTGTGGAAAGAGCCGTGGACAAGCTCTTTAGTTTGGAAACACTAGGAGTTACTGAGAACTCTGTAAGTGATTATGACAAGAATAAAATTGATGCCTTTCGCAATTCGATCTCGTACCGAGACAGTTGCTACTATGTTAGTTTGCCATGGGACAAGGGAAAGTTGCCTCCTGTTCCTTCCAACCATCAAGTGTCGTTGAACGTGCTTGATAAGGTTGTCGCTCGTTTGACGAGGCAGGGTCTATATGAGGACTACTGCCAGGTTTTCTTAGAGCAGGAGAGGGAGGATATTATTGAGAGAGTGGAAGTGAATCCAGAGGATTTCACTCATTATACTTGGATTCCTCACCGTCCGGTTATTAAGGCTAATGGTCAGAGTACCACAAAGATAAGGCCGGTGTTCAACTGTTCGTTGCGAACAGGTGGACATCCCTCTCTAAATGATTGTGTATATCCGGGAATTAACCTTTTCACGGATATGCTAGAGTTATTGTTGAAGTTTCGTATGGACCGTTATGTCCTGTTGGCTGACGTCCGTAAGGCCTTTCTCAGGATTCGGTTGGAAACCGAAAGAGATAAGAATCGGTTTTGCTTTTTTGCGAAATTGAATGATAAACTGGTATGTTACCGTTACAAAACATTGATTTTTGGGTTTGTGGCCAGCCCATTTATTCTCAACTTCGTCATTAGACATCATGTTGAAAAATACCCTCATAGTTTATGTAGGGATATGCTTATGGAAAATTTTTATGTGGATAATCTTATAAAAACTCACAATTCACAGAAAACTTTGTTGGACCTATACCTGAATGCAATGAGTATCATGCAGGATGGTAATTTTTCATTAAGGTCCTGTAATTCCAATAGTGATGTTTTGACCACTCGAATGAAAGCTGACAAAAGTTTTGGGATCAAGAGAACAATACGGACCCCAGATCATTAACACAAGACGCGGGACATATTTTGAAATCACCGGTTGACCTCGCAATACACGTGGTTTCTATTTACAAAACACTTGTAAATAGATCTTTTATTTATGTTAATAAATGCAGTATATTTCGGAATTTTTTTTTTCTTTTAACATGTTAATATTTTTTTAAGGCAGAGAGTTCATAAATAAAACAAATAAATATTAACGTTTTCTTTTAAAACATGTTTTTGTGTCACTATTTACAAAACAACTCGGGTTTTTTTTCTTTTAACATGTATACGCTTTTTTAAAAATCGGCTGACTTGTAATCTGTCGTTTTGCAATAAACAAAACAATTTATCATTTTTTTTTTACTTTTATTTACTAAATAAAAAACAAATTTTAAACGCAATTCTATATTTCGTGTTGTGTATTTTAAGAAAAAGTGGATACTTTTTTTTCTTTTCGTAGGGAGGCGAGTAACTAGCGAAGTTTTATTTATTTGTTTATAATTGTTGCTTACAGAAAAAAAAGGAAAAAACTT
>OY744549.1:4150833-4153333 GCA_963556195.1 Sepiola atlantica
AAGCCAGGTGCCATTCACCAAGCCCGCTGGATGGCCAGGAACATTTACTGTATGAAGATGCTCATGTTTTCCAAGGAACTAAAATACAACACGGACACTATCTTCAAGCTGGAGAGGATGAACAAGTTCCTGACCTTATTCTACACCAGCCACTGGGTGACCACCACATCTGCAGCTGATGCACCTATCCATGACCTCCAGCTTATGAAGAACATGCTGCAATACAAGCAGTATGACTATGAACTGGCAACCTTTGTTCTCAAGAAAATGAACAACCACCGCTGGTATCTGACCCAGGAACTAGTGCCATTCACCTTGTTCAGTTCACATGCCAGCATGACCAAGTCTGCAAAAGAGAAGCTCGCAGTCAAGCTGTCAGAAACAGAGAAACCTGAGAGTTACAGGAAAGGCAAGCCAGTGTTTCCTGTCATCAATGCAGCTACAGTTCTCACAGACCTGGTAGGGCCAGAGTCTCACTTTCTGTTTGATGCTCTTCGAGTGAAATGTGACTGGCTCACTACTCCTGCTGACACCTGGGAAGACAATGACAGCTACAGGAATGCACAGAAGTTTGTGAGGTCAGTGAAAGTGACCAATGATGTGGCTGAGAGAGGTGTGAAACTAATGAGTGACTTTGCAACTCAGATCACAAGTGACCCAGAGCAAAGAAGCTGCTTACTACAAGTTGTGGAGTACCACAGGAAAAAATTTGACAGTTTCAAAAAAGCCACATTGAACAAGTGATAATACATGTATTAGTAACATCCTATCTGACAGTTTCTTATGCAATATATGTGTCAGTGCAGTGCTATCATACTACCAAACTGATTTTTTGTAGTGTCCCAGCTGTTTGTGCATTAAAATTAGTTAAAATTTACACAGGTGTTCATGTGTTTTATTGTGCTTACTACCATATGCAAGAAAATTTTATTAGCTTTCATTTGGTACCACTTTCAATGCTATAGCATCAACGTCTGGAAAGCTACAATGAAAATAAGGACATAATATCCCATATTTTGCAGCGTTTTTGAAAAACGTCAACAATAAAATTACACGGCTCTTGAGGCAGGCATAGCCAAGGTCCACGATCACAATAACTGGTATATTTAGCTAATTTAGACCTTGGAGAATGGGAATAATAGCAGTTTCCATATGTTTGAAGAAAAAGGTCAATTTTGAAGAGGTCTAATATACATACATATATATATGTATATATGCATATATATATATATATATATATATATATATATATGCATATATACATATATATATGTATGTATATTAGGGTAGGTCGATTTTACACTTTTTTTAAAATATTAAAAAAAGGCACGTACCGAAAGTTGTATATAGACCTATTAAATACTCATGCAAAAAATTAGATCAAAAACTTCAGCGGTTTTTTGAGCGTTTGGTATCAAAGATCGTAGACAAGAATATACTGAAAATTCCTCGTTTTTGCAAGATTTGCGTGAATATTGGTGTGAAAACCAAATAATTTTAGCATTTAAAATCAGGGAATGTCCTTTTATTTTATAAAAATGATATGAATTAAAGAAATCTTCAAATTGAAAATTTGCCCCCCCCCTCATTTTCAGTATCTGCTTTTGTAAACTACCTTTTAACGTTATGAATTAAACAGTAATATTTGAATACCTAAAAAAATGATTTTTTTCTGTTAATATATATATATCTATAAATTGGAATAAATAATTGAGTCAGAGATATATGAATAAATATTACTTACCTAATGGCCAAAATTCTTTTTAAAGCTTCTTCTCTTACTTCAATCTCCTCAGATTTAACCATGGAATATAGAAAGTTTTCAGGCAGTAAACAAAATGTATTACCTTGTATATTTCTAAATGTGATATCTTGGATTTCCTGAGGCTGCTCCTTAATCCTCTGGATCATATTAAAAATGTGCACTTACTGATTGTGGAATTTACTATTTCTTTTAATTTCAAACCAAGAAGTGGCATACACATTTACAATAAAATTTACTACATAGTGTAGTTTTGTTGTGTGCCTTTGTGAGTATGCACCACGAGTCCATAAACACATGAGCCTGATGGCCAAAGTTAACCATCTTGCTTGGTTGAAAGGACTAATTTTCCAGGAGGCATATCTAGAGTCAACCTTACCTCTAGAAATACCTACTGTGTATTCATAAAGGAGTCTTTGGTCAGAACTAAGATCATGTATTTCATCAATTTTAAAAATTGACTCTAGAGCTAATAGTGGAAAATGATATTTGGGGTAAATCATGGCAATCATTTGAGCATAATTTCCCCAGAGGGCCACTGAATGTTGTAGGGCCCTTTGCGCAACCATCTATGTTTTTAAAAAGGGCTCTGAAAGGTAGTTCATTATGATGCAAAGAGCAACCAATTGTGTGAAGATTTTTAAAAAGTTTTTTTTCTAAAATTGCAACCATTCCACCTTCGCAACCTGTGTTGGTATTAGTGTTGTCAACAAGTATAGCCTTGATACTGTTCTCACT
>OY744549.1:4158333-4238333 GCA_963556195.1 Sepiola atlantica
TAATGCCACACATTGGACACAATTAATAGATTTAAAATTATGCGGCATTTTTGAACCACCAATGACGGAAGATTTTACTGACTCTGAACTTCGAGAATCGTTGATGAATGGAACCAAGCTTGACTTGCCAGATTTGCCCTCACATTCTCAGGGTGTGGAACGGGCAGTTAAGTTAATAACAGAAGCTTCACAAACTGTATATGGTTTTGAAGCAAGGCTTCATTACAGCCAAAGTTTTGAGTCAGAAATTGAGACCAGCATTTTTGTCTAATGGGTCTTATATGGAGCAATTTGACTCTCTATATTAAGCTTCATTAAAATAGTGTTAGGTTTTTCCTTATTTCTTTGCTTGTTATATTTTCACTAATAACAGAAAAAATCATTTTTTTAGGTATTCAAATATTACTGTTTAATTCATAACGTTAAAAGGTAGTTTACAAAAGCAGATACTGAAAATGAGGGGGGGGGGCAAATTTTCAATTTGAAGATTTCTTTACTTCATATCATTTTTATAAAATAAAAGGACATTCCCTGCTTTTAAATGCACAAATTATTTGGTTTTCACACCAATATTCAAGCAAATCTTGCAAAAACGAGGAATTTTCAGTATATTCTTGTCTACGATCTTTGATACCAAACGCTCAAAAAGCCGCTGAAGTTTTTGATCTAATTTTTTGCATGAGTATTTAATAGGTCTATATACAACTTTCGGAACGTGCCTTTTTTTAATATTTCAAAAAAAGTGTAAAATCGACCTACCCTAATATATATGTATATATATGTATATGTATATATATGTAGATATATATACATATATATACATATATGTATGTATGTATATATATATATGTATATATATATCTATGTGTATGTATGTATATATATGTATATATATGTATGTATGTATATATGTATGTATATATGTATATGTATATATGTATATGTATGTATATATGTATATGCTGCTGTTCCTCACATACGTATGTCTTTATTTTAGTTGTCTCTTTTTAGTCCCGTTTGGTCCAAGGCCCCACAAAAAGAAGCGCCTCTGTCTGTCTTATGACACATACTGACTGCGTTTAAAGGCGGTCGTTCGACTGGTAGCAATTCTTTGAGAAAGCAGAATTATTTTACTTAGTCTGACATGAAAGTCGTACCACGACCACTGCATAAAAAGATTTCTAAAAACAAAAATTGTTTTCTGACGATCGGAGCTGAGACAACAGAATCAAACGGGTCAACAATTCATACGAATTTAGTTTACTGTTTACTAGGAACAAAGTGTAGTATCTGTTTTGATGCTACACTTAGATTAGTCTGTCCAAATAACCGTCTGTTTAACTAGAAACAATTATAACTAGAAATAATTTTAACTAGAAACAATTATAATAATATTTGTGAAACAAAATTTCTTGTAGACTTTATTTTATGTGCCTAAGTAGCCATGTACATTTATCACACAAAATACGTATTAAAATATTCATGACAACTTTACGCATATTTTTTATCGATCTAACCTTATGTTTTTATTCTGGTTACTTCCCTCTTGATCTCCCCCCAATTTTTTTTTGTTGAATGCAGAAATGTAAAAATACATATTCACCGTGAATCTATTATTATACTGAAACTAAGTTAATCAATCTGTTTTTCTTTATAGTTATCACACAAAATACATATTAAAATATTCATCGGTTTTATGTGCATATGTAGATATGACAACTTTACGCATATTTTTCTCGACCTCACCTGTTTCCTTTTGACATTGATTTGATAAGATGATGTAAATATTATACTTTAGTTGTATCACCTCTATTTTTTTGGAGATCAAAATGAAAAGTAACCAACAAAGCGCATCAAACATAATCAAGAAATACACTTTAGTATTTAGTAGTCTTCCTTCGGTTTTCAAGATGGTTTTGTTCCAATCCTTGTATAACTCAGGGTAGTCATGCCGAGAAAAGATTTGGTTATGGTTTACTTTCCGGGGGAACTATTTTCATGTGATGTCCAAAGACATTCAATAATTGTGTCTGACAACTTTCCAGTTCATCCGCTGCGTCTTGTAGGCTTCTAAGTGTTTTGTTTTAATTTTAATTCATTTAGTTCTTAGAGATCAAGTTTAGCCCCTTTTATGGATTAACGGCTATCTGGAATTCACAACAGCTAGGTTTACCAGGGTTTAGCTATGGATGCCGCAAAGGTCGGGGCCCGGTCATGACTCATGAACGCACACAAAAGAAAAGACAGGATAGGAAGTGACTAATCGACAGAGACAAAAGAAATACGGGAGTGATCAATTTCCATTGTTCAGGACAGGTTACTCAGAAAAATACCGGACACGACATTTGGGAGTGACGGTGTTTTGCGACAGTGGGGTAGGTTAGTTTTTACAACACTTTGACGACAGTAAGGTTTATGACAAAAAGTTGACGAGTTTAGGTTTCGGAGAGAAGACGGCAGTTAGAATCGAACCTCCCGGCAGTTAGGATCGAACTTCCCGAGAGTTAGGATCGAAACTCCGGAGAGAGCAGATCGGACTGGGAAAACGATGAGATGAGCTGACGACTTTAGCAACGACAATGGGGGTCTCGACAGACCGCGTCGGTGTCACACACACTCATAGTTCTAACTAAATTATACACAACGTATATGTGTTTGTGGTCTTTCTCGAGAGTTGTGTTTCTTTTATTTTAACTTGTGGACCAGTGCTGTGCCCCTGACGTTCCGTCAGTAGATAGACGACTCGGCTGGACGATGAGGACAAAGAAGAAGGCCACGGAAACACAACGTTGGGGTCGACGGTCGTCGAGTGGGGCAACACGTGGTTCTACAATTTTTTAAAGATTTTATTTGATTAAACCAGTTGTTCCTACCACAACCGATATAATGTTTATTTCAGGGACCACGTTGCTTGTGTGTACGCATGTGTTTTTGTAAATGAGAATTCCTTGAAAATGCTGCACCACACGCGTCACAAGAATAGGGTTTCTCTCCGGTGTGTATGCGTAAGTGTATTTTTAAATCAGCATTGGCTGAAAACGCTGACCCGCAAACGTCACAGAAATAAGGTTTTTCTCCGGTGTGTGTCCGCACATGCATTTTTAAAGCAGAATAGGTTGAAAATGCCGATGTGCACACTTCACAAGAATAAGGTTTCTCCCCAGTGTGTATTCGCAAATGTGTTTTTAAACCAGAATTGGTTGAAAATGTTGCTCCACAGACGTCACAACAATAAGGTTTCTCTCCAGTGTGTGTTCGGATATGTGTTTTTAAATCAGACTTTCGTAAAAATGCTGAAGAACAGACCTCACAAGAATAAGGTTTCTCTCCCGTGTGTGTTTGTAAGTGTATTTTTAAATAAGAATTGGTCGAAAATGCTGAACCACAAATTTGACAAGAATAAGGCTTCTCTCCAGTGTGTGTTCGCATATGTATTTTTAAAGCAGACTTGGTTGAAAATGCTGAATCACAGACTTCACAAGAACACGGTTTCTCTTGCATGTTGCTTGCATGTTGCTTGCTGACTGAAAACTTAGAAATTCTCAGACACATTCTTCATCGCAAAAATAATGCTTCCTTTAAACATGTATTTCTGTTATTTCCTCTTCCTTAGATGAATTCCTTTATTCTTCAGTGTAGCTTTGATCTGTGAATGAAGACGAAATATTTTTAAACACGTATTACAAAATTAAAGCCTAAGAATTTTATTTTCTGAAAAACGCTATCAAAACAAAGCATTCATAGATTCACAGATTTAAGTCGCAGACAAGAACAAAAGGGTTTGTAGTTCTATACGAATTCCGTGTAACTTTCAACCAATTTCAAAAGCTTAAACATTTTTAGTTTTATTAAACTTGGAATAAATGCAAAGAAATATTCTTCAGAATTGTTTATTATACACGAATGTCTTTTACGCGTTGAAGGACTCACCAATTCCATTTTATTAATCACTTACTCGCAAGATGGCACTAGAAAAAGGAGTAGAAAGTGACTAACTTAGCCTTGTAACTCTAGTTTCCCTTATTTTGTCCTTTAGTCCTTACATTCTATGAGCGATGTTTCTGACAAAGGAGGAAGAATTGCTGGTTTCTGGATTGGAATCTATACATCTGACACTTATCGTTGGCTAGTTTTTGACCTTGAAGTAATATTTTTTTTAGCACCTTACATCAAATGGCTTCCTGCCGTGTCTAACCCTTTATTTAATCCACGGGGGTAGCATGCTCTTGTTCCGTCCAGATTCCCGAGTTTGACAGAAATATTCCTGAATTCGAAGAGATACACCCGAAGAAGGCCGAAGGTTACAGCGGCCGAAACGTTGTGATGATAACACTCAAGATGAGAAATGTAGTCCGAATAACCAAAATTATACCTCATCTAAAAAATTCAGAAATATAAGTATTTTAAGATTGAGGTTTCTATTTCTGTTTACCAAGATTGATATTTTACTAATTAAACATTTTTCAAATTAAGGAAATTGAAAACAGACAAACAAATGCCTTTGTAGACCACGTTTTGTGATGCATTATTTTATTAAAAATCATTTGAATTCTTTTTTATTGACTTTTTTTATTAATTTTGTAGACCACGTTTTGAGATGCAATATTTTATTAAAAATCATTTGAATTCGTTTTTTATTGACTTTTTTATTAATTTTGTAGACGACGGTCTGAGATGCCATATTTTATTAAAAATCATTTGAATTCTTTTTTTATTGACTTTTTTTAAAATTAATTTTGTAAATCACGTTTTGAGATGCAATATTTTATTAAAAATCATTTGTATTCTTTTTTTATTGACTTTTTAAAATTAATTTTGTACACCACGTTTTGTGATGCATTATTTTATTAAAAATCATTTAAATTCTTTTTTTATTGACTTTTTTATTAATTTTGTAGACGACGTTTTGAGATGCCATATTTTATTAAACATCATTTGAATTCTTTTTTATTGACTTTTTTATTAATTTTGTGGACCACGTTTTAAGATGCAATATTTTATTAAAAATCATTTGAATTTTTTTTATTGACTTTTTAAAATTAATTTTGTAGACTATGTTTTCAGATGCAATATTTTATTAAAAATCATTTGAATTCTTTTTTATTGACTTTTTAAAAATTAATTTTGTAGACCACGTTTTCAGATGCAATATTTTATTAAAAATCATTTAAATTCTTTTTTATTGACTTTTTAAAATTAATTTTGTAGACCACGTTTTCAGATGCAATATTTTATAAAAAATCATTTGAATTCTTTTTTATTTACTTTTTTATTAATTTTGTGGACCACGTTTTGAGATGCCATATTTTATCAAAAATCATTTGAATTTTTTTTATTGACTTTTTTTTATTAATTTTGTAGACGACGTTTTGAGATGCCATATTTTATTAAAAATCATTTAAATTCTTTTTTTATTGACTTTTTCTTATTAATTTCGAATGATAACACATTCTTCTTCAGAGAAAATTTTGAATATCTCTGTGCACGTGATTACCACATAGGCGGCCACACGCTCTAGAGGGCGTTACTCATGCTCACCACCTTGCAACGAAGTCTGACCACCGCTCCGGCAACAAGAAGAATACGGTATTATTCAAAATTAATAAAACAGTCAAGAAAAGAATTAATTAATTAATAAATTTTGAAACTCATAATTTGACAATTTTCTAAGTTTCCAAAATGTATTCAAAAGTGTCTTAATAATCTTTCCTTTCCAATTAACTTGGCGCTCCTGAATAAACCGTAATCGATCTGAGAGAGATAACTCTAAATTTCTTACATGCCGCTATTCCGAATTCGTAGAAACTTTGGGATAAGATAACTTTTATTGTTGCAAAAAAATGTTAGTTTAACACAAGAAAGAAAATGCGAGAGTAATTTTTAATAAAGTCTCCGTTTTTAAATGGCACAAGGATAACTTTTAAACATTTTTATTTCCATGTCACAAAAAACATTTAATAATTGTTATAAAGTTTGTGACATTTACAAAAACAGTCGAATTTTTTTTCTTTCTTTTATTTTTTATAAATTCTTATGAAGTTTGTGACATGTAAATAAAAACGGACATTTACAAAAACAGTCGCATTTTCTTTCTGTTATTTTTTATTAATTGTTATAAAGTTTATAAAGTTTAAAGTTTGTGACAGAAAATGTTACGGTCTTTAAAACAAAGAAAGAAAATGCGACTGTTTTTGTAAATGTCACAAACTTTATAAACTTTATAACAATTAATAAAAAAATGTTACGCTTTTGAACTGAAAGAAAAAAAATGCTAATTTTTGATAAAGTCTCATTAAAGATAACCTTTAAACGTTTTTATTTACATGTCACAAACTTTATAAACTTTATAACAATTAATGTTTTAACAACCTAAAATTAATGGCGCTCCTGGATAAACCGTAACCGATCTGAGGGAGATAACTCTAAATTTCTTAAACGCCGCTATTCCGAATTTGTTGACGTTGACACTTTGGCATGAAATGAGATAACTTTTTATCTTGGCAAAAAAGTTGTTTACAACAAGAAAGAAAATGCGAGAGTAATTTTTTGGCATGCGATGAGATAATTTTTCATCTCCCTCAGATCGGTTACAGTTTATCCAGGAGCGCCATTAATTTTAGGTTGTTAAATTCACTTAAAACAAAAGTTAACTTAAAACTAAACAATTAATTATAAATAATAGAATAATAGATTAGAATACCATTAATACGTATGTATTGGCATTCTTCAGTCGCAACGACTATGGATCAGCGCCGTGTTGGGATGTTTGTGTGCATCTTTTTGTGTGACTGTAGAGACCAATTCTTGATTTGCATGGTCGACTACAGCGTTGACATACGAATGTGTCACCTCGGCTTGTTGGTCTGCCTTTAGGTTCGCTCTTCTCCTAGCTCTCTTTGCAGCATTTTCATCGTAAAGGGTCTTCTCACTGATGATCATTCTCTGGCGTATCTGTTTCCTCCAGGCAGGTCTGTCAGCTGCAGAGGCTTCCCATGTATTAATGTCAATTGAGCAAGCCTTCATACCTAGAAGCGGAGATGGGGATAACCCCTTTTACTTGAGCCTAAGGCAAGCTAGCCGTAGAGAAGGTCTTTAGGGATGCGCCCGTCATACATCCTGCACACATGGCCCAGCCAGCAAAGACGTCGCTCACGCAGTAGGAAGTAGATGGATGGAATGCCTGCTCTTTCCAGAACATCAACTATTAATATACAGGGTGTTTCAAAAGTCTTGGGAACATTACAAATGCGTATATCTCATGAACTATTCCAGGTAGAAAAATGAAACTGGTGCCATTTTAAAGCTTGCTTAATCAAGTTTTTGGTCATACTAATGATTTTCGTGTTATCTTTCCAGGTGCAGTAATGGCGTTCTCTAAACAAGACAAGGCATTTTGCGTCCTCCAATTTGCAAAGACTGAATCGTGGACATGTGTTCAGCGTGCATTTCGCAGGAAATTTAAAAAAGAAGCCCCTGAAAGGAAATCCATTGTCAGATGGCATGCTAAATTTGTGAAAGATGGGTGTTTGTGCCCAAGTAAGCGAACAGGTCGCCCTTCAACTTCAGAAGATGCAGTTGAGCAAGTTCGGACAGCCTTTCAGCGGAGCCCCCGTAAATCAGTGAGAAGAGCCAGCAGGGAACTTCAGCTTGCTCCAGCAACTGTCTGGCGTGTCTTAAGGAAACGACTGCAAATGGTACCTTACAAGCTCAAGTTGGTCCAAAAGTTGAAGGACACTGATAAGCCACTTCGCCGTGACTTTTGCATTGCAATGCAAGAGGAGTTGGAAGATAACGGCTTTGATGACCGGCTTGTTTTTAGCGATGAGGCGACCTTCCATCTGAATGGCAAAGTTAACAAGCATAACACTCGCATATGGGGTACTGAGAATCCTCATGAACTTCTTGAGCATGAGCGAGATTCACCAAAAGTGAACGTGTTTTGTGCAATTTACAAGAAAGGTGTCTATGGACCGTTCTTCTTTGAAGAGGCAACTATCACTGGTGAATCCTATCTCAACATGCTGGAAGACTGGTTAATGGCTCAGTTGGAACAAGCAGAATCTGATGACTTCATTTTTCAACAAGATGGTGCACCACCACACTGGAGTCTTAGAGTAAGGCAGTTTCTTAACACAAGGCTGCCTGGTAGATGGATTGGGAGATCTGGGCGAGGTGATGACGTTCTCATGCCCTGGCCTCCTAGGTCTCCAGATCTTACCCCGTGTGACTTTTTCCTTTGGGGCTTTGTCAAGCAACAAGTCTATGTGCCGCCCCTTCCAAGAGATATTGACGAACTAAAGGCTCGAGTAACGGCAGTTGTGGGAACCATTGACGTCAAGATGCTGGAACGCGTTTGGCAGGAAATGGACTATCGACTAGATGTCTGCCGTGTGACGAATGGTGCTCATATTGAGCAACTTTGAAGATTCCCCACAAAACTTGAAACTTTCCAACGGTACCAATTTCATTTTTCAACTCCTAATAGTTTTTGAGTTATTAAAAATCGTTATGTTCCCAAGACTTTTGAAACACCCTGTATAAAGTTAAAACTTATAAACAGAAATATTATTACATTTTTTTTCCTTATATTTTGCATAGCAATAGTCAATCGGTAAACAAAGTCGTTTATGATTGACTGACACTGGATTTTACTAAACCATGATAATTTTGCTAATTTTTAGTAAAACGTAGGAAATTTTCTTTAAATTCAGTATCTTATGACTTTAATTTAATAATTATCTTTGAAATAGTTCCCAAAAACTTATATTCATCTTTCAAGGGATTTTTACAAGTAATTTGTTCAAAGTTCAAAATTCACCGAATTTTTGTGTTTTTCAGCCATTGTGATAACATATTTCATTATAATTTTTTTTTTCACACGTAAATATACATTTTTTTTCCTTTTAGAGATTAAGTTTATGCTTTTATCTTTCAAACACAATCAAAGTTTACACGGAAACTAATGAAATAATTAATGATAAGCGCTTTTTGATAAGCAGAGTCCGTACAATTTTTAGGACCATTTTCAGGCTGTGAAAGGGTTTTCATGAATGTAAAATAGCCAAAAACTAGTGAAAAATAGTCCAAATTAGCCAAAATCCTCCGTTATGCAACTTAATTGGTTCCCAAGCCTCTACGATGGTTATGAATGGGTGTAGATAGTTGAAACCATTGTAGTGTCGAAACCATTGCATTGTATTATATTCAAACAGTTTAATAACAATTATTTTCTTTTGCTTTCAGTTCAGTTCAGTTTAGTTGAGAAGATAGGATGAGTGGAACAAAGTACCAGTACGATGATTGGGATTTCACGTTCCTTGAAAACCTCCCAACTGTACATGAGTGCGTTTTGGCCATAGTTCATCATGCTCCAACTTATGGATCTACAAAACAGAAAGAGCATCTCCATCAATTTTCTCTGTGTCTGCTGGCTCACTGGCAAAGAGCATTTGGAAGAGACATTAAACTAACAACAATAAAAGGAGTGAAAGCTAAACTTGATCGATACTTGAGAGAGTACAATAGCAAAGTTCAGAAGGGCCATGGATCGAAGAGGTCAAACCAACGATTCCCAACAGATACGTCCATTCCCATAGGGCCATTATCCAACACAAGTAATTGGCTGATCTCCTGTGCAGTTCCCCATGGATTTCCACAACTTCAATTGACTATTTCATGACATTTCATAGCCATTAAGGATGTTTTATTAAACTGACTGCATTATCCACTATTCGGTTTATATGATTCCAGCGGTGTCATTTGGATACGTAGTTTGTGGTGCATTTTTAACCATTTTGGCTGAAATTTGACCCCCATTTCTACCTTGGGGGGCTCCTAAAACTCCAAAACTGGTGTTAAACCTTAGTGTCTTGTCAGTTTCAACTATCTACAGCCATGCATAACCATTGTAGAGGCTTGGGAACCAATTAGGTAGCTTAACAGAGGATTTTGGGAAATTTTGGCTAATTTGGGCTATTTTTCACTAGTTTTTGGCTATTTTACATTCATGAAAACCCTTTCACAGCCTGAAAATGGTCCTAAATTACAGTACTATATCAGATTTAACCATCTATATCCCTTCATAGCTTTTGAGGATGTTTTAGGACCTGCAATGTCGCATGAAACCACTTTTTCACCGAAAAATGATGGATTTTGAGTCCCGTGGAGCCCTAACGGCTATTTTTGGCCTGCACCTTCTGAATTTTGCAAAATTTTCAAATGTTTGATTGTTTAGTGTTATTTATGTATAAATGAATACAAAAAAAATACTACTCGCAATAATCTGAAATTTTCACCCATTACGTCCCACCCCTACTTATAATCAAAATATAAACCCCGCATTGTCCCTACTGGGGGGGGGGATGAATGTAAAATTTAAAAAAAATCTAGGAAATTAAATGTTGACTAATGCATTCATTACGAAAATAATGGCAAACATTTAGATCGATGTCCCCCAACAGAATGCAATAAGAAAATTTGTATAGGCGATACAAAATGGTGTTATGTTGTTTCTTTTATTTTTTTAATGATGTTTAATGATGAACCATTTTGAGTAAACATCTATTTATTATTACGCATGTAATCGGAAGAAAACACACGTTTGAAATGTGTAAATAGGCCACAAAATGGAGTCGAACAGACCGGAAGTATTTCCCTATGTAAAAAAAAAGCGATTTTCAAGGATCCCTGTGCTGGGATCACTAGGGACCTCCAAGCGCAGCCATAGAATCGCTGACGTCACCGGTTTTTGCTTTCTTTAAGAAATTCATACATTCGCGTTCCATGTAGTGTTTTTAAAAATCTCCCTAAAATAAAGTTATACTTATAGGAAGTTGTTTTAAAGTAAAATAATTTATTTAAAGATTAAATTATCTATTTGGGAAAGAAACCCTTCTTTATCTTGCGATACAAGTACAAAATTTTCTTTTTCTACGGCTGTCTTGTTTACACAAAAAATTAGCATTATCATGTGCGACATTGCAAGATGTTATGTACCTATGGATGTCCAAAAGTGATAGAATTAATTACTTTCATTATGTTGTAGACAAAATTAACGGTTTTTTTTTACATTTTCCTTGAGTTGAACATTTGTTAGCATTTGACTTAAATTTGGGTTAAATTTTATATAATAAAAATTTAACTGAAAATGGAGAAAGTATTGTGGTTTGTTAATGATTAAAAATATTCGTCCATTGAATAATAAAAATTCAAAGTAAAAATAAGTTTTTATTTCGAAATTTCGAAAGAAAATTCTGAATGGATAAACATTTTAATTTGAAAAAAGAAAAATGATAAAAAGTATTATAAACATATAATAATAATAATAAAATAATAATAATAATAAAATAATAATAATAATAAATATAATTAATACTTACTTTTGTCAACGTTTTTTTTTTTAGAATGAGCTTAGCTCTACAAATTAATTAGTGTGCGTCAATTTCACTCTAAAAATGAACCGCGTTAATTACGGCTAGTATTGCGTTCCATAGTTGCGGTACAAGTACAAAATTTTCTTTTTCTACGGCTGGATGTCTTGTTTACACAAAAAAAATAGCATTATCAATTAAGCAAAATACTGGTAGAACATTACATTTTGCCACGATCGGTGACATTTGTTTCTAACACTATTTTGTTTATTTTTCGCTTTTTCACCAATTATCAAGGATCCCTGTGCTGGGATCGCGAACAGCCATTTCGTTTTAACTGCGCCTGATACCGCCATTTTCTGTTTTCGACGAAAAAAGTATTAAAACCTATTTTTCCTCTATCACTACGTAATAATACATTGATTTTAACCCCAAAACGTTCCTCATTAATATTATTCAAAAGAAAACAACAACATGAAACCATTTTTATCACATGTTGGGGGACGTCAATCTATATGTTTATCAACATAATTAATTTCTCTATAAATACGGAGAATAAATACGGAGAATGCCGCACAAACATTACCGGGTAATAACCCGGTAATGTTTGTGCGGCACTTCTACAGATTATGGACGGGCTGAAATTTGTTTTCATTTTTAGAAGTGTAAGAAAAAAAAAAGAAAGTGCTACATACCGTGGCTGTTGCCGACCTTCAAGTGGGGTGGGGAAAAGCCAATAAGAGCACAGATAAAGACCTGATATTTATATGTGTTAAGATGGGGGTGGCAGGTTGTTACAAACCTATAAATAGAGGTTCTACCTCTCAGCTGATGGTGCTCAGTTGTGGTGCTCAGTTCAGTTCAGTTGATGAGTTGAACTGTTAGAAGTGTTATTGTGTTCCAGAGCTTGGAGGAGACCAGAATTAGTACAGAATTCGACTCACTATAGACCAGACACTGGATCGTTACTCCTGTAGAGAAATCCGTTCTCTGCCCCATTACATATTGTTACCGGACCTATTGGTTGGGTCGCTAAGGGAGCAATTCCTTTTGCATCCCACCCCCAACTGCTGTCTCGGCCCCTTTTAGGGTATTGACTTTGAAGTGGATCTTTTCTCACATAGGGATTTATAATCCCGACAGAAGAGCTCCAATATTGTAAGGGGCCGACAACTCTCTTCCACCTTTCCACATAATTTCTCCGAAAATGGAAAATATGATTTTTTTTTTTTTAATAAGAAGTAATGCAAATTCAATTAATTAATAGAATATTTATTGAAGAAAATAAAATTTGGGAAAAAATCAACATTATATTTTTCATTTCAAAACGAACAGTTTAAAAATTTAAATTAGGGCAGCCATCGTATTTGGTTTAACATTTTTTTTTTTTTTTTTTTACAGTTTAAAAAATTAATTTTTCTCTTGTTATTTTCTTTTTTTTCTTTAAACAGAATACAATCCAGAAATGTGTTCAAAAAGACTCTGCAGGGGGTTAGTGGGAAAAAAGAGAGAGTTGTCGGCCCTTTACACTATTGGACTCTTCTAAAATGAAAACAAATAAATTAGAACGTTGGGTCAGTTCGGACTCTGCAGGGGGTTAGTGGGAAAAGAGAGAGAGTTGTCGGCCCTTAACATTTTTGTTGTGACCTTTTAAAAGGCAGCGGTGGGGTTCGGGCAGATTTATGGTGAGCTACGATGTTCACTCTTTCGCTGCCGAAGGTTCAAGTGCCCCGAAGCATTTCTGCGCATGCGGCTGGACGCGCGTTTTTACAAAATAAAATTGTAAAATTCAATAAATTTATTTTGGACCAAGCAGATGATTTTCCAAGTTGGTCCGGAATTCTGTGTCTGTGGGAGCCGATGAAAACCTTTAAAAGAGATGTGTATTTTCCAAAAAGACTAGTTGATTAAAAATTCAGAGATAGTGTTTGAAAATAAGTCTGCTGTCTGCAACTCTACTCGACTCAAACAAGACTACACAACACTCTCAATATAGCAGTCAGCAAATCAGCCAAGGTAGGCGAACACACAGACACAGAAACAAAAACAAACTTTTGCATTTCCCTTTTTATCGTCTGCTCCTTTAAAAGTAAATTTATGAAAATAACTATTTAAAAACTTCTCATTGAACTTTATACTTTGATTAATTTTCTCCAGTCATTGACTCAGTAAAATTTATTTCATATATTTGAGTGAGAAGTTTTCTCGATTTTTCAGACCAGTGGATTTTTCACAGCTCTTGAGTTATCGATTCAGTCTTCCTCGATATCTCAAATTCATTCCCCTTTTGTTCACCAAAAGACATTCATAAAAGAACTATCATTTTCAATGAAAAAGTTTCCTTAAAACTTAATAAATATTTTTCCTTTTGTAAATTGAGAGTTTACTTTGTTTATTTTTGTTTATATGATTTCTACGAATTACCTTCGATAATTCGTCCCGTCCGTCTCTCACTCTCTTTCCTTTCCCTTCTCCCACATAATAAATCTATAAGAACAAACTAAAATCTCCAATAGGCCAAAGATTCTTTGTTTACATACAAAAACTAAAACGTTGGGTCTGTTTGGACGTACATCTCTAAACCGAACGACGCACTTCTGTAGTAAAAAAGAAAAACAATACTTACTTTTTGTTTGACAAATCTGCTTTCAAGAAAGAAACGATTATGAGATGTTTTGATTAAAACGTGACTAGATCCACGGGTGGAAGTCACCATTCAAGATGGCAACCGGAAAAGCAGGTTCGCAGAAAATCAAAGAGGATAAAATAAAGCGTTTCGAAAAAAGTTTGAACTATTTTCGCTAAGACTGATCCCCCCCCCCCCCCCGGCTGTGCGCCAACAAACGGAAGCGCAAAAATTAAAAATCTATCGATAAAAAAAAAAAAAATTAAAACAACACCTAAATTTAAACTGGATACAAATTGTTGATGTTTTTACTGCATTAGTAGCAGTAAAAACATCGGGTACACGAGTCGAAATTTATTTTAGAAGAGTTCCAATGGTGTAAGGGGCAGATAACTTCTCTTTTTTAGTATGCAATTTCTCCGAAAATGTAAAATATCCATTTTTTAAATAAGAAATCATGCAAATTCAATATTTGAGAAAATCAACAGTATATTGATAGAAGATTTATTGAAGAAAATAGAATTTGGGAAAATCAACAGCATATTTTTTCATTTCAAAACGAACAACCATCGGTTTTGGTTTAAAACATTTTTGATTTTTTTTTTTATAATTTAAAAAAATAAATTTATCTGTTTTTTTTTTCTTCTTCTTTTGATTTTGTTTTTTTAAACGGGATAGAATTCAGAAATTTGTTCAAAGAGACACTCTAGGGGGGTTGCGGAAAATTTCTGCCGCCACATAAATTCTGATAAGTTGAGTACTTGTTTAAATTCGCGATTATTCAAGGCATCCACGTCGATTACGTCCATTTTCGGAGAAGCTAGAAATTATGTACTTAAAAAAAAAAGAGAGAGTTATCTGCCCCTTCTTACACCATTGGAACTCTTCTAAAATAAATTTCGATTCGTGTACCCGATCTATACAAGTGCCAAACATCTTTGTGTTCTTTTCTAAGCAAATATTCACAAATATACTCCCATTGATAAGGAATTCTATTAGCGCTTCCGTTTGTTTGCGCATGCGCACAGCCACGGGGGCACTGTTATGCAGTCTATTTTCCGGCTATCTTTTACAACACAACGAGAACAACGGGGTCCAAAAACAAATATACAACAAATAAATGTGACCGTAGCCCATAAAACTTATTTTCCGACTTACCTATGACATTTGTTTGTATTTTTAAGCAGTTTCAATGGCTTTTTTTTTTTAAATTATATATAAAAATTTCTCTCCATTTTACGTTTAGGGAAAGTTTGAAATTAGCCGACATTTTGTTTTCCTCAGCCTCGCTTTGATTTTTTTTGGGTTCTTGTTGCTTAAAAGTACGAAAAAAAATTTTCTTTGTCTTTTCCTGAGAGAGAGTTAATTAAGGGGCAGTAACTGTGAATTGTAATTTTTGTCTTTAATATCTAACAACTTTGATTTTGTATTAAATTGCAATCATGGATCTGAACTTGTTCCAGTTTGAAGACGTACTTTATTTTACTTCCGAAAAAGCTAAACAGATCGATTTCTTGCATGGGCTTATTTCTGGCGAAGAACCCTGCAGTTGTGAGCATAACATGTGACTTGTGCCATCAACAGTGAAAACTGATGGATTTCTTTGGCGTTAATAATAAAATAATAAATAAATAATAATAATGAAATAATAAATAAATAATAATAATAAAATAATAAATAAATAATAATAATGAAATAATAAATAAATAATAATAATGAAATAATAAATAAATAATAATAATAAAATAATAAATAAATAATAATAATGAAATAATAAATAAATAAATAATAATAATAAAATAATAAATAAATAATAATAAAATCATAAATAAATAATAATAATAATGAAATAATAAATAAATAAATAATAATAATAATAAAATAATAAATAAATAATAATAATAAAATCATAAATAAATAATAATAATAATAATGAAATAATAAATAAATAATAATAATAATAAAATAATAAATAAATAATAATAATAAAAAAATAGGGCAGTAGCGCTTGATATATCCAAGGCCTTTGACAAGGTATGGCATAAAGGGATTCTCCTCAAAATACACTCATATGGTATTACTGGGCAATTACTTAATATAATTAGATCCTTCCTAACCAAAAGAAAGATCCAGGTTGTCCTCGATGACCGTTCATCTAAACAACATGACATAAATGCTGGTGTGCCCCAGGGATCTATCCTTGGACCTTTGTTGTTCCTGATCTTCATAAACGATCTCCCTGATGACATAGAGTCTGAGATTGGTTTATTTGCTGACAGCCCCACACTATACTCTTGTCATGTTGGCAAAACAGACGCGATCATATCCGAGGTAATGGCTGAATCCTTAGAAAATGACCTCCAGACTGTAGTGGATTGGGGTCATAAATGGTTGGTAACTTTTAATGCCGCAAAGACAAAACCCCTTTCCTTCAATAACTACAAGAAACCTCTCCAACCACCGATTTTAATGGCAAATAACACCCTACCTGAGAGTTCAACATTCAAACTCCTCGGCGTAACCTTCACAGGTAACATGAATTGGAACAAATACATTGAAGACATTGCCAAGGCTGCAGCAAAGAAGGTGGGTTCCCTCTACCGTGCTAGTAAGCTCCTCACACCTGACATTATCCTGTATATCTACAAAGCCACCATCCGCCCATGCATGGAGTATTGTTGCCACATCTGGGCTGGTGCATAATCTACTACTCTCTCCCTCCTTAACAAGGTCCAAAAAAGAGTCACCAACCTAATAGGTCCCTCACTGTCAACCAAGCTCCAGTCCCTGTCCCATCGTCGCAATGTAGCATCCTTATGTTTGTTTTACAAATCTTCAATGGATTATGCTCCGATGAGTTGGCTGCTCTGGTGACCCCTCGACATAAATTCACTAGACCAACTCGACAATCAGCTAAATCCCATCCATTCACTGTGGAGGTCCCCAAATGCCGGAGAGCTTTCTACTCCAATGGCTTATTTCCTCGTGCTGTCGGCCTCTGGAACTCTCTCCCTGCCCCTGTTTCCCTGACGGTACTGACATGCAGAAGTTTAAAACTAATGTAAACAGACATCTGTCGGGAAAACAGGGGGCAGGGAGAGAGTTCCAGAGGCCAGCAGCACGAGGAAAGAAGCTATTTGAGTAGAAGGCTCTCCGGCATCTGGGGACCTCAACAGTGAATGAATGAGATTTAGTTGATTGTCGAGTTAGTCTAAACCAAAATTCAAAATAAGCCGTAATGATGGCCGTATTTCCACGTTTTTGTCTCCAGTTGTTGTCCAAACCAGATGTGGAGAATCAGCCGCCAAAACAAGTGTCCTTGACAAACAAATGAACCGCATCAGTAAAATGTTAGGGTTACGTGTCTTACAACATCAAATGCACACTCTTTTCATTTGGTCAAACCAGAGGCACATACACATCCTCAAGCTAAAATCAGATGACGGAAATTGATGCATCTCCAATCCTATTCTTAACAAATCCGAATTCAAATGAACTAACAATAGTTTAGTGCTTCCACTTGAGTCACTGAACCGGGAGAAAGTTCCCCAGAAGCAGGGATTCCCATGTCGTTATGATGCGGGCCATCTTTTAGCTGTCTGGTCCACAGCTGCAGTCTGGTCTCTTGCTGAGCTTCTCCCTGACTTGAGTCGTTAGACCGTTGGTTCACGTCCATGGACGAGATGGCGTTCATCACTGATAGCCTTTGTGATCTATTCGGCTGGTAACTTCCTGTCTCACATCTCAAACTAAAATCAGATAACGGAAATTGATGCATCTCCAATCCTATTCTTAACAACTCCGGATTCAGATGAACTAACACCACTACACTAGAGATCTTCCCTTACAGTTGATTATCATATGTTTTGAACGACAACTCCTTCCCATTTTGATCAAGCTCCCTGCTGCCTTAGACTGACCACCACCACCACCACCACCACCACCACCACCATCATGTGTGTGTGTGTGTGTGTGTGTGTGTGTGTGTGTGTGTGTGTGTGTGTGTGTGTGTGTGTGTGTGCAGGTCCATTTGAATAAGCTGCTGCCTTTCTTTGCCTTTGGCTTCGTTGATTTGGAGACTAGGTAAATAACCCAACATTGACTCAGCACTGGTGACCTCTGCCGCCATTAATAATGTATTAACCCATCCACATGCGGCATTTACATAAGCAGGTAAATGAGGCCGATATAAGCCGGTCTCCATGAAACACTATTAACTGACCATCTGAGACCGGAACACTTATGTTAAAAGTGCATAAAATCAATCGAAAAATGTAAAAAAAAAATCTACATTGAAAATTATGATTGCATTTTTATCCATTATTAATAAACACGGAAATATTAATTCTCCGAACAGAACAGTTTTGCATCAGTTTCATGTCCCTTTAAAATCAAGATATAATCATAGTAAACCTTATGTCTAGAATCCTTATTCCAATTTTGATCAAATTTCATTATATGGTTTTGATTCTAGAAAATGTCTTAAATTTAAGAAACTGAAATTCAGGGAGTCTTGCTTTATGTCTGAGCGTTCTCTAGATTCTGTGTACTCAAACCGTTCTATTGTTCACATAACTTTAAACTCACCCAGAGACTGATAAATGGGAGCTGCAATACGTTTTGAACAATAACATTTTTAAATGCATATATATATATATATATATATATATGTATACACATACATATCTGGTTGAACAGGAGTGCCAACTTCTGTTTATTCTTTTTTTATCCAATCTTTCTATTCGTCGAACAATAGATCTTATACTATCAACCATGGAGTGTAGGAAATCTCCATATTTCACGCAAACGTTTTCGACCATCATTGGTCGTCTTCAGGCGGATGATTGAACAATGCAAAATGAAATTGGTCAATTTATTTAAGAAGACGTTTCCATGTGATTAAAAACAGTAAAAACATTCAACAGCATTTCAACACGCCTTCGCACCCCCTCATAACGAGCATGGTTGATGTTGGGCTTTTTTAATTGAATGAACAATGCTTCCATTATGGAAACGTCTTCTTAATAAATTCACCAATTTCATTTTGCATTGTTCAATCATCCGCCTGAAGACGACCAATGATGGTCGAAAACGTTTGCGTCAAATATGGAGATTTCCTACACTCCATGGTTAATAGTACAAGATCTATTGTTCGACGAATAGAAATAAGTTAAAAAAAGGTGGCATTTTTTGAGGGGGAGACAACCACACTTTCTCTCCCTCCCACTCCTTTCTCATCTCGCTTCTGCCTCGCCGGTAAAGTCGTCAGTGAGCGCATAGAGTTAAAACTTTAGGTGCTTTAGATATTTTTCCGATTTATTTATTAAATAACTTTAATTAATTACTGTTAATATAGACGAAACTATTGCATATAGATAGCAAACATAAGCCAATGCAATTCCAAATTAATAATACCAAATGTTAATTAATTATGAACGGTTTAAAAAATAGATAGCTAACATAAGCCAATGCAATTCCAAATTAATAATACGAATTCTAGATCCTCTTTTATATCCTTGTCAAATGCAAAGAAATTGTCCGTTTAGAAGAAGACCGGAAAATCTAGATGTTAATACACCTAAGAACATGATGGCAGTATTCCTGATTTTTAAAGACGAAATAAATGTATACCCCCAGAGTCTCTATGTAGATCCCCAGACTACTTATTTAGATCCCCCAGACCCCTTATTGAGATCCCCCAGACCCCTTATGTAGATCCCCCAGACCGCTTATTGAGATCCCCCAGACCGCTTATTTAGATCCCCCAGACCACTTATGTAGATCCCCCAGACTCCTTATTGAGATCCCCCAGACCCCTTATTGAGATCCCCCAGACCCCTTATTTAGATCCTCCAGACCACTTATTGAGATCCCCCAGACCGCTTATTTAGATCCCCCAGACCGCTTATTGAGATCCCCCAGACTGCTTATTTAGATCCCCCAGACCACTTATCTAGATCCCCCAGACTCCTTATTTAGATCCCCCAGACTCCTTATGTAGATCCCCCAGACCCCTTATTGAGATCCCCCAGACCGCTTTTTTAGATCCCCCAAACCGCTTATTGAGATCCCCCAGACCGCTTATTTAGATCCCCCAGACCGCTTATTGAGATCCCCCAGACCGCTTATTGAGATCCCCCAGACCGCTTATTTAGATCCCCCAGGCCGCTTATGTAGATCCCCCAGACCGCTTATGTAGATCCCCCAGACCCCCTATTTAGATCCCCCAGACCCCTTATTTAGATCCCCCAGACCCCCTATTTAGATCCCCCAGACCCCCTATTTAGATCCCCTAGACCCCTTATTTAGATCCCCCAGACCACTTATTTAGATCCCCCAGACCCCTTATTTAGATCCCCTAGACCCTTAATTTAGATGCTCCACACCACTTATTTAGATCCCCCAGACCCCTTATTTAGATCCCCCAGACCCCTTATTTAGATCCCCCAGACTCTTTATTTAGATCCCCCAAACTCCTTTAGATTCCCCAGACCCCTTATTTAGATTCCCAAAGTTCTTATTTAGAAAAAAGTCAGTGTAACGTAAATAGAAATTCTCAGAAAATCATGTCTCGTATTTTCAATATAACTAAAGAGAACGCCTGCTTGTGTCTGTCCGTTTCTAAGTCGATCGAACTGAAGAACTGAAGAGTGTACCTAAAAACTGATTCTCTAAGTGCCCTTTTAAGGAAGACGCGGGCCATTTTTCAACAGTTTGTACATGGAAAATATAATTGCCGGTAGTTAAATTTGATGTAGTTGTATATTATGAGATATGTCACGAATATAAACAATGAATCGAATAAAAATTCCTTTAATTAATTAACTATTTTACAACTGAAGAAGGGAATTGTTTTTCCTGAAATATTATGATATACAAAACTTCGATCGAACCAAACGGACGCAAGAAAGATTGTAATATAATATAAAAAAATGATAAAATGGAGAGAATTATTCTTCTTATTTCGAGCCTAGTTGGGGTGATTAGTCTAGTGGCTGGTTTATTGCTGAAATCCATTTCATGGTCCTTTATTGAAATTCATTCCGTTTACAGGCATGAGCCATGAAGAATAAGTTTCATCAATTTTTAATTCTTCGTAGAATAAAAATATGATGCTCGCTTCGCAAGTCCCCGACTTTGTTGTACAGTTTGGTAGGCAAAAATAATTTGACTGTAATTTAATACATACCCTGCACTCAAGCAAGTAATATAGTTGAATGACAAATATTTATTGATCACAGATCTCGTACTCAAATCAATAGCTAATGAGAAACCACAGCCAACTTTGCCTCAAATCCAAGACTGCTACAGAAAATCCCTAACCCTACTAACTGACCTACACTAGACCAACCCGACAATTAGCTAAGTCCAATCCATTCACTGTGGAGGTCCCCAGATGCCGGAGAACCTTCTACTTCAAGGCTTCTCACACCTGACAGTATCTCTACAAAGTCACCATCGGCCCATGCATGGAGTATTGTTGTCACATCTGGGCTGGTGCTCCAATCACTCTTAGACAAAAAAGAGTCTCTAATCTAATAGGTCACTTGATATCTACCAATCCCCAGCCCCTGTCCCATCGCCACAATGTTGCATCCGTGTGCTTGCTTTGTTTAACAAGTACTTCAATGGAATGTGCTCCGATCAACTTGCTGCTCTGGTGCCCCCCCCCCCACTCTCGACGTAAATACACTCGACCAACTCGACAATCAGCTAAATCCCATCCATTCACTGTGGAGGTCCCCAGATGCCGTCTAATCAAATAGTTTCTTTCCTCGAACTGCCGGCATTTGGAACTCCCTCCCCTGCTCTGTTTCCCCGACTGTACCGACATGCAGAAATTTTAAACTAATGTGAACAAGCATCTTGCTGCACAGCTCCCAATTTAGGATGACCCCCTAAACTTTCACCCTAATTCTCAGTAGTGCACACTCGACGTAAATACACTAGACCAACCCAACAATCAGCTAAATCCCATCCATTCACTGTGGAGGTCCCCAGATGCCGAAGAGCCTTTTACTTCAATAGCTTCTTTCCTTGTGCTGCCGGCCTCTGGAACTCCCTCCTTGCTCCCTGTTTCCCCGACTGTACCAACATGCAGAAGTTTTAAACTAATGTAAACAGACATCTTTGCTGCACAGCTCCCAACTTAGGATGACAGCCAAAACTTCCACCCTAATTCTCAGTAGCCCCTTACATCTACAGGTGCGGCCTGCCTTGTTTAGGGTGATATATATATATATATATATATATATATATATATATATATATATCATAAATGAAAAAAGAGAAATAAAAAAATTAATAATGGCGGATCTATTTTATCTTCAGTTGGTCAATGAAAATTGGATTCAATAAAAGCATGTTTATTTTTTTTCTTTAAGCCAGGCTTTTCAAAGATTGGAATCTTATCATCAGAGAAATAACATAGAAAGTGGGTGTAAGTGTGTGAGAAGGTTGTCAAAATGCAAAATATGTCTAGATAGTAAAAGATTTTTGAATTCATTGAACTTGAAGATGAAATAGATCTTTTTTTTATTTAGTTATTTCACAAAAATATTTATTTCTCAATTTTCTCAATTTCGGAATTTTTTTCGCAGGTAATATAGCTCTGCTAGAACAATGTTGCTAAAAATAATCAATAACTCATAGGTGGTATTTGCTAAATAACATATTTGTTAAAATCACTCAAAGTTTACCGACCAATAGTAATAGCTTTTCAATGAAAACAACCAAAATTAACATTTATTAGTGAGAATTAGAAATAAATAAATAAAATAAAGATTAGTGACAGTTATATTTAACAATTGCCTGATATAATTTAATATTTAATATTTAATAGATTAATTAATATAATAGTACAGTAAGTTAAAAAAAACTTACTGTACTCCTAATTCTTGCAATTATTATTATTAATTAAAATTAAAACATTAATTAAAATGTTTTTTTTTATAAATCTTTAAACGTTTTGTAAAAAAATCCGCAACGGCAAGCGCGTATACGTATTATTTTATTTATAATTCAACCAAAAGTAAAAGAAACTGGTGTAAAGCCAAGCTGTGTTTATTCGTTTCTGATTCCGGGGTACCTCAAGTATAATTGATCCAGGTTAGTGTTATTACTTGCGTTAGCATCACTAGAGGTTGTACCATTCTACACATAAGCCTGTGTGTAGCCATGCGAAAACTATCTTATTAGATTTGTCAATAAAAGACACTCGCAATGCAGAATTCATTTAGATTTGTAAAATTTATGTGAAATATTTTCGTACAAAAACGTTTAATTTGAAAAATGATCAAATCTGCCTACTTTATGAATTTATGTAAAATATTTTCGTACAGAAAAGTTTAATTTGAAAAATGATCAAATATGACTACTTAATGTAAAATATTTTCGTACAAAAACGTTTAATTTGAAAAATGATCAAATCTGACTACTTTATGAGTTTATGTAAAATATTTTCATACAAAAACGTTTAATTTGAAAAATGATCAAGTGGGCCTACTTTATGTATTGATGTAAAATATTTTCGTACAAAAACGTTTAATTTGAACAATGATCAAATCTGCCTACTTTATGAATTTATGTGAAATATTTTCGTACAAAACGTTTCATTTGAAAAATGATCAAATCTGCCTACTTTATGTAAAATATTTTCGTACAAAAACGTTTAATTATAAAAAAATAAATCTGCCTACTTTATGAATTTATGTAAAATATTTTCGCACAAAAGCGTTTAATATGAAAAATGATCAAATGTGCCTACCTTATGTATTTATGTAAAATATTTTCGTAAAAAAAAAATGTGCCTACTTTATGTATTGATGTAAAATATTTTCGTACAAAAACGTTTCATTTGAAAAATGATCAAATCTGCCTACTTCATGAGTTTATGTAAAATATTTTCGTACAAAAATGTTTAATTTGAAAAATGATCAAATCTGCCTACTTTATGTAAAATATTTTCGTACAAAAACGTTTCATTTGAAAAATGATCAAATCTGCCTACTTCATGAGTTTATGTAAAATATTTTCGTACAAAAATGTTTAATTTGAAAAATGATCAAATCTGCCTACTTTATGAGTTTATGTAAAATATTTTCGTACAAAAGCGTTTAATATGAAAAATGATCAAATGTGCGTACTTTATGACTTCATGTAAAATATTGTCATACAAAAACGTTCAATTTGAAAAATGATAAAATCTGCCTACTTTATGTATTCATGTAAAATATTTTCGTACAAAAACGTTTCATTTGAAAAATGATTAAATGTGCCTACTTTATGAATTTATGTAAAATATTTTCATACAAAAACGTTTCATTTGAAAAATGATCAAATCTGCCTACTTTATGTATTCACATTATGTATTTTCGTAAAAAAAAACATTATGTATTTTCGTAAAAAAACGTTTAATTTAAAAAAATAAATGTGCCTACTTTATTTATTGGTGTAAAATACTTTCGTACAAAAACGTTTCATTTGAAAAATGATCAAATTTTCCTACTTTATGAATTTATGTAAAATATTTTCGTACAAAAACGTTTCATTTAAAAAATGATAAAATCTGACTACTTTATCAATTCATGTGAAATATTTTCGTATAAAACGTTTAATTTGAAAAAATGATCAAATGTGCATACTTTATGAATTAATGTAAATTTTTTTCGTAAAAAAACGTTTAATTATAAAAAAATAAATCTGCCTACTTTATGAATTTATGTAAAATATTTTCGCACAAAAGCGTTTAATATGAAAAATGATCAAATGTGCCTACCTTATGTATTTATGTAAAATATTTTCGTAAAAAAAAATGTGCCTACTTTATGTATTGATGTAAAATATTTTCGTACAAAAACGTTTCATTTGAAAAATGATCAAATCTGCCTACTTCATGAGTTTATGTAAAATATTTTCGTACAAAAATGTTTAATTTGAAAAATGATCAAATCTGCCTACTTTATGTAAAATATTTTCGTACAAAAACGTTTCATTTGAAAAATGATCAAATCTGCCTACTTCATGAGTTTATGTAAAATATTTTCGTACAAAAATGTTTAATTTGAAAAATGATCAAATCTGCCTACTTTATGTATTCATGTAAAATATTTTCGTACAAAACGTTTAATTTGAAAAATGATCAAATATGCGTACTTTATGAATTTATGTAAAATATTTTCATACAAAAACGTTTAATTTGAAAAATGATCAAATCTGCCTACTCTATGAATTTATGTAAAATATTTTCGTAAAAAAACGTTTAATTTAAAAAAAATAAATGTGCCTACTTTATTTATTAATGTAAAATATTTTCGTACAAAAACGTTTCATTTTAAAAATGATCAAATCTGCCTACTTCATGAGTTTATGTCAAATATTTTTTATACAAAAACGTTTAATTTGAAAAATTATCAAATCTGCCTACTTTATGAGTTTATGTAAAATATTTTCGTACAAAAACGTTTAATTTGAAAAATGATCAAATGTGCCTACTTTATGAATTTATGTAAAATATTTTCGTACAAAAACGTTTCATTTGAAAAATGATCAAATCTGCCTACTTCATGAGTTTATGTCAAATATTTTTCATACAAAAACGTTTAATTTGAAAAATTATCAAAGGTGCCTACTTTATGAATTTATGTAAAACATTTTCGTACAAAAACGTTTCATTTAAAAAATGATCAAATCTGACTACTTTATCAATTCACGTGAAATATTTTCGTACAAAAACGTTTAATTTGAAAAAATGATCAAAGGTGCCTACTTTATGAATTCATGTAAAATATTTTCGTACAAAACGTTTAATTTAAAAAAATGATCAAATCTGCTTACTTTATGAATTTATGTAAAATATTTTCATACAAAAACGTTTAATTTGAAAAATTATCAAAGGTGCCTACTTTATGTATTCAAGTAAAATATTTATTATACAAAAACGTTTAATTTGAATAATGATTTAATGTGCCTATTTTATAAATTTATGTAAAATATTTTCGTACAAAAACGTTAAATTTGAATAATGATTTAATGTGCCTATTTTATAAATTTATGTAAAATATTTTCGTACAAAAACGTTAAATTTGAATAATCATTTAATGTGCCTATTTTGTAAATTCATGTAAAATATTTTCGTACAAAAACGTTAAATTTGAATAATGATTTAATGTGCCTATTTTATAAATTCATGTAAAATATTTTCATACAAAAACGTTTTATTTGAAAAATGATCAAATCTGCTTACTTTATTAATTTATGTAAAATATTTTTGTACAAAAACGTTTAATTTGAAAAATGATCAAATCGGCCTATATTATGAATTCATGTAACATTTTTTCGTACAGAAACGTTTAATTTGAAAAATGATAAAATGTGCCTACTTCATGAGTTTATGTGAAATATTTTGTATACAGAAACGTTTAATTTTAAAAACGATCAAATTTGCCTACTTTATGTAAAATATTTTCGTACAAAAACGTTTAATTTGAAAAGTGATCAAATCTGCCTACTTTATGAATTTATGTAAAATATTTTTTAATTTAAAAATTATCAAATCTGATGAATTAATTTCTAAATTAGTACAAATGCAGTTATAATATAACGAACACAATCTCTGTCTGTCTGTCTGTCCATCGGCCCGAATTTTTGTAAACGTAAGAAATAAGTTGCGGGGTGGCGGAACTGTATGAATTCCATATCTTTGGTCATTAACTATTTATAATACATAATTAAACAATAAAAAATTTGACAACGAGACTGCTATCGAAACAGTCAAGTTGACATCTCCAGTCGTTGTCCCTACCAACTTAGCTACAGGGAGAGGTTATTAAAAACTTAATCAAATTAACTTTATTACTTAAGTTAGCATCACTTTATTACTTAAGTTAGCATCACTTTATTAAGTTAGCATCACTTTATTACTTCAGTTAGCATCACTTTATTACTTAAGTTAGCATCACTTTATTACTTAAGTTAGTATCACTTTATTACTTAAGTTAGCATCACTTTATTACTTAAGTTTGCATCACTTTATTACTTAAGTTTGCATCACTTTATTACTTAAGTTTGCATCACTTTATTACTTAAGTTTGCATCACTTTATTACTTAAGTTAGCATCACTTTATTACTTAAGTTAGCATCACTTTATTACTTAAGTTAGCATCACTTTATTACTTAAGTTAGCATCACTTTATTACTTAAGTTTGCATCACTTTATTACTTCAGTTAGCATCACTTTATTACTTAAGTTAGCATCACTTTATTACTTAAGTTTGCATCACTTTATTACTTCAGTTAGCATCACTTTATTACTTAAGTTAGCATCACTTTATTACTTAAGTTTGCATCACTTTATTACTTCAGTTAGCATCACTTTATTACTTAAGTTAGCATCACTTTATTACTTAAGTTAGCATCACTTTATTACTTAAGTTAGCATCACTTTATTACTTAAGTTAGCATCACTTTATTACTTAAGTTTGCATCACTTTATTACTTAAGTTAGCATCACTTTATTACTTAAGTTAGCATCACTTTATTACTTAAGTTAGCATCACTTTATTACTTAAATTAGCATCACTTTATTAAGTTAGCATCAAAACAAAAGATTTGTCAAAAAAGAAAAAACACAAAAAAAACACAAAAAACACCAAAAAAAAAAAACGCAAAAATAAAACTCACAAAAAAAAACAACAAAAAAACACAAAAACACAAAAAAACACAAAGAACACAAAAAAACACCAAAAAAAAAACAAAAAAACACAAAATTATCGGCAGATTTTGTTGAAAATTCTTGTTCGTTTAAAGACTTAATTAGAAGGATGAAGCCCTCCTCGTGGATCACAGCTATTTGTTTACCTGACATCGAAGACAGTAAGGCTCGGTGGTGGCATGCAAAGTCGATGAAAGTTTGGCCCAGAACACATAAAGGAATCGCACAGAAGCAATGTTGCCTCTTTCACTACATTTAATTGCGGTTCCATCGCCTTACAAACCTTTGCTTGCCACATGCAGAGACAGAGACGACCAGATGACGACGGATCCTGATGTCGACTCTCCTTGGGTATGTGAACATATGTATTACGGTTGTCTACTTGTATTATTTCGAGAGTGTATCGCTCTCCGAATGGTTTCTTTGCTCGTTTCGTGATTATACAGGGTGGGCAAAAATAAGGGTCCTATTTTTAAAAATTCATAACTTTTTTATTTATTGATTTTTTTTTTTTTTTTTTAGAATAAGTAAAGGACCCTTTTCCGAAGCAAGCATGAGCCGTATTAGCCCTAAGGAACGTACCCTCATTTAGAAAACATTATTTTTGCTTAAAAAACTCAAAACAGTGTAAAAAACAATACTTTAGTTTTTGTAAGTTTTAAGAAGTGTTTTTCGGCTAAAATTTGTTTTGTTTATTTCAAAAAATCTCGGAAGGGTCAGTCTACACACACATAAAGTTTGGTGAGTTTAACTTTTATTTTGTGGAAGTTATTCAAATTTAAAGATAGGACCCTTATTTTGGCCCACCCTGTATATGAGAATAACTTGAAAAGTTTGATACAAATACATATTTCAGAATAAAACTTCATTTTTTTCATTTTAGCTCAGAAATAAGGGCCCCTGGATTTAGTTACGAGTTATATATATATATATATATATATATATGAAACCGACCGTAAAAATATATTTCACAGAAATGTTATGTTTTTTGGAAATGTGAAAAAATAAAAATAATAAAAAAACATGGTTATTGGAATATAATATGAACCTGACTTATATATATATAGGTAAACGTTATTGAATAACACAGTGTTTTGCTTAATAAGACTTTTTTTATTTTTTCATTTTCCGAATGGTTCATTTAGTGTTTCGGTCAAATTGCTGTATGTAAGTTCCGTGGGTTTCTTGTTCCATTTTCTTTCCTTTTTCGCGAGTACTTTCGATTTGATTCATCAAACCATCTTCAGACGGTGTTAGTGTTGGTGTCTTTAAAAATATCTTTACTGTTGAGTTTTTTTTATTATAAAGGCTAGTAATTTACAACTTAAATATAATTTTGAAGCTTCTATCCTGAAACCTATGAAACCTGGAATTAGTAAAGTACTATGTTATAGTTTATCTTCCTTGATTCTGAGGTGCCTCAAGTATAATTGATTCGGTTAGTGCTATTACTTAAGTTAGCATCACTTTATTACTTAAGTTAGCATCACTGTATTACCTAAGTTAGCATCACTTTATTACCTAAGTTAGCATCACTTTATTACTTCAGTTAGCATCACTTTATTACTTCAGTTAGCATCACTTTATTACTTCAGTTAGCATCACTTTATTACTTCAGTTAGCATCACTTTATTACTTCAGTTAGCATCACTTTATTAAGTTAGCATCACTTTCTTACTTAAGTTAGCACCACTTTATTACTTAAGTTAGCACCACTTTCTTACTTAAGTTAGCATCACTTTCTTACTTAAGTTAGCATCACTTTATTACTTAAGTTTGCATCACTTTATTACTTAAGTTAGCAAGCATCACTTTATTACTTAAGTTAGCACCACTTTCTTACTTAAGTTAGCATCACTTTATTACTTAAGTTAGCATCACTTTATTACTTAAGTTTGCATCACTTTATTACTTAAGTTTGCATCACTTTATTACTTAAGTTAGCATCACTTTATTACTTAAGTTTGCATCACTTTATTACTTAAGTTTGCATCACTTTATTACTTAAGTTAGCATCACTTTATTACTTCAGTTAGCATCACTTTATTACTTAAGTTAGCATCACTTTATTACTTCAGTTAGCATCACTTTATTACTTCAGTTAGCATCACTTTATTACTTCAGTTAGCATTACTTTATTACTTAAGTTTGCATCACTTTATTACTTAAGTTTGCATCACTTTATTACTTAAGTTTGCATCACTTTATTACTTAAGTTTGCATCACTTTATTACTTAAGTTAGCATCACTTTATTACTTCAGTTAGCATCACTTTATTACTTCAGTTAGCATCACTTTATTACTTCAGTTAGCATCACTTTATTACTTAAGTTAGCATCACTTTATTAAGTTAGCATCACTTTATTACTTAAGTTAGCACCACTTTATTACTTAAGTTAGCACCACTTTCTTACTTAAGTTAGCATCACTTTCTTACTTAAGTTAGCATCACTTTATTACTTAAGTTTGCATCACTTTATTACTTCAGTTAGCATCACTTTATTACTTCAGTTAGCATCACTTTATTACTTCAGTTAGCATCACTTTATTACTTCAGTTAGCATCACTTTATTACTTCAGTTAGCATCACTTTATTAAGTTAGCATCACTTTCTTACTTAAGTTAGCACCACTTTATTACTTAAGTTAGCACCACTTTCTTACTTAAGTTAGCATCACTTTCTTACTTAAGTTAGCATCACTTTATTACTTAAGTTTGCATCACTTTATTACTTAAGTTAGCAAGCATCACTTTATTACTTAAGTTAGCACCACTTTCTTACTTAAGTTAGCATCACTTTATTACTTAAGTTAGCATCACTTTATTACTTAAGTTTGCATCACTTTATTACTTAAGTTTGCATCACTTTATTACTTAAGTTAGCATCACTTTATTACTTAAGTTTGCATCACTTTATTACTTAAGTTTGCATCACTTTATTACTTAAGTTAGCATCACTTTATTACTTCAGTTAGCATCACTTTATTACTTAAGTTAGCATCACTTTATTACTTCAGTTAGCATCACTTTATTACTTCAGTTAGCATCACTTTATTACTTCAGTTAGCATTACTTTATTACTTAAGTTTGCATCACTTTATTACTTAAGTTTGCATCACTTTATTACTTAAGTTTGCATCACTTTATTACTTAAGTTTGCATCACTTTATTACTTAAGTTAGCATCACTTTATTACTTCAGTTAGCATCACTTTATTACTTCAGTTAGCATCACTTTATTACTTCAGTTAGCATCACTTTATTACTTAAGTTAGCATCACTTTATTAAGTTAGCATCACTTTATTACCTAAGTTAGCATCACTTTATTACTTAAGTTAGCATCACTTTATTACTTAAGTTAGCATCACTTTATTACTTAAGTTAGCATCACTTTATTACTTAAGTTAGCATCACTGTATTACTTAAGTTAGCATCACTTTATTACTTAAGTTAGCATCACTTTATTACTTAAGTTAGCATCACTTTATTACTTAAGTTAGCATCACTTTATTACTTAAGTTAGCATCACTTTATTACTTAAGTTAGCATCACTCTATTACTTAAGTTAGCATCACTGTATTACTTAAGTTAGCATCACTGTATTACTTAAGTTAGCATCACTTTATTAAGTTAGCATCACTTTATTAAGTTAGCATCACTTTATTACTTAAGTTAGCATCACTTTATTACTTAAGTTAGCATCACTTTATTACTTAAGTTAGCATCACTTTATTAAGTTAGCATCACTTTATTAAGTTAGCATCACTTTATTAAGTTAGCATCACTTTATTACTTAAGTTAGCATCACTTTATTACTTAAGATAGCATCACTTTATTACTTAAGTTAGCATCACTTTATTACTTAAGTTAGCACCACTTTATTACTTAAGTTAGCACCACTTTATTACTTAAGTTAGCATCACTTTATTACTTAAGTTAGCATCACTTTATTACTTAAGTTAGCATCACTTTATTACTTAAGTTAGCATCACTTTATTACTTAAGTTAGCATCACTTTATTACTTAAGATAGCATCACTTTATTACTTAAGTTAGCATCACTTTATTACTTAAGTTAGCACCACTTTATTACTTAAGTTAGCACCACTTTATTACTTAAGTTAGCATCACTTTATTACTTAAGTAAGCATCACTTTATTACTTAAGTTAGCATCACTTTATTACTTAAGTTAGCATCACTTTATTACTTAAGTTAGCATCACTTTATTACTTAAGTTAGCATCACTTTATTACTTAAGTTAGCAAGCATCACTTTATTACTTAAGTTAGCATCACTTTATTACTTAAGATAGCATCACTTTATTAAGTTAGCATCACTTTATTACTTAAGTTAGCATCACTGTATTACTTAAGTTAGCATCACTTTATTAAGTTAGCATCACTTTATTACCTAAGTTAGCATCACTTTATTACTTAAGATAGCATCACTTTATTACTTAAGTTAGCATCACTTTATTACTTAAGTTAGCACCACTTTATTACTTAAGTTAGCACCACTTTATTACTTAAGTTAGCATCACTTTATTACTTAAGTTAGCATCACTTTATTACTTAAGTTAGCATCACTTTATTACTTAAGTTAGCATCACTTTATTACTTAAGATAGCATCACTTTATTACTTAAGTTAGCATCACTTTATTACTTAAGTTAGCACCACTTTATTACTTAAGTTAGCACCACTTTATTACTTAAGTTAGCATCACTTTATTACTTAAGTTAGCATCACTTTATTACTTAAGTTAGCATCACTTTATTACTTAAGTTAGCATCACTTTATTACTTAAGTTAGCATCACTTTATTACTTAAGTTAGCATCACTTTATTACTTAAGTTAGCAAGCATCACTTTATTACTTAAGTTAGCATCACTTTATTACTTAAGTTAGCATCACTTTATTAAGTTAGCATCACTTTATTACTTAAGTTAGCATCACTTTATTACTTAAGTTAGCATCACTTTATTACTTAAGTTAGCATCACTTTATTACTTAAGTTAGCATCACTTTATTACTTAAGTTAGCATCACTGTATTACTTAAGTTAGCATCACTTTATTACTTAAGTTAGCATCACTTTCTTACTTAAGTTAGCATCACTTTATTACTTAAGTTAGCATCACTTTATTACTTAAGTTAGCATCACTTTATTACTTAAGTTAGCATCACTTTATTAAGTTAGCATCACTTTCTTACTTAAGTTAGCATCACTTTATTACTTAAGTTAGCATCACTTTCTTACTTAAGTTAGCATCACTTTATTACTTAAGTTAGCATCACTTTATTAAGTTAGCATCACTTTATTACTTAAGTTAGCATCACTTTATTACTTAAGTTAGCATCACTTTATTACTTAAGTTAGCATCACTTTATTAAGTTAGCATCACTTTATTACTTAAGTTAGCATCACTTTATTACCTAAGTTAGCATCACTTTATTACTTAAGTTAGCATCACTGTATTACTTAAGTTAGCATCACTTTATTACCTAAGTTAGCATCACTTTATTACTTAAGTTAGCATCACTTTATTACTTAAGTTAGCATCACTTTATTACTTAAGTTAGCAAGCATCACTTTATTACTTAAGTTAGCATCACTTTATTACTTAAGTTAGCATCACTGTATTACTTAAGTTAGCATCACTTTATTACTTAAGTTAGCATCACTTTATTACTTAAGTTAGCATCACTGTATTACTTAAGTTAGCATCACTGTATTACTTAAGTTAGCATCACTTTATTACTTAAGTTAGCATCACTTTATTACTTAAGTTAGCATCACTTTATTACTTAAGTTAGCATCACTGTATTACTTAAGTTAGCATCACTTTATTACTTAAGTTAGCATCACTTTATTACTTAAGTTAGCATCACTTTATTACTTAAGTTAGCATCACTGTATTACTTAAGTTAGCATCACTGTATTACTTAAGTTAGCATCACTTTATTACCTAAGTTAGCATCACTTTATTACTTAAGTTAGCATCACTTTAATTTTGCAGTTTTCGTTTTTTATAGACTAGTTGACCAACCAAGGCTTGAGAGTCTAGTCGTACTCTACTATTTAATTCCTAGTTGGAGGGAGGATACATGGATTCATACCTTTCTCAAAGTTATGCAGTAGCCCCGACATAACTCGAACCCACAGTTTGTGACTCTAACCACTACGTCACTTCCGTATGATCAAGTGTGTAGCTATGCTGAGAGGATCTTATTTGGGCGTCGAATACCATGTTAGTTTATATATTTAGTCAGGGTTTTCTTGTATAGTGAAGTATCATCATATCAGGGTGTTGTGACAAACCCTTGACGAGAATCTTGTCGGCATTCAAATTCTCCTCAAGTGCGTTAGCATATGCCTTTTTAAATCAGAATTTCGTGAAAATGTTGAGTCACACACTTCACAAGTAAACGGTTTTTCGCCAGTGTGCGTCCGCACATGCCTTTTCAAATAAGATTTTCCAGAAAATGCTAAGCCACACGCTTCACAAGCATAAGGTTTCTCACCAGTGTGTGTCATCATATGGCTTGTTAAATTCGGTTTTTGTGAAAATGATGAGCCACATACTTCACAAGAATAAGGTTTTTCGCCAGTATGTGTCCGTATGTGCTTTTTTAAATCAGAGTTTGATGAAAATGCTGAGTCGCACGATTCACAAGCAAAAGGTTTTTCACCAGTGTGTGTTTTCATATGCCTTTTTAAACTGCCATTCTCTGAAAATGCTGAGAAACAGACAACACAAGTAAACGGTTTTTCGCCAGTATGTGTCCGCATGTGTGTTTTAATATATGATTTATATGAAAATGCTAAGCCACACACTTTACAAGAAAAAGGTTTTTCTCCACTGTGTATTCGCTGGTGGACTTTCAAACTCAATTTCTGTGAAAATGCTGAACCACAAATGTCACAAGAAAATGGTTTTTCACCAGTGTGAGTCCGTATATGCTTTTTTAGATCAGTGTTAGATGAAAATGCTGAGTCACATAATTCACAAGCATAAGGCTTTTCACCAGTGTGTGTTTGCATATGCCTTTTTAAACTGCCTTTTTCTGAAAATGCTGAGCAACACACTGCACAAGTAAACGGTTTTTCGCCAGTGTGTGTTCGCATGTGTGTTTTAATATATGATCTATATGAAAATGCAACACCACACACTTTACAAGAATACGGTTTTTCTCCAGTGTGTGTTCGAAGGTGGTTTTTTAAACTGAGATTTTCTGAAAATGCTGTATCACAAATGCCACAAGAAAAAGGTTTCTCACCAGTGTGTGTCCGTATGTGCCTTTTTAAATCAGATGTTCCTGAAAATGTGGATCCACATGCTTTACAACTATAAGGTCTTTCACCAGTGTGTGTTTGCATGTGCCTTTTTAATGTGCCTTTTTCTGAAAATGCTGAATTACAAATTTCACAAGAAAAAGGTTTTTCTCCAGTGTGTATCCGAACATGCTTTTTTAAATCAGATGTTCTTGAAAATGCTGATCCGCACACTTCGCAAGTGTAAGTTTTATCTGTTGTGTTTATTTGCATTATTGTTTTAAGTGAAATTTTGTTGAAATTTTTATTCCGTGATTTTGATCCCTTGTCCCTGTGAATGAAAGAGATTTTACTTTATAAAATATTATGTGGTCACAAAAATATTAGAATTTTTTACAAAATTAAATGTGAGAAACTTATTTTCTTAATTTTGTATTTGTAAACATATTTAAAATAATTATCAAATAGATATTCATATAACATCATATATAATCGTAGGGTAAAATTAATTTTGAAAAATTAAAAAAAAATTTAAGTTAATTTTTTTTTTTAATTCAAAAACCCAAAATCTTGTCGTAAAAAAACAACTCCCAACCCCCAAACTCCAAGAAACAATGTTATTTATAAGCTTAAATGCCCTTTGGAAGAATATAACTCCACGAATAATAATAAAGCTAATAGCTACATTGGTTTTACAACCACTACCCTATCCTGTCACCTCACTATGCATCATGTAAACTCTAGCTCAATTTACCAACATCTACAAAAACATAACTGCCCATCCTCTGGTTTAAGACAAATTCTAGTTAATAACACTACAGTAATACATTCCGAAACCAATTAAAAAAATTAACTATACTGGAAGCTATCTATTTAAATGAGAAAATGCTGCCTTAATACACACACACACATATATATATGTATGTATATATATATATATATATATATATATATAATCCAGACAAGGTAAACAGCCACAGGATAGGAATCCAAAGAATTTAAACCGGGCTTATAAAAACTGGTTCTTCCCAAATTATTTGAGGTAAGGATCGGATTTTCATTCTGCCTGATGAGATCTGTTTCTAACAGCTGTTGATCGATAACATCGACATGCCAGTGTCGCAGATTTTGTACATGTCTTTATAAATAAAAATGATCATATATATATATATGTATGTATGAAAGTGTTGAATAAATAACCTTCATTATATATCTGTACGGTCTGTAATTGATTGTGTACAAACAATAAATCAAAATCATGTCCAAGCAATAAACGAATGTTTAAAATAAAAAAAACATATTCCTTCAATTTTAAATCGAGAAGGCTACCTCAATAATATGTGTATATATATATATATATATATATATATATATATATATATATATATACACAATTTTTTATGCAAGTGTCATTAAAGACCACAGAGTTGTTTCTCTTCACGATCTTTCTTGTCAATTTCTCGACGCGGCAAGCGATCCTTCGGTTCTCCTGTGTTAACCAGTGGAGTATGGCCCCTAACATTGTGTCGTGGGCCATTCCTCGAGCGCTTTCGGTCTCTCGACCGTCTTCAGAAGGCTGTGTCTTATGGTTACTAAGAACCGTATTTATAATTTTATTATTGATTATATTAATTTATATATATATATATACATATATCTTTATTTATCTATTTATTCATTTCATTATTATTATTATTATTATTATTATTATATATTAATTGTTAAAACTGATAGGGCGTTAGAACCGGTGGTGAATGCTATTTTATTAATTGTGGGTTGTAATTTTTTTGTGTAAGGCTTTGAAGATTTTTAGTCGGAGAACCGAAGAATCGCTCTAATGAAGCTTGCATAAAAAAGACTTGCTGCCGAACTATAGATATTTAGCTCTCTTACTTGCCTTTCTTACCAAAATTATTCACTTTAACAGACACACACACACACACACACATATATATATATATATATATATATGTGCAGATTAGTCGTCCGAGGCTATAGCAATGCGATGTGGTTGCCGTAAGATGGAAAAGTGAAAAGAAATAAACGCAGGGAGTTTTCACTTTTCCATCTTACGGCAACCACATCGCATTGCTATAGCCTCGGACGACTAATCTGCACTTACATTTACCAGCAATGCTGCTTCAAGCAAACTACAATCTCCTTATATATATATATATATTTATTTATACAAACATTATTAGTTACATATGTGTTCATAGAGTTAACCACTTCAGACCAAAACGAGAAATTCCTCGTTTTGGAATGAAGAGGTTGACTCTCTATAGAAAGTACAACTGAAACATGTATGCACATATGTAACCAATAATGATATATAAATAAATATTTATACTAAAGAACAGCTCTACTTGTAATTGAGCACTTTTTATAAACACTTGAGCTTGAACAGATAAACATCTCTAGAAACTAATACATGTACCATATATATATATATATCTATCTATATATATATATATATATATATATATATATATGAAAGTGTTTATGAACACTAATAATATATATATGAACACTAATAATATATATATATATAGTGTTTATGAACACTAATAATATATATATATATCTCTCTATATATATATGAAAGTGTTTATGAACACTAATAATGCTTATGACAAGTCAGCAAAACTCCAGAGTGACCAAATGATGTCATGCATTGAAAAAGATCCAGGGCTTCTTCCTAAAAAAAGTATTTTCTCTTTGCAGAAAGGTCATTGGATGTGCAACTGCTCGCAAATAGTGGCTGGTGTTAGTTGATGAAGAACAAGTACAGTGATGACAACAGGCGACAATGTGTTAACCAATGACTTGATTGCGGATGAAGGGTATGCAAAAAAACAAAAAAACAAATAGAAATAAATATATATATATATGCACATAAATGTGATCGAAACATATATATAACACATATACATACATATATATCAAATATACATAGAAGTAGCATTGGAAAAGAAGAGGAGAAAATAAAGAGCAGAAAGGGGTCCAAAGGATATTTAATTTAAAGCTCAGGGAATCATCCGGTGTCTAGAATTATCTTGTTTTCACTAATGATTGCTTTTGATAGGTTGGGGGAGATATTGTAGAAGCCCATTCTTTGTTTAATTTTATTTGTGGAAAGGGCTATGAGGGCAGATTCAATTATATATATATATATAGTATACATTTTTATTTATACAAACATTATTAGTTCATAGAGTTAACCACTTCATTCCAAAACGAGAAATTCCTCGGTTTGGTCTGAAGAGGTTGACTCTCTATAAAAAGTACAACTGAAACATGTATGCACATATGTAACCAATAATGATATATAAATAAATATTTATACTAAAGAACAGCTCTATAAAAAGTACAACTGAAACATGTATGCACATATGTAACCAATAATGATATATAAATAAATATTTATACTAAAGAACAGCTCTACTTGTAATTGAGCACTTTTTATAAACACTTGAGCTTGAACAGATAAACATCTATAGAAACTAATATAATACATGTACCATATATATATATATATATATATATATATCTATATATATATATATATATATATATATATATATCTATATATATATATATGAAAGTGTTTATGAACACTAATAATATATATATGAACACTAATAATATATATATATATAGTGTTTATGAACACTAATAATATATATATATATTTATATATATATATATATGAAAGTGTTTATGAACACTAATAATGCTTATGACAAGTCAGCAAAACTCCAGAGTGACCAAATGATGGCATGCATTGAAAAAGATCCAAGTATTTTCTCTTTGCAGAAAGGTCATTGGATGTGCAACTGCTCGCAAATAGTGGCTGGTGTTAGTTGATGAAGAGCAAGTACAGTGATGACAACAGGCGACAATGTGTTAACCAATGACTTGATTGCGGATGTTACATTTGTTGATTTGTTTGTCGCTTTGAATTCGAGAGTTGTCTTTCCTTTTGCTTAGTATTGTTTCTACGTTTCACTTCACAACAACTGGCGACGAGGATGAGATATGGCGACTACCACCATTATATCAGATAGATAAATAAGTGAGTAAAGCTTCTATTCTGTCCTAGAAAAAAAAAGTCCTTTTCGACTGAGACAACAAGTCGAATTAACTATTTAATGTTGCGAAATGTGTTTTAAAGTTCCTCCTTGAAATCAGAACGGATCCACAGAGACCTTCTATGCACATTGTACATATCGAGCAATGAACTTATGGACGGTAACCCTACACACACATGCACACACACACGTGGACTATGTATATATATATATATATATATGTATGTATGTATGTGACAAAATCTGTTAGGTTGTTAGGTGAGAAGAGATGTAGCATTGTCGCTTTGAATTTGAGAGTTGTCTCCCCTGAACCATTTTGTTATGTAGATAAAAGGGCTCAGAGAGCAATGAAGTAACAACGTGTTTGTGTCTCTCTTTTGATCTTCCCTTTTGCTTCTACGTTTCAGGAATAATCACTTGTAAGGTCATCTCAGGTCAAACTTTTTCTTTGGGTTCAGACAGTTTTAATAATTTTTCGCTTTTGTGAAGGTGTTTTTTAGAGTTGACTATTCATGTGAGCGTATTTGTTTGGATTTTAGATTGTGTATGCTTTTTTGGTTATTTGAGATATGATTTTACAGAGAGTTATTCAAATTGTTTGATTAGTAAGCATCTCGCTTTCGGCTTGGATGCTCAACCGAGACTTTAAAGATTAAATAATTTTAAAGGAATTGAATCTATTGCATATTCAATCCTTCATCTGCTTGTACATATAGCTGTTTTTTTAAATTATATATATATATATATATATATGATAGTTTTATTTACACAGACATGTACAAAATCTGCGACACTGGCATGTCGATGTTATCGATCAACAGTTACTATAAACTGAGATCTCATCAGGCAGAGTTAGAATCCGATCTTAACCTCAGATCATATTTGGAGAGAATGAAGTGGAGGGGTAGAGACAGAGAAGAAGAAGGAAAGAAATTTAACATTTCAAAAATTTCAAATTTCTTTCCTTCTTCTTCTCTGTCTCTACCCCTCCACTTCATTCTCTCCAAATATGATCTGAGGTTAAGATTGGATTCTAACTCTGCCTGATGAGATCTCAGTTTATAGTAACTGTTGATCGATAACATCGACATGCCAGTGTCGCAGATTTTGTACATGTCTGTGTAAATAAAACTATCATATATAAAGCTCTATTTTGATATTGAGCACTTTTTATAAACCCGGTTAAAATTCTCTGGATTACCACCCTGTGGATATTTTTCACCTGGATTATTACCATTATTATATATATATATATATATATATATATATATAATATTTATAAATAAATATTATTTATTTATTACCTACAGACATCGATGTTTCATGCTTATGCAATCTTCAGTGCAGGAAGCTAATTCCCGACGGTCGACGGGCGCGAACTCCGATCCCAAATCGCCACTGATTCACAGTCAAGAGACTTATCAGTTGGCCACCAGAAATTAGCTTGGAATTTAAGAGGAATTTAACTTTGTAAATACCAAGTTGGCGAGTATTCACAGCAAGCGGCGAAGAGTGATCAACAACAACAAATCGTGTTTAAAAAAAAGCAGCTATATGTACAAACACATGAGAGAGATATAGCTAAATAGATATAAAAGGATTAAATATATACACACATATATATATATATCTATATATATAAATATATATGTGCATATACACATATATGTATATACAGATATGTATATATATATGTGTGTGTATATATTCAATCCTTTTAATCTATTTAGCTATATCTCTCTCATGTGTTTGTACATATAGCTGCTTTTTTAATAATCCCTGTTTCATTTTACTTCAGTCGAAGTTCTCAGAAATCAAAAGGCCCCTACCTGGGGCTAACACTTGGTCTCTATATGATATACATAGATATTCGAATATTCTATTAAAGTTCTCCTTTATTTCTCAAACGTTGAGTTAGTAAAGAAGTTAAGAACATTAATTTTCTTCTCCCCAATTGACCAGTCAACTATGTTGTATCCTTCTTGTGGTCTCTTGAGCTTACTGGATTCCAGGACAAGAATTCATCCAGTCTGGTGTAGTATCCAGGTAAGTGCCGTTACTTGAGGTAACATTACTAGGAGAATGTTAACTATTTCTCGTATGAGCAAGAGTATAGCCATGCTGAGGGGATCTTATTTGTGCTTTGAATACTATGTTATTTTGAATTTTTGGTCAGGGTATCCATTGTAGGGTGACATATCCTCATGTCAGCTTGTCCTGACAAACTCAGAGTGACCAAAGACACTCAAGGATAGTGTCTAGTAGGCAATTCAAACTCCCCTATTATATATATATATATATATATATATATATATATATATGTGTGTGTGTGTGTGTGTGTGTGTGTTTAGACAAAATAATGAAAACACCGAGCATCACCATTTTGAAATATCTATAAAATCGCCAAAAGCTTGTTTATTTTTATTTATTTTTGTTGATAAATTTGTTGTTTCTTTTCAGATATTATCATTATCAACATCATATTCAGTTAACGTGTGGTTTACATGCTGACATGTGTTGCACGATTTTGCAGCTAACCTATATCTGGCCAGGTGTTTATCCCCCTTTCTCTCAAAGTCATCCTTATCACTTGCTCTCATGCATTCCTTAGTCTTTCACTGCCAATTGACCCTACAATTTAAACTGTTCGGCATCTACTAACCCAAACACTCTCATCCATTCTTTCAATGTGACCAAACCAACAAAGTATCCTGTTCTGCACACATCTTTAGATTTTTTTTCCAGAATTGATCTTCCTCTGCATAGTAATCTGAAATTGCTGAGTCATATTGTAATTTAATTACGTTTTATTTAACCAACCTATTACCTGTGAATTATTATTTTGCCTTGCATGTGACATTGCTTGTATTATGAACATGTAATCGAGATTCTCCCTAGAATCCCGACAAACTCTTTGATATTATGTTTCGGAATTTTTTAGATGAGGGTTGATAATTTATAGAATTTGGTATATTCGGACTACTATTCTCATCTTGGGTGTTTTTATCATAACGTTTCCCGAGTTCGACAAGGAAGAAGGTCTAAGGTTACATCGGCCGAAATGTTGTGATAAAAACACCCAAGATGGGAACGGTAGTCCGACTATACCAAATTAAACAAGCTCTTTGATATACTCACGTATCAGGCCAAAAAAGGAGGACACATTATCGATTAGAATTTTAATTGAAAATAAAAATCAGTTTTATCATATTTTGCCGATCCGGCATTCATTATTACTAGCGGGGCCCTGTGGAAATTCCACATCAATCTGTATAATTTACTGTTAATAATATTATCCGGTGGCTAGAAATATGCACATATTTTACTTACAAATTTTGCGTGACGGGATGGAAGTATATATATTTATTTATATTACTCGATTGCCGGGGCAAAAGCTGTCTCTTCAGCAGTCAGCATCGGTCGCGACTCCCTACTAACTTGCACCCTCCCTCCCCCCAACACTCTCCATGCAACATATATTCTCTACCCTCACTGACCAGGTTTCACTTCAATACATGTGCACATGGGTGTGCCAAGTTCGAATCCAGTCAGTTCCATAATATCACTTTAAGAGATGTTGGCAACCATTACGTGGCCCCTCCTGCAAGAATGCCAACACCACAATCAAGTTGTACCATTTTGATTAATACGAATTTTTTTCAAAGGAATTTTTAGTTTCATTTTATATATGTCACTTAAATGCACTAAGTAGGTGGAATATAGAAAAAGGAAAAAAATCTTTTTAACCAAATAATGTTTTCTCAAATCACACGGGAGCAACTATCTTCGTTTTTCTGCAAAAGCTAGGTACGTGCAAAATCAATGGCCGATTCCCAAAATGTAAAAACATTTTGACCCCCCTTCACTTACAAATTCAGGAAATCGACCAATTTTAATGAAATTTTCAATATTTATTAATCAACCATTATTTTTTTGTAAGTCTTAGTGAAAATGTATTATTTTTTTAAAAACAAAATACACCTTTACTAAAGTTATATTTTTATATATTAAAAAAATTAATTAAATTTTTTGTTTTTTCTTATGAAAATAAAGCATTGTAGATGTTAACAATTAAAAAATATTTTAAAATATTTTTTATATATTACGAAAAAAGCCCCTAAATACCGTGTTAACAAAATCACTATAACTCGAAGAAAAATTATTTTTTTGAATTAGCGATATTATGTAATAAAGCATTGTTTAATCAATATTTTCACAAAAAATAATATAATCGCAAAAAATATTTCATGTGATTTTAATGATTAGAGAATAACATTTTTTTTTTAAATGCGACATAATTATATTTCCCTTTCATACATAAACGTGTTATCATCAGTGCAAGAATTCTTTTTAATAATTTTGAAAATAACCCAAAAATTGACAAATATAATATAAGCCCCAGGAACATAACGAAAAAAAAAAGAATTAAAAAAATTGGATAATTTCTATTAACGATGAAATTGGATTGGTATGGTAGCCCCGTTCTGTAATAAACAGGTGGAATTAGCCTAACATCAACCACTCACTTTTACTATACCCTTTTAGAGATTGAACAATTTCGTTAATTTCACAATTCATCGTCAATTATTTGGAAAGATTTGTATTTGCTTTGTCTTCTTTTCATTAATAAATATTTAAAAAGTTAAAAACAATTATTTATTAATAAATAAAGAGAATTTAAACATGACATTTTCTTTCAAAATTAAATTCTATTTATTAATAAATAACTGTTTTTACTTTTTTCAATGAATAAATTGTCAGTGTAGTCATTGACTTTAATTTATTTTTTCACACTTAAAATTAAAAAAATACACTTTATTTTAAAAAGAATCAATGTAATTTATCGTTACGACATGTTAAGAATAAATCGAGTAACTAAAGTTGGTAATCATGTAAAAAATTGATAAAATTGACGCAGTTCATAACGTAAAAATAATTTTTAACATTTAAAAAAAGTTTTATTTCAAATTCTAAGGAAAAACATTGGTAAACAGATGTCGTCAATAATTTCAGAGTATTACTGAATTAAAAACTAAATCCAAGTTAAATATGAACCTTTTTAGTTTAAAATAAAATAAATAAGATCTTAATTGCGTACATTCACAAATATTTTAATTAAATAAACATTTCCTTTTTTATTACAACAAAATAAGGGTACTTAAATTTCGTTATTACCTTAAAAAGAATAAAGAAATTAATGGATAATAATTTTTCAACTTCTATAAACTATTACAAAACCATTTTTATATATAAAGTTAAAAATAAGAAATTATGACATTTTTGTCTTCCATATATTTTGCATAGCGATAGTCAATTGGTAAACAAAGTCGTTTACCGATTAACTGATGCCGGATTTTACTAATTTATGACGTTTGGAGAGATAATTTTGCTAATTTTTAGTAAAACGTGGGAATTTTTTTTTCAATTCGGTATCTTATGACTTTAATTTAATAATTATCTTTGAAATAGTTCCCAAAAACTTATATTTATATTTCAAGGGATTTTTACAAGTAATTCTTTCAAAGTTCAAAATTTACTGAATTTTTTTTTTAGCCGTCGTGAATACATATTTCATTATAATTTATTTTTCACACGTAAATATAGTTTTTTTTTCCGTTTAGAGATTAAGTTTAGGCTTTTATCTTTCAAACACAATCAAAGTTTACACGGAAACTAATTAAATAATTAATGATAAGCGCCTTTTAATAAGCATAGTCAATACAAGAGACGGCCATTTTTGCACGTACCTAACAAAAGCTGATGAAAGTTTGGAGGGTCGCTCCCCCTTCTGAAGTCGAAACCGACGGTAATGACGTTATACTGTAGCCATTTCTTTTCGTTCTAACTAAACAGGTGGACACCAGATTTGTTTTGAACAAAAACTCTTAAAAAAATTTAAAACACAAATAAACTTATCCAGGTAGATAGAAAAGTAACTTATCTTGCCTTTGGTAACATTTATTTATTGCCTATTTGTTTTTTGTTTTTTGTTTTTTTACCCCTTTTTCGTTCTGTTAGCTGTCGTAGTAAATGCCCTACAAATGCTCTGTTTTGCAGTCTCGGTAGTTCTTCCGAATTACCCATATTTTATTAAAAATGAAAATATTATTATTAAGAATGAAAACATTCTAAATATTTGCTTAAGCTATGACCGGAAGTGACATTTTTCAGGTTGCGTCGGCTTTCCAATCCGCTCCACAGAAACCGGAAGCCACAATAAAGGAAAAATCTGGGAAATAACCACAGTTTTTCATATTAACTTTGTTACTTCCGGTATTCACTTACTTGAAATTAAATAAAATTGAAATACGGTTGGGTGCTTATCCAGATTCGAAAAAAAAAAAAAAAAATTAAAAAACAAAACAAAAAAAATATATGTTTGATGTACGTACTTGTCACAGGCTGAATATATCTTATACAAAAAATCACGTAAATTAATAAATTAAATTTGAACGAATAACGTGGAAATACGGCCTCCATTAAGGCTTATGAATTTCGGTGATCTCCCTTGAATGAGCCGTAATGGACTCCGTATTTCCACGTTCAAATTTAATTTTCTTATATAAAATAAAAACTACTTGATTCATTTACATGATTTTTGATATAGGATATATTCAACCCGTGACAGATACGTACATCAAACAGATATTCCTCAGTTTGTTTTATTTTTATTTATTTACTTTTGAATTTTTTTCACCAAAAAACCCTGAATTCTCTATCTATCGACATGGTAGGTAATTGTACACCGGAAAATATTATTTTTTTAATTGAGATGGTCAAAACGTTGAATTTACATTGGAAACTGACCCCCCATCCTAAAATGTAAAATATTTTAATTTTTTCTCCAAACCCCCCGGAATTCACTAGCAGCCTGATAGGTAAGTGTACATCGAAAAAAGACAAAAAGTAATGGTCATTAAAAAGTTGTTAAAAACGGACTATGGTAAAAGACGAACAAGTACCAAGATTAAAATTCATTTTTTAATTCGAGATTTAAAAGATTTGTTTATCTAATATCAATTACCAAAACCAAAAAAAAAAAGATTGTTTCCAGTTCGATTCGTGGATGACATGTGATATATTTGAAAAGTTAATAAAGATATATTTACAAAAAGGTAAACTAATTGAAGTGATATTATACTTACTTTTATCCGATATTCTATCGTTTGGCCTCTGTGATTCAGGTTTATTTTGATGTCTTACGGGTCGTCGAATTTAATGTCAGATTGAAATAGACGGCGCATGCGCTAAACGTCATCAGTCGAAACGAGGCTTTCTACTGCGTCTCCCCCCTCTATGTTATACTATGTTATTTCTAAGATTTTTATGTTTTTGTGACTTCCGGTTTAATCTAGAAACAAATACAGCGTCACGTACGGATGACCAGAAATAATAAAAAAGGTTTTTTTTTTTAAAAATAATTTCTGATTTATTAAAAGTTTTTTGTTGTTGTTTTTTTTAAGCATTTTATACGGGATTAGAAAATGTGGCAGATGCGAAGGACATGGAGGACCGCTGGCTTCCGGTGAAAAAAGCCCGAAGAAAGTGTGTACGGATGCCTGAAAGTGATACAACAATTTTTTAAAAATTCATATTAATTTCAGACTTTCCTTTTTGTCATATTAATTTCAGACTTTTCTTTCGTCATAATCTAATAATTAACATAATACAGACTATTTGAAAAATAATTTATTTGTTTTTATTTGATTGTTTTCAAAACATTTTTTTTAAATAATAGTGAAAACCTTTTTTCTTGGAAATGGAGTAACTTCCGGAATCAAACTTTTTTCTTAGAAATAGAAATTCCCTAAACCCTAACCCTAATCCTAACCCTAACAAAAAACATTATTTTCACTAAATATTTCCCCAAAAAACATTAAATAAAAAAATAAAAAAACACATTCCGTTGCTCAAAAACATTATTTCTTGAAAAAAAAAAAAAAAGATTATTCTATTTTGTTTATTTTCTTCAATGAAAATTTTTTTAAAGTTTTGAAAACAATCAAATAAATTATTTTTAAAATAGTCTGTATTATGTTAATTATGATGAAAGAAAAGTCTGAAATTAATATGAATAAATTTAAAATAATTTAAAATAAATTGTTGTATCACTTTCAGGCATCCGTACACACTTTCTTCAAGCGTTTACAACCGGAAGCCAGCGGTCCTCCATGTACTTCGCATCTACCGAAAATGTTATGAAGTGTAAAAAAAAATTAACGTTATTAAGAACTTTCGGTTGATAATTTGTTTATTAAAATTAATTCAATAAAATGTTTTTTTATTACAGCATGTTTTTTAAAAATGTATTTCAAACACTTACATCAATTATAAAATGTGTTTTTTTTAATGTACATATTATTTGTTTATTACTACATCAACAACAAAAAATTAAACAAATGTATTATTATTATTTAACTAATTCGAATGAATGATAATAATAATAATAAAAAAATCGCATAAACAAGAAGTGATAACAATTATTATTATTAATAATATTATCTTCTATATATTAATATGATAGCATGTGTGTTCGTATGTCACGCTTACATCAAAAGTTCTGCACATGCGTGCCTCACCTAGACTTGGAAAAGCATTCAAGTCACCTAATTTTCGTAAGATTTCAAGTATTTCCCTTTGCCGCAACAGTTAGTGACGTAGGATTTTGACGTCAGCTTTAGACGTCGGCCCGACTGATTTATAGTTTGATCTAAGATGTTTTTTCTACATTGACGGGCAGGGGATAAAGGTAGGGAGGGGACGACCTGGAAGCCAGATATTAATACGATAGCGTATGTGTTATTTTGTGTGTCACACTTACATCAAAAGCAACAACCTTCCGAATCTTTGTATGTTTATTTACTCCTCTCCAGGAGTTAGGCACAAGGCAAGTTATATCTTACTCCCACAAGGTAAGATGTGACCCAAGGTCGGGTCGGCAAAGTGGGGTTTTAAAAGCCAGCGCCCGAGATGGGAGCACTCTGGCCATTAAAAATTGCCTGGGCAGCCCCGTCGGCATATCCAAGGAGGGGCGCCTCAGGCAGTAAGCAATAAACTTACTCCTCTCCAAAGACGGGAGGCGAAGCCTGGGAGGGTGGGCCTCCTAGAACTGCACAGGACAGACCCATAGACCGGCAGAATCAAGCCCCAAAGGCCAAGACAATACCAGTCTATGGGGTGCAGTATCCATCGGTACAGATACTACACTTTGATCTTAGTCAAAAGGCCAAGAGTAGAGAGAATTGTGTTTATACACTCCTCTCCAGGAGTCAGAAACTAGGCCAGTTTTATTTTACTCCCACAAGTAAGATGTGACCCAAGATCGGGTCGTAAAGTGGGGTTTGAAAAGCCAGCGCACGAGAGGTGAGCACTCTGGCGAATAAAAATTGCCTGGGCAGCCCCGTCGGCATTCCTCGGTAGGGGCGCCTCAAGCAGTAAGCAATAAACTTACTCCTCCCCAAAGAGGGGAAGCAAAGCTTAGGAGGGTTGACCTCCTAGAACTGCACAGGACAGACCCATAGACCGGCATAAATCAAGCCCCGAAGGCCAAGACAATACCAGTCTATGGGGTGCAGTATCCATCGGAACAGATACTAACCTTTGATCTTAGCCAAAATGCCAAGAGTAGAGAGAATTGTATTTATTTACCTCCTCTCTAGGAGGTTAGGCACAAGGCCAGTTTTATCTTACTCCAACAAGTGAGATGTGACCCAAGGTCGGGCTGGGAAAGAGGGTTTAAAAAGCCAGCGCACGAGAGGTGAGCACTCTGGCCATTAAAAATTGCCTGGGCAGCCCCGTCGGCATTCCCTGGTAGGGGTGCCTCAGGCAGTAAGCAATAAATTTACTCCTCTCCAAAGACGGGAGGCGAAGCCTGGGAGGGTGGACCTCCTAGAACTGCACAGGACAGACCCATAGACCGGTGTAAATCAAGACCTGAAGGCCAAGACAATACCAGTCTATGGGGTGCAGTATCCACCGGAACAGATACTACACTTAGATCTTAGCCAAAAGGCCAAGAATTATTGGAGGCAAATTTTATTTAATCTACAGCACTTACAAAGTAAGGTTTAGTCGTCGAAATATTAGCATCACTAGAAATATTGTATATAAAGAAGTTTTGTAAATTGTTTCATGTATTGTTCATTTTTAAAAAGGAATATACAAGTCAAATCTTATCATATTTTATTCAAGTTTTGTAAATTGTTTCATGTATTGTTCATTTTTTAAAAATGAATATACAAGTCAAATTTTATTCAAACATGTATAGGTTAGGAACAAGATGATAAGTATTAAAAATATCATTTCGTGTAATTTACATGAACAGGGCACAAAGGAACCATATGGGTTCTTTGATATGACAGGGCTCATTAATATCGGTTCTTTTTTATGATAGTGACGCTACATGAATGAACTTGATTTTTGTTCTTGGATACGACAGTTGCGCATTAATATGAGTTATTTTTTTATGATAGTGACAAAACATGAACAAACCCAATTTTGGTTCTTTGATACGACAGTGGCGCATGAATATGAGTTCTTAGGTATGCGAACTGGGCTGAAGATAGGTACATATATAGTATGCGCACCCTTGCAGAGATAAGTAAGTATCTAGTATGTGCACCGGGGCAAGGATAAGTATGTATATAGTATGCACAGGGCGACAATAGGTACATATATAGTATGTGCACTGGGGCAGCAATAGGTACGTATGTAGTATGTGCACCGGGGCACAGATAGGTACATATATAGTATGTGCACTGGGGTGGCGATAGGTACGTATTTAGCATTCGCACCAATGCAAAAATAGGTACGTGTTCAGTATTCGTACCGAGGCAGCAATAGGTATTTATGTAGTATGCGCACTGTGGTTGCGATAGGTACGTATATAGTATGTGCACTGAGGCTGCAATACGTATGTGTATAGTATGCACACTGGGGCAGTGATAGGTACATATGTAGCATGCACACCTGGGGCGGCGATAGGTACATATGTAGCATGCACACCTGGGGCGGCGATAGGTACATATGTAGCATGCACACCTGGGGCGGCGATAGGTACATATGTAGCATGCACACCTGGGGCAGCGATAGGTACATATGTAGCATGCACACCGGGGCGGCGATAGGTACATATATAGCATGCGCACTGGGGCGGCAGTAGGTATTTATGTAGTATGCGCACCAGGGTAGTGATAGGTACATATATAGTATGTGCACTGAGGCTGCGATACGTATGTATATAGTATGTGTACCTGGGGCGGTGATAGGTATTTAGCATCTGCACCAAGGTGGCAATAGGTACTTATATAGTATCTGCACCGGGGCGGTAATAGGTACTTATCTGGTATGCACACTGGGGCAGTGATAGGTACTTATTTAGAATCTGCACAAAGGTGGCGATAGGTACTTATATAATATCTGCACCGGGACGGGAATAGGTACTTATCTGGTATGCACACCGGGGCGGTGATAGGTACTTATTTAGCATCTGCACTAAGGTGGCGATAGATACATATATAGTATCTGCACCAATGCTGCGATAGGTACATATATAGTATCTGCACCTGGGAGGCGATAAGTACGTATATAGTATGTGCCCTGGGGCGGCAATAGTTACTTATATAGTATGTGCATCGGGGTGGCGATAGGTATGTATATATTATGCAGACAGCACTTGAAAATTAAAGTCTCTTACACGCTTCTCGAAACACAAAAACTTTACGAAAGTTTAGACTCGTTTTCAAACTTTTTACCCAAATTCTTTTAAGGCATTTTTTAGCCTTTAAACTGTCAGTCCCTTTATACATTTTGCATTAAACATTGTTCTGTACATTAACCAGTTTTCTTGTTAAAACATTTTACTTGAAAACATTGTTCTCTTTTTTCACAGTTCGTTAAGCACATTTTACTTATATTAAGTATTTTTCTCGTTAAAACATTGTCACAGTTCATCTTTTCAGTCTCTCAAATTAGATTCAAATTAAACATTGTTCACCTTAAACATCTTTTCTTGAAAACATGATGCACTTTTTCACTCCGTTTCAACTCTCTCTTTTCTTTAGATTAGGACCCAAAAATGTTCAATACAAAAAGTTACCTTACAGTTTCTTTCGTCATCTGGGCGTGTTCGCCATCTATGTCGTCGGTTTCGTTGTGTCTCTGGCCGTGATCGATGCTGGTGGTCTTTGATCTGTGGATAAACTTTATAGACAGGCAGGAGACAACACTCGGAGACAGTTTTTCTTCAGAGAGAGATTCAATTCTTTTATTCGATGTCTTGGTTGTGGACGGTGGTTTCATCCATTCACTTCGCATTCTTACTTTTCGCTGGGGGATGTGACGATGCACGGGGATCTCTGGGCTGGATCTAATTCGAGATTCAGCTCATAACTCTTAGCCCATTTGCTTTCAGGACGAGCGGCTACATTGCGATGTCCATACTCTCAGCTCCCAAAGCGTACTGTTTCAAAAACTCTCGTTTTTTGATAAAAACAAATGACGTAAGATACACTACCTCGGGTCGTCCAATCAGACACGACATTCACAATCCAGCTACATCTGACCTTTCTGACCCGAGATTTCCTGTGTCTGCGTCGAATGTGTAACTTTGTTATAGTCTTTCAAAAACACGATTGACTCATAACGGTCCCCTTCGGTGCATGTCAGCTTGACCCGCACTCATTGTCTTCATTTGACCCCAGCCATAATTCACACTAGTTAATTTAATCGTATCTGGAGATCTGGGGCCCCATCCATAATATAACACTAGTACAGGCCAGGCTCAACGTGGCTTGACTTTGGTGATCTAACGGGAACCGGTCTTTCAACGTGATTATGCCTATCCTGGTGTTCAAGGAGTTACATGCTGAACAGGGCAAAGAGTTAGTTAAGACGACTGTCCCTCCAACCCCCCAAAAGGCCAAACAGAATTTTCGATGGCCAAACTGCTTTAAAAAAGGCCAAATTCGTGAAATTTGGCCATACAAAGGCTAATCTGGCAACCCTGAAAGAGTTAGTTAGGAAGACTGTACCTCCAACCCCAGTCAAATCGAAGAAGCTGTTACATGACCAACAATGGTAACCGCTGTTGGGATTAAATATCCCTGGAAGAGAGTTCAATTTTCATACGTGAGAATGCGACAACAATTATGTAGATAAGTGCAAAATAGAAACAGGGCAACAGCTTTTGTGAGAAGGAACACAACAACAATTGTATATAAGTTTAAAACAGTTTTACTTGTGTGAAAACATGAGGGCAAATATATACAACAAATGTTGAGTTCAAAGTTCAGAAATGAGGAAGTTAATTTAGGTTTGCAAAAACGTGCTTCGCAAACTTGTGGGAGTTCTGGTAACAGGTTGCACATGCGCCCACCTCCAATTCAGGCTCTTGTTGAGATGTAGTCACTTCAGTCCAAGATGGTTGGTAACAGGAAGGAGTAGGGCTCTCTACGACTGCCGTCGAGGGCTTTGTCTCAGAAGGATCTGACCGCGGTCCTACCAGGTTCAAAAGGTGGGTCGAAAAGAGGCCGGGACACAGTGAGCAAGCGTTTTTATGGGTTGACTCACGTGACCCCTAAGGGAATAGGGGTTGGGATGCCTGACAGCCAATCCGTGAGACCCTTAAGGTAATTTGAGGGCGTGTGACAGATTTGGTAAAGTGTTATCATCACACACGTCATATTTTAGCCAAAAATCACACATTGAAAAACTGAAATACTATCCGCAAAAAAAAGGAATTCATGAATAAATATTTTAGACTTTAAAGTCAGGGATCAATTTTCTTATATAAATTTAATGTAAAATGAGCACCCACTTGTTATGGTATCTCAATACATATTAAACGCATATTCAGGACAAGTCGAACACACAGCAGAGGATTTTCATGTGCCGCGATGTACACGCTGTGTTGGACTGCTAGAATGGGTGGGGGGACTTTCTTAGTCCTTCCTAATTGGAGAGTTCTACTAAGGGGATGTTACTGTTGTCATAACATCACACCACTTCCGGCCTATAGCGGTAGAAGGGACGTGTAACCATTTTTGACTTTCTTAGAAGGAAAGTAGATTTTGTCTGAAATGGAGGAAAGTGGGGGTTCACTAAGCTTACTTTTTTGGGTGGGGGTGGGGGGGGGGGTGTCACTGCCACCCAAAGCAGGGTGGTGGTGAGGAGGTCAAAAATTTAACGAAACAAAAGTGTTAAATTTTTGGTGTTGTTTTGGTTCGGTTTAAATGTCTACTTCTTTTCTTTCTTTTCTACGTTAGCTTTTTAATCAATTAGAAGTGAATTTCTTTTCCCTAACCCTGAAAGAAAAACCTTGTGGCCAACCAAAAATGCGATCCACACAAACGCTAAAAATCAAATAGTGTGGATTTCTATTCCCTTTCTTTCTTTGCATCGTTTGGATACGCTATTTTGTCACTCACTAGAGACAGAGGAAGTATCGCAGAAACAGTCCGGTCAATCAAAAGCTGACACGTCAGTGGACGGTTAACTCTTCATGCGTGTCTTCTGGTCTCTTGCTCTTTTTATAGGGGTCACAAAGTTTACGTTGATCCACTGACGTGCCAGCTTTTGATGGCCAAGACTACACTGCTAACGTGTTTCTGCATGACTTCCTTTGTCTCTAGTGAGTGACAAAGAGAGCGTATCCAAACGATGCAAAGAAAGAAAGGGAATAGAAATCCACACCATTTACTTTTTAGTGTTTGTCTGGATCGCATTTTTTGGTTTGCTACAAGGTTAATGGTTTTTCTTTCAGGGTGTAGGTTAGGGCTAGGTAGGTCAGGGAAAAGAAATTCATTCCACTTCCAATAGAGACAATGCTAATTGACCAAAAAGCTAACGATGGGGAACACTTAGGATTTACGCTTCATGAACCAATTAGACCGAGGGTTGAGGAACGCATTAGCTCCCCCCAAACTACAACATCAAGATCCTCTTCCCCAAATAATGAATTTGAAGACATTTCTAAGTCACTTTTGAATCATACTCCAAATGAAAGACAAATGGATCTTCGTCCGATACCATATCCCCACCCCCGGAAAACCTATGCAAAAATATTGAGCAAAAAAGGGCTACAAATAAAAATAAAACATGGCCCAGTAAAATAAAAATACCTGGAAATCCGTCGGCTGAATGAGTCTGTAGCGCTCATAAACATAGACCTATTTTCTCTCTCCGAAAAAATGTCCCCATTAAGTGATCTGGTCACACACTGATCAATCAGCCTGCAGGGCGCATGGATTACTTCTGTCTGCTGAAGAACTACTTCAGCCCCTTTGGGAATCAAGTTCGATCGGCAGAGACTCCTGCAAGCAACGAGGAAGCACTCTTTCTCTCACCCCATGAGTCTGTTTTCTTATTTTGGTTTGATAATGCCACTCACTTATTTGTTAGCGATTCGGGTCTGTTATTTGAATTTCAGATGAGATGTAAGAAATATAAAGTTTTCAGACCCTGCATCAGCTGTTAGACTAGCAAATCTATTTATCTGACACATTCAGAACGTGGAGAGTTATTATACTAACAATTCTGAGCATTTTTCCTCTTCACCCCCACCTCCCCCAAACTTTTTTAGCCCCCCCCAAACGAAATTTTTTCCCTCCACCCATCTCACCCTACCCTGAGAAATATTTTAAGTTCAAGAAAAAAACCCAAAAATATTCCGTGACCCCCCAAATTTTTTTTACCCTCCCCCACAACAAAAATTTTTTTTTACTCTCCCACTACCCTGAGAAATATTTTAAGTTCAAGGAAAAAAAATATTTCCCCGACTCCCCCCCCCAATTTTTTTAACCCTCCACTCCCCAAAATTTTTTTACTCTCCCCTACCCTAAGAAATATTTTAAGTTCAAGAAGAACAAAAAAAATTTTCTTTACTCTCCCACTACCCTGAGAAATATTTAAAGTTCAAGGAAAAAAATACTTCCCCGACACCCCCACCAATTTATTTAACCCTCCACCCCCCAAATTTTTTTACTCTCCCCTACCCTAAGAAATATTTTATGTTCAAGAAGAAGAACAAAAAAATTAAGTATGAAATCCATTGAGCGTTTCTTGTTTTATATAAGACATTATCGTACAAAGAAACATGAAGACAGATAAATTAAATAAACTATTACACTACAAAAATATCGAAAAAGCGGTTCGAACCTATTAAGAAGACGTTGTGCAAGAATAATATTTATCGTTCAGAGCACATTAAAGAAATAAAACAGAAATTATATTAGAAGCATTTAAAACGCTATGTTACTCAATTCATCCATTTAATGAGGATATTTATCCATGGAATAACGTGTGATTATATATGAAAATAATTGTGATACAAATATATCTAAGAATAGAAAAGAGTTCATTTATAATTTGAATTAATCTAAGTGATCAACTGAGTACTCCTTCATGGATCTAAGACTTGATTTCTATATTAGTTACATAGATACCCGAATGTTCATTTAAGGATCTTCCCTACTTGACTAAGTAAAGCAGTGAAAAATAATAGATAATTTTATCTAATTCGATCCCGTGTGAGTCCGCATGTGCCTTTTTAGATTACTTGGGTGTGAAAATGCTGACCCACACATTTCACAAGAATAAGGTCTTTCCCCCGTATGTGTCCGCATGTGACTTACCAAAGTGCACTTTTGTGAGAAAGCTGAACCACACACTTCACAGGGGTAAGGTTTTTCGCCGGTGTGTGTCCGCATGTGCATTTTCAAAGGAGACTTTCCTGAGAAGGTTGATCCACACACTTTACAAGAATATGGTTTTTCGCCGATGTGTGTCCGCATGTGAATTTTTAGATTAAATTTCACAGGAAATGCTGAACCACAAACTTCACAAACAAACGGTTTTTCTCCACTGTGTTTCTGCATGTGCAATTTCAAACGTGACTTTTTTGAGAAGGTTGATCCACACACTTCACAAGAATATGGTTTTTCACCAGTGTGTGTACGCATGTGTATACTTAAATAAGATTTGTGTGAAAAAGCTGAGCCACACACTTCACAAGAGTAAGGTTTTTCACCAGTGTGTATTCGCATGTGGGTGTTTAAAGTAGATTTTACTGAAAATGCCGAAGCACACACTTCACAAGCATAAGGTTTTTCCCCAGTGTGTATCCGCATGTGGATTTTTAAATCAGAATTTTCTGAAAATGCTAAGCCGCACACTTCACAAGAATATGGTTTTATTCCAGTATGTATTTTCATGTGTCTTTTTAACAATGCACTCACTGAAAATGCTGACCCACACATTTCACAAGAATAAGGTTTTTCACCAGTGTGTATTCGCGTGTGGATTTTTAAACTGTATTTACCTGAAAATGCTAAGCCACAAATTTCACAAGCATAAGGACTTTCCCCAGTGTGTTTCCACATGTGCCTTTTCAAATGTGATTTTAGTGAAAATGCAGCAGCACATACTTGACAAGCATGAGGTTTTTCACCAGTGTGTGTCTGCATGTGTCTGTCTAAATGACTTTTTCGTGAAAATGCATAGCCACACACTTCGCAAGAATAAGGTTTTTCTCCCGTGTGTGTTCGCATGTGTATTTTCATTGTTGACTTCTCTGAAAATGCTGAGCCACACACTTCACAAGAATAAGGTTTTTCTCCCGTGTGTGTTCGCATGTGGATTTTCATTGTTGACTTCGCTGAAAATGCTGAGCCACACACTTCACAAGAATAAGGTTTTTCACCAGTATGTGTCCGCATGTGTATTTTTAATGCTGATCTCTCTGGAAATGCTGATCCACACACGTTACAAGAATAAGGTTTTTCGCCAGTGTGTGTTTTTATGTGTCTCTGTAAATGTGAACTCTCTGGAAATACTGAGCCGCACACTCCACAAGAATAAGGTTTTTCTCCAGTATGTATTTTAATGTGCCTTTTTAAATGTGAACTATCTGAAAATGATAAACCACACACTTCACAAGGACAGGAGTTTTCTCCACTGTGGGTTTGCATGTGTCTTTTTGAAGTTGCTGGATCTGAAAATGATAAGCCACACACTTCACAACGATAGGAGTTTTCTCCAGTGTGGGTTTGCATGTGTCTTTTTGAAGTTGCTGGATCTGAAAATGATGAGTCAGATACTTGACAAGGGTTAGGGTTCTTTATCCTGTCTGTTTGCATTTTTAAGGATTAAATCTTTATGAAATTTATTTTCCATTCCTTTGGTTTTGATTGATTTCCCTGTCAATAAATAAGAGTTTTTAGTTAATAAAATATAAAATCATACAAATTATATGTGGACGAAAATATTACTTTTATCATTAAGTTAAATTATTTATGAAATTTATTTTCCATTCCTTTGGTTTTGATTGATTTTCTCTGTCAATAAATAAGAGATTTTACTTAATAAAATATAAAATCATACGAATTATATGTGGACGAAAATATTCTTTTTATCATTAAGTTATGAAATTTATTTTCCATTCCTTTGGTTTTGATTGATTTCTCTGTCAATAAATAAGAGATTTTACTTAATAAAATATAAAATTTTACAAATTATATGTGGACGAAAATATTACTTTTATCATTAAGTGAAATTATTTATGAAATTTATTTTCCATTCCTTTGGTTTTGATTGATTTCCCTGTCAATAAATAAGAGCTTTTACTTAATAAAATATAAAATTATTTCGTCCCAGAAAAAATAATGCATTTTATATATATATAAATTTATGATATTTATGATATTTTATATATATATATATAAATTTATGATATTTATCATATATATATATAAATTTATGATATTTATCATATATATATATATACATATATTGATATATATATATATATATATTCATATGATATTTATATTTTACATATATATACATATGTATATATATATATATAAAATACTATAAATTTTCATAAGTATTGATAAAACTTATTTAAAACGATTATTAAATATATATAGTATATAGATTTATATCTATAAGTATATAGGTGTAATCAGTCAACAGAAAATTATAAGCACACAAAAAAAATAAGTATAAAAAATCAAACAATCAATAAATGTTCATAAGTATAGACAAGACTTATTTAAAACGATTATTAAATATATCTATTAATAATGGACATTATGTATCTGTCTGTCTGTCTGAAGCCGAAACTCCATCAGAGTAATATTACTATTTACTTAGTGTGCCAGAGATTTTAGTTAATAAAATATAAAATCATACAAATTATATGTGGACGAAAATATTACTTTTATACTTTAAGTTAAATGATTTATGAAATTTATTTTCCATTCCTTTGGTTTTGATTGATTTCCCTGTCAATAAATAAGAGATTTTAGTTAATAAAAAATAATGCATTTTACATGCATTATTTTTGTTAGTATTATAACTTTTAACACATATATTTTAAAACATCACACTAAACCAAAATAGTTGTTTTATATCAAAACTAAACCAAAATACCAAATCAAAACACGGAGTAGAGTTAGTTAAAAGGGTCATAAAACATATATATATATATATATATATACATATATAAAATATCATAAATGTTCATAAGTATAGATAAAAATTATTTAAAACGATTATTATATATATAGTATATAGATTTATATCTATATGTAATCAGTCAACGGAAAATTATAAGCGCACAAGTGGGATAAAAAATAAGTATAAAAATAAAACAATGAATAAATGTTCATAAGTATAGACAAGACTTATTTAAAACGATTATTAAATATATCTATTAATACTGGAGATTATGTATCTGTCTGTCTCAAGGCGAAACTCTATCAGAGTGATATTACTATTTACTTAGTGTTGTAGACCCGTGCTAGGGGTCACAAAGAAATAAACCACAAATAGTGACACGGTTAAAATATAACAATGTATTTATCATGAAGCAATACTAATGTGGTAGGAGATCAACGGGTTCATAACATGCGGTAAAACATGGGATGAAAGTCGTTATTTAACGCCTACCCACAAATACAAATTAGTAGTCGCAAATATACACTCATGATTGTTTTCTTCAGGTTTCCACATGTATTTACGCTATTTTGCTCACTAATAATCTTATTTATGAATTATAATTATTTATTTTATTATTTATATATATATATATATGAAATGATGAAAGTTTGGAAGGTTGGACCCCTTTTAAACTCGAAACCGACGGTACTGATGTTATACTGTAGCCATTTCTTTTCGTTCTAACTAAACATGTGCACACCAGATTTGTTTTGAACAAAAACTCTTAAAAAATTTTTTAAACACAAATAAACTTATCCAGGTAGATAGAAAAGTAACTTATCTTGCCTTTGGTAACATTTATTTATTGCCTATTTGTTTTTTTTTTACCCATTTTTCGTTCTGTTAGCTGTCGTAGTAAATGCCCTACAAATGCTCTGTTTTGCAGTCTCGGTTGTTCTTCCGAATTATCCATATTTTATTAAAAATGAAAATATTATTATTAAGAATGAAAACATTCTAAATATTTGCTTAAGCTATGACCGGAAGTGACATTTTTCAGGTTGCGTCGGCTTTCCAATCCGCTCCACAGAAACCGGAAGCCACAATAAAGAAAAAATCTGGGAAATAACCACATTTTTTCATATTAACTTTGTTACTTCCGGTATTCACTTACTTGAAATTAAATAAAATTTAAATACGGAAATACAGTTAGGTGCTTATCCAGATTAAGGGAGACATTCGAAAAAAAAAAAAATTTTTTTTCTTTTTTTTTTCTTAAACTGAGGAATATGTTTGATGTACCTCACGAGCTGAATATATCCTGCACCAAAAATCACGTAAATTAATAAAGAAGTATTTATAAAAGAAAATTAAACGAATAACGTGGAAATACCGCCTCCATTACGGCTCATTCAAGGGAGATAACCGAAATTCATAAGCCGTAATGGAGGCCGTATTTCCACGTTATTCGATAAAATTTAAGTTTTCTTTTATAAAATAAAAACTATTTTAATTATTTACGTGATTTTTTGGTATAGGATATATTCAATCTACCGAATTCGTCTAAAACTTAAATCTTCAAAAAGATTAAAATTCATTTTTTAATTCGAGATTTAAAAGATTTGGGTTTATCTAATATCAATTACCAAAACCAAAAATAAATAAAATACTGTTTCCAGTTCAATTCGTGGATGACATGTGATATATTTGAAAAGTTAATAAAAAATATATTTACAAAAAGGTAAACTAATTGAAGAGATATTATACTTACTTTTATCCGATATTCTATCGTTTGGCCTCTGTGATTCAGGTTTATTTTGATGTCTTACGGGTCGTCGAATTTAATGTCAGATTGAAATAGACGGCGCATGCGCCAAACGTCATCAGTCGAAACGAGGCTTTCTACTGCGTCTCCCCCCTCTATGTTATACTATGTTATTTCTAAGATTTTTATGTTTTTGTGACTTCCGGTTTAATCTAGAAACAAATACAGCGTCACGGGCAATGTTCAAGTACGACTAACTCTAAGCAAAGTTGTTTCCAACCGGAAACGGTGTCCGTTCGAAATTTGTTCCGATAATAAAAACTTCCTGTTTTGGTTGGTTTTGTACTGAATTTTATTTTAAATAATTTATTAGACAAAAATAAATAATAACTATTAAAATTTTATTTTAAATAATTTATTTGACAAAAATAAATAATCACAATTACTGAAAATAAATAATCACAGAGGGAAAATAATAAAATAGGTTGTTTCAGAAATCATAGTACTGTCGGATCGCATATATTACATGGCCGAAGTAATTTACTTTTACTTGTCGACGCCAGAGAAACTCCTGCAGGTAGCTGTTGAAATGTGCTGCGGTTAGTACGTCTTGTACGATATAATTCATTATCATAAAATACAAAAGAAATAAAACCAGAAAATTGACTACCAGAAACTAGAGAAAATTAAACTAAACAATACCGGAAGTTGTTAAGTACGAAGTTTATTATCGGGTACGGATGGCGGCGTAACACCGTAGCAGCGCCGCAGAAACTGCTCTTAGAGTTAGTCGTACTTGAACATTGCCGCGTCACGTGACGTACGGATGACCAGAATCAAGTTTTACATTTTTTAAAAATCATTTCTGATTTATTCGGGTGACAGAATTAATTACAAACCGGAAGTAATTTTATATGTCGCCGAGGAATTAGAAATCTCGTAAGCGAAATCTAAATATAAATATACTTTACAAATTTCTTTAAAAATATGATTAATATACTTTACAAATTTTGGCAATGTTCAAGTACGACTAACTGTAAGCGACGTTGTTTCCAACCGGAAACGGTGTCCGTTCGAAATTGGTTCCGATAATAAAAACTTCCTGTTTTGGTTAGTTTTGTACTGAATTTATTAGACAAAAATAAATAATAACTGTTAAGATTTTATTTTAAATAATTTATTTGACAAAAATAAATAATCACAGTTACTAAAAATAAATAATCACAGTTACTGAAAATAAATAATCACAGAGGGAAAATAATAAAATAGATTGTTTCAAAAATCATAGTACTGTCGGATCGCATATATTATATGGCCGAAGTAATTTACTTTTACTTGTCGACGCCAGAGAAACTCCTGCAGGTAGCTATTAAAATGTGCCGCACTTGTACCTCGCATGCACCTGAATTAGTAAAACTTGCAAGGAGATAGTGAGCAACCGACATTCATCTGCGGTTATAACGTCTTGCACGATATAATTCATTAGCAAAAAATATAAAAGAAATAAAACCAGAAAATTGACTACCAGAAAATTGTCTACCAGAAACTAGAGAAAATTAAACTAAAGAATACCGGAAGTTGTTAAGTTACGAAGTTTATTATCGGGTACGGATGACGGCGTAACACCGTAGCAGCGCCGCAGAAGCTGCTTGTACAGTTAGTCGTACTTGAACAGTGCCCAAATTTTCTTAAATGATAAAATATACTACAAATTTCTTAAACAATATGATTAATATACGACTCTACACATTTTTTTAAAAAATATGATAATATACGACTTTACACATTTCTTTAAAAAATATGATTAATATACGACTTTACACATTTCTTTAAAAAATATGATAATATACGACTTTACACATTTCTTTAAAAAATATGATTAATATACGACTTTACACATTTCTTTAAAAAATATGATTAATATACGACTTTTCACATTTCTTTAAAAAATATGATTAATATACGACTTTACACATTTCTTTAAAAAATATGATTAATATACGACTTTACACATTTCTTTAAAAAATATGATTAATATACGACTTTACACATTTCTTTAAAAAATATGATTAATATACGACTTTACACATTTCTTTAAAAAATATGATTAATATACGACTTTACACATTTCTTTAAAAAATATGATTAATATACGACTTTTCACATTTCTTTAAAAAATATAAGACTTTACACATTTCTTTAAAAAATATGATTAATATACGACTTTACACATTTCTTTAAAAAATATACGACTTTACACATTTCTTTAAAAAATATGATTAATATACGACTTTAGGCATTTCTTTAAAAAATATACGACTTTACACATTTCTTTAAAAAATATACGACTTTACACATTTCTTTAAAAAATATGATTAATATACGACTTTACACATTTCTTTAAAAAATATGATTAATATACGACTTTACACATTTCTTTAAAAAATATACGACTTTACACATTTCTTTAAAAAATATGATTAATATACGACTTTACAAATTCTTGATAAAATGAAATAAACCTTTTTTTTTTAATTCGTACAATATAATTTTGCAAATGAAATAAATAAATATAATAAAATGAGATTTATTAGTTGAATAACAACTAAAATTGATAAATTAAGTCCAAGTAGTAATTAATTTCGAGTTGTAATTACTTCCGGGTTGTAATTAATTCCGAACCCCATTTATTCGAAGTTTGTTTTTTTGAATCATTTTATACGGGATTAGAAAATGGTATGAAGTGTTAAAAAAGTAACGTTATAAAGAAGAAAAAAAATAATTTTCGGTTGATAATTTGTTTGTTAAAATTAATTCAATAAAATGTCTTATTATTATAGCGTATGTTTTTAAAAATGTATTTCAAACACTTACATTAATTATGAAATGTGTTTTTTTCAATGTAAATATTATTTGTTTAAACAAACAAACAAAAAATTAAACAAATGTATTATTATTTGTTTAAACAAACAAAAGATTAATTAAACACATGGGGTATCTTTTATTATAATCCGTGCGCTGAAAACGCTAAAAAAACAAATATACAACAAATAAAAGTAACTGTCGTCGATAAAAGTTAATTTAAAACTGACCTGTGATATTTGTTTGTATTTTTAAACCGTTCCAACTGCTATTTATTAGAAATCAATAGTTTTGTCACACGAACTTGCAAAAAAAAAATGGCGCTTGCTCGTAAGGAAGTGAGCACAAGACGCCATTTTGTCTAAAAAAATACGAGTAAAAAATGAACAAGAAATTTTTTTTTACATCTAATAAAAACCCATTTATAGTACGTAAAAATACAAACAAATATCATAGGTAAGTAGACAAATATCTCTTCTCGACGTAGGTTAAACTCACTTGTTGCATATTTATTTTTATAACCCCGTTCTCGTTCGTTTTTTGGACCCCGTCCGCGACTGTACTGATCATTATAAAAGATACCCAACAAATGTATTATTATTATTATCATCATCATCATCATCATTATTACGATTATTATGATTAAACTACAGTTCGAATGAATAATAATAATAAGAAAAAATTCGCATAAACAAGAAATGATAACAATTATTATTATTATTATTATTGTTGTTGTTGTAGTGATAAGAAGAACTCTTCAATCTCTCCCCCTGCGTTCCGAAAGTGGATAGCTTCCCCTTCATTCATTTATGGCGCTCTTTTAGCCAACATTACTTCTGTTCAGTTCTTAGTCGAATAAAGCTTCAACAAGCATTCTCGACTCAGTCTTCTCTCACTCAACTCACAACAATTTATTCAACTAAGAACTTGCTAATATCCTGACGTAACGATGGAGAAATACCTCAGACCAGAACGACTCGATTTAGATCCCACTAAACCCGGAGCCACCGACACGTGGGGACACTGGAAAAGTACCATCGATATTTTTCTCGGGGCGGTGAACGCATCTCAGCTACAGACACCAATAACCAACGAGCAGAAACGAAATCTACTCGTAAATCTTATCTCTCCGGCTGTTTTTAAATACATCTCGAATTTTAAGGAGTACGACTCCGCTATGACGGTCCTCGAAGAAGTATTCGTCCAGCCTAAGAACAGTGTTGTCTGCAGACATTTTCTGGCCACCCGCCGGCAAAAAGTCGACGAAAATGTTGATCAATTCCTGCAATCTCTGAGGAGACTAGCGAAGGACTGCGACTTCCAGGCCGTTACGGCAATTCAATCGAGCGACGAACACATGAGATGCGTTCATCAGCGGGATCTCGTCAAATCTCATCCGACAGAGACTTCTAGAAAATAAGATGCTGAACCTACGCACAGCTTACGACCAAGCCCTTACTCTGAAAATGGCCCTAAAGCAATCTGCATCTTACGCTCAACCGGACTCCATAACGGCGTCGGTGTCTACTGCTCGGATTGAAGAAACGAGGGCGGACCAGTCTATGTGCGACGAACAGCCTACAGTGGCCGCTCTCCCTGGACAGAAATGCTTCTTTTGCGGAAACAAGACACACGACAGATCGAGATGTCCTGCTAGAAATTCGATCTGTAAAAATTGCGAAAAGAAAGGACATTTCGCTCGTGTCTGCAAATCGTCTACCGCGGCTGCTATCAACTATGGTGATTCTCTTCATGTTACGTCTTTTTCTTCTTCTGGCTTCTCAGAGTATCTATCTCGTTCGTCCTTGTGTGGGAAAATCAAAGGTCAGCCTGTGAAAATACTCGTTGATACAGGGAGCACGGAAAACTTTATTCATCCTGATAAGGTTAAAAGGCTCAGGTTGGCAGTCACGCCAAGTTCGGAAAGAATCTTAATGGCTAGCAGTTCTCATTCGTCCTCTACTCTTGGACATTGTGTTGTATCCCTCAGCCTGAGTGGTAGAGAGTACAGTAAGGTCAAGCTATCGGTTATGGCTAACCTATGTTGTGACGTCATTCTCGGTCATAAATTTCTATGCCAACATTCTTCAGTAAAAATACCTTTCGGGGGACCACTCCCGCCTCTCACTCTTTGTAGACTGACCACGATTAAAAATGTCCCTTATCCCTGTCTGTTTACGAATCTAACCTCAGACTGTCATCCAATCGCTGTTAAATCCAGGAGACATAGTATACCGGACGCTAAATTCATCCAGTTTGAAATCTCCCAGATGCTAAAGGAAGATATTATAGAGCCTTCTCAATCCCCTTGGCGAGCCCAAACATTCGTAGTATCTCCCGAAAATCACAAGAAGAGACTTGTTGTGGATTACTCCCAGACGATAAACCGGTTCACTCTCTTGGATACTTATCCTCTTCCTCGGATAGAGGACATGGTGAATGAGATTGCCAGTTACCAAGTATTTAGCACTCTTGATTTAACCAGTGCCTATCACCAGGTTGCTATCAAGCCAGAGGAACGAGGATACACTGCATTCGAAGTTGCTGGGTCTCTGTACCAATTTTGTAGAATCCCGTTTGGAGTGACCAATGGAGTAGCGAGTTTCCAACGAGTGATTGATGACATCATCAAGCAAGAAGAGCTCAAAGGAACCTACGCCTATATCGACAACGTTACCATTTGTGGACGAAATCAGGCCGAGCATGACATCAATCTGAAAGAATTCATGGATAGTGTGACAAAGTACGGTTTGACACTGAACCAAAGCAAATGTCATTATTCGCTTTCTTCCGTAGACTTGCTCGGGATACGATAAGCAAGGGCTCAGTAAAACCCGACCCAGATACTCAAAGGACTTGCCCGTACCCCAAGCCGTTCCTTCTCTTCGACGAGCAATGGGGATGTTCTCTCACTATTCTAGGTAGATCTCGAACTTTTCTGAAAAATTACATCCCCTAACCAGAGTTACCCTTTTTCCCCTCACTGAGGTACAAACGGATGCCTTCAAGTGCCTGAAGAAGGAGATTGCAAAATCATCCCTGGTAGCCATAGACTCTTCTCTCCCACTTGAGATCGAAACTGATGCCTCGGAACATGCCATCGCTGCTTCTCTAACCCAAAACTGTCGGCCCGTAGCTTTCTTTTCTAGAACTTTAACTTCAGCCGAGCAAAAGCACTCATCGGTATGCTATCGTAGAAGCGATTCGAAAATGGCAACACTTACTGCTTGGGAAGCACTTTAAGCTGATCACAGATCAAAAATCTGTCTCCTTCATGTTCGACCCTAAAGGTAAGAGCAAGATCAAAAACGAGAAGATCACCAGGTGGAAACTGGAACTTGCCTGTTTCAGTTATGACATAGCGTATCGCCCAGGAAAACAGAATGCTGCTGCGGACGCCCTATCTCCAATTTGCTCTTCTACCATCTCTGTAGACAAGTTACACACCTTGCACAACGATTTATGTCATCCGGGAGTAACCCGAATGCTACACTTTGTCAGGAATAAGAATATGCCATACTCTGTGGAGGATGTGAAAGCGATAACCAGAGCGTGCCAGACCTGTTCCGAGATAAAACCTAGGTTTATTAAAATATCATCCCAAACACTCATAAAAGCGAGTCAGCAATTCGAGAGATTGAGCGTCGACTTCAAGGGACCACTACCTTCCAATTCCCGTAACCGCTTCATACTAACAGTAGTAGACGAATACTCCCGCTTTCCTTTCGCTTTCCCTTGTGTCGATGTCTCTGCTGCTACAGTCAAGCAACATCTGACCAACTTATTTTCTATTTTCGGAAATCCTTCCTTTGTGCATTCCGATCGTGGAGCGGCTTTCATGTCTGATGAACTACGGGACTTTCTGTGTTCTCGAAACATTGCTACCAGTCGAACGACCGCGTTTAATCCTCAAGGCAATGGACAAGTAGAGAGATACAATGGTACTATCTGGCAAACACTAGGAGTTATCACACTGGTCATCGTCAGTGATCGCCCACTGCCGACAACCTGTGGTATTCCTGGAGTCTGAGTGACAACAAGTCTCCTCAGACTTCCAGTATGCTCCACCTCTTTTCGTTCATCACCGCTGATAACCTTGCGGTATCGCAACAGCCACCTACCATCGATTTCCCGCTGATAAGGGCCATTGCTCCCCTCTGTGGCCTGAGTGGCAACAAGCCTCCCCAAGGTCCCAGAGCTGTCCGCGCTCTTCCAGTGGAGGTCTGGTTTGCGCTTTCCCTCCTCGACCCTCTGTCCATAATTTTCGTCGTGTCAGCCTATGCTTGCGCCTCTCTCGTGCGGTTGTTTTTATTATTAGTAGTATTATTATCATTATTGTTATTATTATTATTATTATTATTATTATTATTATTATTATTATTATTGTTAGTAGTAGTAGTAGTAGTAGTAGTAGTAGTAGTAGTAGTAGAAGAAGAAGAAGAGGTAGAAGTAGTAGGAGGAGGTGGAGGAGGAGGAGGAGGAGGAGTTAAAGTAGTAGTAGCAGTAGTTTCTTTCTTTTTACTTTTATTTCTTTCATAATTTTTTCAACTTTTTCCATTATTTAATTTAAATTCTTGTTATCTTTAATTGTATTTATCTCCCATTCTTATTCTCATACTTAGTTTTCTTTTCTTTTATTTATCTGCCATATTCTAAACTGTTCAAATGTTTCTTTTGTTTTTGTTTTGTTTGTTAATTGGGAGAAGGTGTTAGATGTAGCCCTCCATTGCTTTCCACTTCCACTAACTGTACTCCCCATGAACGGCTATTTAATTTTCAAAGGAGATCAGCTACTGGCAATTCCATACCAACTTGCTTAACCCAATCTAAATCTGCGCTCCTGAAGCGTCATGTACGCGGAAGCAAATATGAGCCCCTAGTCGAAACCGTTGACATACTGGAAGTCAATCCAAACTACGCCCATGTGCGCTTCCATAATGGGCGAGAGACAACAGTGTCCCTGCGCCATATAGCTCCTTTGGGTGATGGAACAAACTGTTTAGATACAGGACCTGACACTATACCGGATGGCCGACAGGAACTAAATGTCCCTACCCTGTCTAACTCTCCTCCCCCTCTACTGGGAGACCCCGAAAATTCTGTCCCTACTTCTTCTCTCTCTCCAAGTTGGGATAATCCCCAGAGGACCTCTCCCGGAGATACGGAGATATCGGCTCTTCGATGCTCCTCTAGAATTCGTCGGACTCCCCTGTATTTAGCTGAAAACTATCAGCTTTGAACTTTTTTTTCTTTTGTTTTCAGTTTAATCGAAGATACCTGTCTGAGAGTCCTTGGAACCCATCCTCCCCAGACGGATTTAAGGCCTAGAACTTTCCCGAGTGGCGGAGAATGTAGTGATAAGAACTCTTCAATCTCTCCCTCTGCGTTTCGGAAGTGGATAGCTTCCCCTTCGTTTCATTTATGGCGCTCTTTTAGCCAACATTACTTCTGTTCAGTTCTTAGTTGAATAAAGCTTCGACAAGCATTCTCGACTCAGTCTTCTCTCACTCAACTCACAACAATTATTATTATCATCATTGTTATTATCATTATCATCATTATTATTATTATTATTATCATTATTATTGTTATTATCATCATTATTATCATCATTATTATCATCATCATCATTATTATCATTATTGTTATTATTATTATTATTTATATATTAATACGATATTATTATTATTATTATTATAATTATTATTATTATCATTATTATTATTATTTATATATTAATACGATAGCGTGTGTGTTCGTGTGTCACGTTTACATAAAAGGTTCTGCGCATGCGTGCCGCACCTAGATTTGGAAAAGCATTCAAGTCACCTAATTTTCGTAAGTTTTCGAGTATTTCCCTTTGGCGCAACGGTTATTAGTGACGTAGGATTTTGACATCAGCTTTAGACGTTGTCTCCAGTTTTCCTCTTTTAATCTCTAGCAGTGCACATTTTTCTATTCCAAACTCCATTTGGATATCCTGGCTGAATATCCTGGTTGTATTTATCAGCTTTTCCAGTTCTTTTTTGTTTTTTGCAAACAGTTTTAGGTCATCCATGTACATCAGGTGGTTTATTCTTTGTTCTGTATCCGTAAACCTGTATCCGGCATCACACTTTCTGAGTATGTAGTTGAGTGGCATCATGGCTATTATAAACAATAGTGGTGATAGAGAGTTTCCTTGAAAAATGCCTCTCTGTATTTTTATCTCAGACAGGTGTTGTCCTCCGGCTGTCAGTTTTAGTCTCCATGTTTCCATTGCTTTCTGGATGAGATTAATAATCCTGTCTGGTATTTTGTATATTTTTAAGCATTCAATTATCCATGTTTGGGGGATCCTGTCGTAGGCTTTTGTAGTCAATCCATGCCATGGTTATGTACTTTTGTCTGCTCTTCACCTCCTTCAAGATATTATTATTATATTATAATTATTATTATAATTATTATTATTTATATTATTATTATTATTATTCTTATTATTTATATTATTCTTATTCTTATTCTTCTTATTATTATTATTATCATTATTATTATTTATATTATTATTATTATTATTCTCATTCTTCTTCTTCTTATTATTATTATTTATATATTAATACGATAGCGTGTGTGTTCATGTGTCGCGTTTACATAAAAGGTTTTGCGCATGCGTGCCGCACCTAGATTTGGAAAAGCATTCAAGTCACCTAATTTTCGTAATATTTTCAAGTATTTCCCTTTGCCACAACAGTTAGCTACGTAGATTTTAACGTCGGCCCGACTGGTTTATAGTTCGATCCCAACCAACCTCTAAGATTTTTTTTTACATCGAAGGGGGGAAGGGAGGGGACGACCGGGAAGACACAGAGTGAAAATTTGTCCTCAGAATAATTCTACTCATGGTCAGAGAAGAGGAACTACATTCACTAGAAATATTGTATATAAAGAAGTTTTGTAAATTGTTTCATGTATTGTTCGTTTTTTAATATAAATATACAAGTCGAATCTTATATTTTATTCAAAAATGTATAGGTTAGGAACAAGATAATTAGTATTGAAAACATCATTTCGTGTAATTTACACGGGCCCCGCTAGTTATTATTATTATTATTCCTTCGAATTATAGTTTAATAATAATAATACATTTGTTTAATCTTTTTAATAGTTTAATATAGTAATAAACAAATAATATTTACATAAAAAAAATACATTTTATTATTAATGTGTTTTAAATAAATTAAATATATGCTATAATAATAAAACATTTTATTGAATTAATTTTAACAAACAAATTATCAACCGAATTTTTTCTTTTAATAACGTTACGCTAATAATAATAATAATAATAATAATAATAATAATAATAATAATAATAATACATTTTATTAAATTAATTTTAATAAACAAATTATCACCCGAAAGTTCTTTTTTTTTACATTGAAAAAAAAAAAAATGACATTTTATTGAATTAATTTTAACAACCAAATTATCAACCGAAAGTTCTTTTTTCTTTCTTAATAACGTTACTTTTTTTAACACTTCATAACATTTTCTATATAAAATGTTAAAAAATTTTTTTCGAATAAATCAGAAACATTTTTTTTTTTCATTTCTGGTCATCCGTACGTCACGTGATGTTATATTAGTTTCAAGGTTAAACAGGAAGCCACAAAAACATAAAAATCTTGGAAATAACCAACTATTATTAAACCATTTTTATTTTTGCTTCTTATCTTCTAATTGTGGCAGATGCGAAGTATATGGAGGACCGCTGGCTTCCGGTGAAAAAAGCTCGAAGAAAGTGTGTACGGATGCCTGAAAGTGATACAACATTTTTTTTTTTTTATTCATATTAATTTCAGACTTTTCTTTTTTTCATATTAATTTCAGACTTTTCTTTCATCATATTCTAATAATTAACATAATACAGACTATTTGAAAAATAATTTATTTGATTGTTTTCAAAACTTTAAAAAAATCTTTATTGAAGAAAATAAACAAAATAGAATAATCTTTTTTTTTTCAAGAAATAATGTTTTTGAGCAACGGAATGTGTTTTTTATTTAGTGTTTTTTTTTGTTGAAAATATTTAGTGAAAATAATGTTTTTTGTTGGGGTTAGGGTTTAGGATTATGGTTTAGGATTAGGGGTTAGGGTTAGGGATTAGGGGTTAGGATTTAGGGTTACGGTTAGGGCATTTCCATTTCTAAGAAAAAAGTTTGATTCCGGAAGTTACTCCATTTCCAAGAAAAAAGGTTTTCAGTATTATTAAAAAAATGTTTTGAAAACAATCAAATAAAAACAAATAAATTATCAGGCATCCGTACACACTTACTTCAAGCTTTTTTTCACCGGAAGTCAGCGGTCCTCCATGTCCTTCGAATCTGCCCTAATTGTTGTTATTGTCGTATTTTGAGAGGGGTAATCTTTTGCCGTTGTTGTTGTTTTCCCATAACGCCCGGGGACGTCCTTGGGGAGTCAGGGAGATACTCTATCTGTCCTAACTTTTTTTGTGGATATGATAGAACCGGGCAGTGGCCATATCCTCTCCAGACCAAATACAGCACCTACGTTATTTAACTTCGGTGATCTAACGGGAACCGGTGTTTCAACTTGATTATGCCTATCCTGGTGAACAGGACAAAGAGTTAGTTAGGAAGACTGTACCCCCAACCCCAGTAGATGAACCCTCTCTCAACTCGTCAATGTTAAGGGTCGGTTGATAGAATTACCAAGACTAAGGGAGATAACACTGCTAACATTTGCGGTGCTTCTTGCTTAAAAGGCCGAAAAAAAGATTTCTGTTTCTTTTAAAGTTTAAGAGGTAAATAAGGGGCAATAACTCTTAATTTTATTTTTGAGCCAGACTTTATCCTGAATTGTTATTTTGAGCCAAAATTTATCGTTAATTTTTAACAAGACTGATATTATCTTCAACTGGAATTATGGATTTGAAATTGTTCCAGTTCGAAGATGTGCTATATTTTACGTCAGAAAAAGCAAAGCAGATAGATTTTTTGCAAGCGCATGGTCTTATTTCTGGAGAAGAGACATGTAATTGTGGGCATGAAATGCGACTTGTGCCAGCACGAGTGAAAATCTTAATTTTTCCATTTATGTATACTTTGTTGTTCATTTATTACTAAAAAATTTTCAAAATCATAAATTTCCCATTTACGTATAATTTGTTGTTCATTTATTACTAATTAATTGAATGTCGCAGTAAATTACGTTACATGTAATAACAACAGGTGATAAGAGTTATTGCCCCTTATTTACCTCTTAAACTTTAAAAGACACAGAAATCTTTTTTTCGGCCTTTTAAGCAAGAAGCACCACATTTGCTCTAGATAAGAAGTCAAAGAAGCTGATACACGACCAACCAAGGAAACCGCGACCCAATTAATTGTGACGGTATTTTGAGGGCGTGTAACGGATTTGGTAAATTGTTACCATCACACCTATCGTATTTTAGCCAGAAATAAAAATGAGATTTTACTTTTTTTAGGCGATGGAAAAACTATCCGCAAAAAGGAATTAATAAATAAATATTTTAGACTTTAAAGTCAGGGATCACTTTCCTATATAAATTTAACGTAAAATGAGCACCCACTTGTTATGGTATCTCAATATATAGTAAAGGCATATATAGGAATTAATGAATAGATATTTTAGACTTTAAAGTCGGGGATCACTTTCCTATATAAATTTAACGTAAAATGAGTACCCACTTGTTATGATAACTCAATACATATTAAAGGCATATGAAGGATGTAATAAATAAATATTTAATACTTTAAAGTCGGGGATCACTTTCCTATATAAATTTAACGTAAAATGAGCACCCACTTGTTATGGTATCTCACTATATAGTAAAGGCATATTTAGGAATTAATAAATAAATATTTTAGACTTTAAAGTTGGGGATCACTTTCCTATATAAATTTAACGTAAAATGAGCACCCACTTGTTATGATATCTCAATACATATTAAAGGCATATGAAGGAATTAATAAATAAATATTTTAGACTTTAAAGTTGGGAATCACTTTCCTATATAAATTTAACGTAAAATGAGCACCCACTTGTTATGGTATCTCAATACATATTAAAGGCATATGAAGGAATTAATAAATAAATATTTTAGACTTTAAAGTTGGGGATCACTTTCCTATATAAATTTAACGTAAAATGAGCACCCACTTGTTATGGTATCTCAATACATATTAAAGGCATATGAAGGAATTAATAAATAAATATTTTAGACTTTAAAGTTGGGGATCACTTTCCTATATAAATTTAACGTAAAATGAGCACCCACTTGTTATGGTATCTCAATACATATTAAAGGCATATGAAGGAATTAATAAATAAATATTTTAGACTTTAAAGTTGGGGATCACTTTCCTATATAAATTAAACGTAAAATGAGCACCCACTTGTTATGATATCTCAATACATATTAAAGGCATATGAAGGATGTAATAAATAAATATTTAATACTTTAAAGTCGGGGATCACTTTCCTATAGAAATTGAATGTAAAATGAACACCCACTTGTTATGGTATCTCAATACATATTAAAGGCATATTTAGGAATTAATAAATAAATATTTTAGACTTTAAAGTTTGGGATCACTTTCCTAAATAAATTTAACGTAAAATGAGCACCCACTTGTTATGGTATCTCAATACATATTAAAGGCATATTTTAAAGAGATAATGAATAGATATTTTAGGCTTTAAAGTTGGGGATCACTTTCCTATATAAATTTAACGTAAAATGAGCACCCACTTGTTATGGTATCTCAATACATATTAAAGGCATATGAAGGAATTAATAAATAAATATTTTAGACTTTAAAGTTGTATTTTTAAAAATATATATAATTAGTATATGTGTTATATATATACGTTTATACATATTCTACATTATTTTTTCACACATATATATATACTATATGTGTTATATAAATATGTTTATACATATTCTACTGAATTTCTTAGATAGTTTTGGATTTGCTCTATCAATTCACTTTGATTAATTTGATATGACTTAAAGGCGAGTAATTGCCTTATTTGTCTAAATACTTTATTTTGATCGCCACCTTGTTTAATCAGCTGAGCGTTCAAACTTAATTTTATAGATGCATTTAAAGAGACATTAAAAAAAGAAGCTGAATGTAATTTAATACACTTTGTTCTCAAGCACGTAAAGAAGTTGACTGATGAGTATTTATTGATTCCCAAAAATGAACAGATAATCTGACCCAACATCATATTGGAAAAACAGATTCACTGGCAGATTTTCAAAGGAGACTAAATAAGTAATTCAGCTAGTTAGTGTTTATCTGTTTGTCTAACATAATCAAGGGAGGCGCGAGAGCGCTCTATCACTTAACAGACTCCACGAATGGCCTATGCTGGAAATCTCATTTTTTTGATCAATCATAACTCAAAAACCAATAAACCAAATTAGTTAAAACTTTGCACAAAATTTTTATTTGATAGGTTCTATAAGTGTGTAGAATTTCAGCATCATTAGTCAAGGCAACCCAGAGATCCAGAAAGTTCAATCATGAAATCATGTTATCTGTGTGTACATACGTACATATGTGCCACCCTGTATCTCATCAACTATTTGATGGATTCAGCTGATTTTTGGCAGAGATAGAGGTTCTAGTGTCTAATTGATGGCATTTTAATTTCAGTTTACCATATACCTTGATTAGTCAAACTACCAACTATATCAGTTATGAGAAGGCATTGTATTGAGGCATAGCCTTTACAAAAGTAGTGACATTCCATGAAAAATGCCAGTATACTGAAATCATATGCTCTTAATACGGGTAAGATGAAAATTCATATACACTAAATGTACAAAAGCAAGGAAATTCCCAATTTTTTACACTTTTATTGTCATTAAGGGTATGCGAGCACAACAGGGCTATGTATTTTACTGGTAGGAATTTTTCTTCAGCTCACCTCACACACTTCATCCGCTCATGCATAGAGATTTATACTGTAGTGATGTGATAATGAAATGGTTTGGTTGATATGTAGTCATACCCTTAATGACAATAAAAGTGTAAAAATTTGGGAATTTCCTTGCTTTTGTACATTTAGTGTATATGAATTTTCATCTTAACCCTATTAAGGACATATGATTTCAGTATACTGGCATTTTTCATGGAATATAATATATAAATAGGTATTTAGAGACACAGAGAAATCACATCTGCCAAAATATTTAGGATTTTGAAAGAGTTGAATAATGAAAAGCGATACATGAATAAGACTTAAAATGCGAAATTGATTTTTAGATAAGAATTATCGTACAAAGACACGTTTGCCTGCTTTCTGATAAAAACAGATGAATTAATAAAATGATTAAAACCAGTACAAATATATTGAATTGGGAGGTGACGGTGGTTAAGTGGATAACGTCATGGACTGAAGATCTGGGTGTTCCAAGTTCGAATCCAGTCGGTTCCACAGTACCACTTTCACTTAGGGATGTTGGCAACCTTCTCGTGGTCCTTCCCGTAAGTACCCGATGTCTTTCCAGAAAGATTTCTAACTAGAAAAACATCAACATCAGAACCATCTGATTTACACAAAAGAAGGTTAGGTGACCATTAAGAACGTAGTAGAATTTGAGTCATAACATCACGTTCCATTTTTCAGATAATTGATGAGGAATTTGAATAACTGTTCTGTTGCTAAATGTGTTTTTTATGAGAATTTAAAAATACATACTTACATGACAGACTGTTACTTTGGTAACATGTTTTTTTTATATGGAAATCGCTGCAGACAAAGCATGAAGCTACTTTATGTAAGAAGCTAACAAAAACGAAATATGATTATCACAGAGACAGGAGATGCCTATTGGCCTTAGTCTTTAAAATACCTAGGCTATAAGTAGGAGGAAAACAGTCAGCATCAAAAGAGTTCTAGGAGTCTGCAGTTCTTGGTACTGATTTTCAGTAGTATTAAGATGCTGACTAAAACAGTAGGATTCTTCATCCTTGACGTATTTTAATAGGTTTATGAGTCTGTTTTCTTATTTTGGTTTGATAATGCCACTCACTTATTTGTTAGCGATTCGGGTCTGTTATTTTAATTTCAGATGAGATGTAAGAAATATAAAGTTTTCAGAACCTGCATCAGCTTTTAGAATAGCAAATCTATTTATCTGACACATTCAGAACGTGTAGAGTTATTATACGTACAATTTTGAGCATTTTTTCCCGACTCCACCCCCCCCCCCCATTTTTTTCTCTTCACCTCCACCCCTCCAAAAAAATTTTTTTACTCTCCCCCTACCCTAAGAACTATTTTAAGTTCAAGAAAAAAAAATTTCCCTGACCCCCAATTTTATTTTACCCTCCACCCCACCTCCCCAAAATTTTTTACTCTCCCCAAACGAAATTTTTACCTTCCACCAATACCCCCATTTTTTAATCTCTCTCCCACTACCCTGAGAAATATTTTAAGTTCAAGAAAAAGAAAAAAAAATTTCCCCGACCCCCCATTTTTTTTACCCTTCACCCCCCCCTCCACCCAATTTTTTTTACTCTTCCCTACCCTAAGAAATATTTTAAGTTCAAGAAGAAAAAAAAATTTAAGTATGAAATCCATTGAGCGTTTTTGTTTTAATGAAATGCAAAATTGATTTTTATATCTGACTTTTATATAAGACATTATCGTACAAAAAACATGAAGACAGATTAATTAAATAAACTATTACACTACAAAAATATCAAAATCTAATTCGATCCCGTGTGAGTCCGCATGTGCCTTTTTAAATTACACTTTTGTAAAAATGCTGACCCACACACTTCACAAGAATAAGGTTTTTCCCCCGTATGTGTCCGCATGTGACTTACGAAATGGCACTTTTGTGAGAAAGCTGAACCACACACTTCACAGGGGTAAGGTTTTTCGCCGGTGTGTGTTCGCACGTGCATTTTTAGATTAAATTTCCCAGGAAATGCTGAGCCACAAACTTCACAAACAAACGGTTTTTCTCCACTGTGTGTCTGCATGTGCAATTTCAAAGGAGACTTTCCTGAGAAGGTTGATCCACACACTTCACAAGCATATGGTTTTTCACCAGTGTGTGTACGCATGTGCATATTTAAATTAGATTTCTGTGAAAAAGCTGAGCCACACACTTCACAAGAATATGGTTTTTCACCAGTGTGTATTCGCATGTGGATTTTTAAATCGTATTTTCCTGAAAATGCTAAGCCACAAATTTCACAAGCATATGGTTTTTCACCAGTGTGTATTCTCATGTGGATTTTTAAATAAGATATTTCTGAAAACGTCGAGCCACATACTTCACAAACATAGGAATTTTCACAAGTGTGTGTCCGCATATGCCTTTTAAAATTTGATTTGACCGAAAATGATGAATCACACACTTCACAAGAGTAAGGTTTTTCACCGGTGTGTATTCGCATGTGGGTGTTTAAATGAGATTTTACTGAAAATGCCGAAGTACACACTTCACAAGCATAAGGTTTTTCCCCAGTGTGTATTCGCATGTGGATTTTTAAATCGGACTTTTCTGAAAATGCTAAGCCGCACACTTCACAAGAATATGGTTTTTCTCCAGTGTGTATTTTCATGTGTCTTTTTAACAATGAACTCACTGAAAATGCTGACCCACACATTTCACAAGAATAAGGTTTTTCACCAGTGTGTGTTCGGATATGGATATTTAATTTTGATTTCTCTGAAAATTTTGAATCACAAACTTCACAAGAATAAGGTCTTTCCCCAGTGTGTTTCCGCATGTGCAATTTCAAATGTGATTTTAGTGAAAATGCAGCAGCACATACTTGACAAGCATGAGGTTTTTCACCAGTGTGTGTCCGCATGTGCATGTCTAAATTAAATTTTTGTGAAAATGCATAGCCACACACTTCGCAAGAATAAGGTTTTTCTCCCGTGTGTGTTCGCATGTGGATTTTCATTGTTGACTTCTCTGAAAATGCTGAGCCACACACTTCACAAGAATAAGGTTTTTCGCCAGTATGTGTCCGCATGTGTATTTTCAATGGTGATCTCTCTGGAAATGCTGATCCACACACGTTACAAGAATAAGGTTTTTCGCCAGTGTGTGTTTTTATGTGTCTCTGTAAATGTGAACTCTCTGGAAATACTGAGCCGCACACTCCACAAGAATAAGGTTTTTCGCCAGTATGTATTTTAATGTGCCTTTTTAAATGTGAACTATCTGAAAATGATAAACCACACACTTCACAAGGACAGGAGTTTTCTCCAGTGTGGGTTTGCATGTGTCTTTTTGAAGTTGCTGGATCTGAAAATGATGAGTTAGATACTTGACAATTGTAAGGGTTCTTTATCCTGTCTGTTTGCATTTTTATTAATTTAATCTGTATGAAATTTATTTTCCATTCCTTAGGTTTTGATTGATTTCCCTGTCAATAAAAAAAAGCTTTTAGTTAATAAAATATAAAATCATACAAATTACATGTGGACGAAAATATTACTTTTATCATTAAGTTAAATTTTTTAGTCCAAGAAAAAATAATGCATTTTACATGAATTATTTTTTTTACTATTATAAGCGCACATAATATATAGATTTCTTAGATAAAAAATTTCCAGAATTTTAACTAATGTAAAAATTACAGTTTTACCAAATTTATTATATATCTGTAAGTTAGGGTTAATGAATTTGTGATGAATGTAAAGAAAATTAGTGTATATATATTAGCCTGATTATTCGGGAACACCTCTGTGTAGCTTACTTGCCATATATTTTCATACTTCACTACTATGTATTGACCACTGTGGAAGTAAATACATGAAATAATATTTATATGTATATATATAATTCCATGATTAATGCCAGTATACTGAAATCATATGCCCTTAATAGGATTAAGATGAAAATTCATATACACAAAATGTACAAAAGCAAGTAAATTCCCAAATTTTTACACTTTTATTGTCATTAAGGGTATGACTACATATCAACCAAACCATTTCATTATCACACCACTATAGTATAAATCTCTATGCATGAATGGATGAAGTGTGTGAGGTGCGCTGAAGAAAAATTCCTACCAGTAAAATACATAGACCTGTTGTGCTCGCATACCCTTAATGACAATAAAAGTATAAAAATTTGGGAATTTCCTTGCTTTTGTACATTTAGTGTATATGAATGTCACTACTTTTGTAAAGGCTATGCCTCAATACAATCGTCATTTTTAAGGTTTTTTGGAATTTTCTGGAAAACTAAGGTATATGGTAAACTGAAATTAAAATGCCATCAACTAGACCCTAGAACCTCTATCTCTGCCAAAAACTCAGCTGAATCCATCAAATAGTTGATGAGATACAGGGTGGCACATACGTACGTACACACGGATAACATAAAATCCCTCCTGACCTTTCTGGATCTCTGGGTTGCCTTGACTAATGATGCTGAAATTCTACACACTTATAGAATCTATGAAAATAAAAAATTTTGTGCAAAGTTTTAACTAATTTGGTTTATGAGTTATGATTGATCAAAGAAATGAGATTCCCAGCATAGGCCATTTGTGAAGTCTATTAAGGGATAGAGCGCTCTCGCGCCTCCCTTGATTATTATTTAATGTATACAGGTGATATAATATATTGTGTAAAGATTTACACTATTTACTTCCTAATTATATATATATATATATATATATATATATATATATATAATTAGGAAGTAAATAATGTAAATCTTTACAAAAAAAAAAAATGACTCAATACTGGTCACCCCTGAAGAAGGAATTTTATTCCGTAATCGATAGGATTAATGTAAGAAAAAAAAAAAATTAATCTTGTATTGCTAATTTGGCTTATAT
>OY744549.1:4243333-4590833 GCA_963556195.1 Sepiola atlantica
TTACATTTTAAAATTCATTTTAACAAACAAATTATCAACCAAAAGTTCTTTTTTACATTTTAAAAATTAATTTTAACAAACAAATTATCAACCAAAAGTTCTTTTTTACATTTTAAAATTAATTTTAACAAACAAATTATAAACCGAAAGTTCTTTTTTACATTTTTAAAATTAATTTTAACAAACAAATTATCAACCAAAAGTTCTTTTTTACATTTTTAAAATTAATTTTAACAAACAAATTATCAACCAAAAGTTCTTTTTTCTTCTTAATTACGTTACTTTTTATTATACTTCATAACATTTTTTAATACCATAAAATATGTTTCCAAAGAAATTGTGTTTTGTTCGCTGCCGCCAAAGAAATTTTTACAGGTAACTTGTAAAGTTTCCCCTGCTAGTCCCTCGCATAGCCCTAAAACGTTTTGTTTTTTTGGCAGTTACGTCCATCCATACACATCACATGACCCCATATTTCTTTCCCTTTAAGATGAACATATAAAACTTGTATATAACCAAATATGTTACTCTTCTACCTACCCTGATAATTTTTTTGTGAGTTGTAAGTTATTTTAAAGCATTTTGTACATAAAAAAAAACTAGTGTCGAAAAAATTACGATAGAATGAGAGAGAGAGAGAGAGAGAGAGAGAGAGAGAGAGAGAGAGAGAGAGAGAGAGAGAGAAAAGATGACAACATGATCAACATGTGAAGCGTAGAGCATCACTCAAAAGTCGGAAATGAAAAAAAAAACATACAGCTAATTCAACAAAAAATACAGTTTAAAGCTCTCCGGAAGGGTTTGCGATCCCACTGACTTCTGGATTATCCTGCAGTAAATTTCATGTACGGATGATCATAAATGATAAAAGAAACTTTTTTTTAATGGAAAAATTATAATTGTATTTTTATAAGTTTCTTTTATCATTTATGATCATCCATACTTGAAATTTACTGCAGGATAACCCGGAAGTCAGTGGGATCGCGAACCCTTCTGGAGAGCCAAATAAAATAGGACAAAAGCCCACCAACGTAAAAATAAATTATTAAATATTTTTAAAAAATAGTTTGATATTTATTATTTGTTACAATTATCAATAGGGGTGGGACGTAATGGGTGAAAATTTCATTAGGGGTGGGACATAATGGGTGAAAATTTCAGATGTCTGTTTACATTAGTTTTAAATTTCTGCATGTCAGTACCGCCAGGAAAACAGGGAGCAGGGAGGGAGTTCCAGAGTCCAGCAGCACGTGGAAAGAAGCTTATGGAGTAGAGAGCTCTTCAGCATCTGGGGACCTCCACAGTGAATGGATGGGATTTGGCAGATTGTCGGGTTGGTCTAGTGAATTTACGTCGTGGGGGCACCAGAGCAGCAAGTTCATCCGAGCACAATCCCTTGAAGTACTTGTAAAACAGGCACAAGGAAGCAACATTCCTGAGTTCGACAGAAATATTGCCGAGTTTGAAGAGGTACACCTGAAGAAAGTCGGAGGTTACAGCGACCGAAACGTTGTGATAACGCTCAAGATGAGAAATATAATCCGAATAACCAAACTTATACAAATTATCAATCCTCATCTCAAAAATTCAGAAAAATAAAGCTTGCTTCCATTCCATATCACAACGGAAGAACGTATTGAAAAAAAAAAATTCAATTATTTTAATTATTCTGGATTTAATCAGGCATCGCATACTTTCATTAGGGGTGGGACGTAATGGGTGCAAATTTCAGATTCATGCGAGTAGTATTTTTTTGTGATCATTTATACATAAATAACACTAAACAATCAAACATTTTTAAAATTTTGCAAAATTCAGAAGGCGCAGGCCACTAGTTTTTAAAACCTTTTCACAGCCTGAAAATGGTCCTAAATTAAAGTACTATATCAGATTTAACCATCTATATCCATTCATAGCTTTTGAGGATATTTTAGGACCTGCAATGTCGCATGAAACCACTTTTTCACCAAAAAATGATGGATTTTGAGTCCCGTGGAGCCCTAACGGCTATTTTTGGCCTGCACCTTCTGAATTTTGCAAAATTTTCAAAATGTTTGATTGTTTAGTGTTAGTTATGTATAAATGAACACAAAAAAATACTACTCGCATGAATCTGAAATTTTCACCCATTACGTCCCACCCCTTCTGAATTTTGCAAAATTTTTAAAATGTTTGATTGTTTAGTGTTATTTATGTATAAATGAACACAAAAAATACAACTCGCATGAATCTGAAATGTTCACTCATTACGTCCCACCCCTATTATCAATAAGTCTTTGTCTGTAATTTTCTTTTCTTAACAAATTTTTTTACATTTCATTTTTAAACATTTTTCCGGTACTTTGTAAATACTGAATTCTTTTAAATGACGCACCCTTTTTACTACTAACCTCAAGTCTGTGTGGTAAAACGAAAAATACATTAAAAAAAAATTATGTATAGTATTACCCATCTTTTGCGGGAAGGAAAAACAACAATTATGTAAAATTGAAATTGGGGGATCAGTTTTGCATATAATTTTAACATAAAATGATCCACCATTTCCGGACAATTCTAACTTTTTAGGCCAGTTAATTATTTTTCTTTTGCAATGGGATATTAATTCTATGCATTGTTTTTCGGGCGGGGTGGGTGGTTTCTACTATTTAAAGCGATTACGTGTGGTTTTACGACTTTGCCAATCGGACTTAGTGTTAGTGGTAAAAAAGTTAGACTGGCCCGGAAAGGGGGGATCATTTTACGTTAAATTTATATGTGCAACTAATCCCCTACTCTAAATTTAAAGAATAATTGGGTTCTTTTTTTCAGTGTTCACACGTCATTGCATAAAAAAGTTAGAATCTCATTGTTTTTTTTGGGGGGGGGGGGGTCTTTTATTTTTTCCCCTTTACGTATTGTGTTTAAGTGTCTTTAAGTTGTCCCCCTTGGGCTGAGTCATCTCCTTGTATGAGAAATTTTAAAAAATTGAGATTTTAAGACCTAAAAAGTTGTGAAAAACGGACTGTGGGAAAAGACGAAGAAGACTGATCCCCCGTCTTAAAATGTAAATTTTGTTAATTTTTTTTCCCAAAACTCCGGAATTCTCTCGCGACATGATAGGTTATTGTAAGCAGAAGAAGAATTTTAAAGATTTGAGATGGTCAAAAAGAGGGGGATCAGTCTACGTTGAATTTACATTGAAAACTGATCCCCCGTCTTAAAATCTAAATTTTCTGAAATTTCTTTCCAAAAACTCCGGAATTCTCTACTGACATGATAGGTAATTGTACACCGAAAAAGACTTTTTAAAAAATTGAGATGGTCAAAAAGTGGGAGATCAGTCTACGTTGAATTAACATTGGAAACTGATCCCCGCTCCTAAAATGTAAAATATTTGAATTTTTTTTCCAAAAACCCCGGAATTCTCTAGCAGCCTGATAGGTAAGTGTACACCGAAAAAAGAAAAAAAAACTGGTCATTAAAAAGTTGTGAAAACCGGACTGTGAGAAAAGACGAACATGTGCCGTCATTTTTATTTAAGACACACTTTAAAAAAGAAAATTATAAATTATATACTGCATTGTTCAATGCTGCAGATTATAATTACTTAGCCAGTTCCCCTTCTCCTCCACAAAAAACTCCATCAGATGAAGGTGGAACATATCGTCTTCTGTAACATTATTTTGAACGCATTTAAAACCCGTAACATTTTTTAAAATTAATTGTTATAAAGTGTATACAATTTGTGGCATGTAAATAAAACGAACAACCTGCAGATACGGCCACCGTCTCCCCAGTGTTAGAACCTGCAGACACGGTCACCGTGTTTGCAGTGTTAGAACCTGGAGACATTTTAAATTCGTTTTCTGCTTTCGTCAGACACCGTTTTTTTTTTCGCGTTCGTCTTGTTAAGTTAGTGTATTTCACGAGTTTTAAATTAGCGTATTTTAATCGGACTATTTTATGAAAATGAAAGTTGGAGATACATTTTTAAATTATGCGGAATATAAGGCACAACTCTACGCATATGAGGAAGAAAAAAGAATTTGGAAATTATTTTTTAAATTCTAGGAATAATTCTGCTTTTGTTTTTCTTTTCGTAGTCATTGTTTTTGTTTGTTTTTTGTTAGTTTTTGATAATGACCATTGGTGCTTATTTGTTGCATAGTGCTAATTTACTGTAGGACCCGCGCTACCGTTTTTTTTTCTTCTTTACCCCCTTTTCGTCTGTTAGCTGTTATTAATGTCCTACAGTAAATTAACACCACAAAACAAATAAGCACCAATCGTCATTTGCAAAAACTCAAAATCGCACTGAACAAAAAACAAAAAACAACAGCTAACAGAACGAAAAAGGAGTAAAGAAAAAAAGGTAGCGCGGGTCCTACAGTAAATTAGCACCATAAAACAAATAAGCACCACTGGTCAAAACTAACAACAAACAAAAAAATGACTACGAAAAGAAAAAACAAAAGCAGAATTATTCCAAGAATTTTTAAATAAATAATTTCCTAATTCTTTTTTCTTCAATAAAAGTTCTATGAAATGAAAAAAAAAGTCCCTTTCGGAGAAATTACGTACTTAAAAAAGAGCGAAAGAGAGCGTTAGCGATTTTCTGGAGGTTTTCTTTCCATATTTAGCGGGTTTTCAAAATCGCTAGCGGGTGTTGAAAAGTAGCTCATTCACCGATGACTATTCTATACAATTACCAAAAGTTGTCATTCATTGTGTAATTAGAAAACCGCGTCGTATTATTTCTGCAATGTTATTTAATTCGAGAGCTTAATTTTTCTTAGAGTTATACTGATTTAATCAATGCGGAATTAAAGGATTTCTTTTTCATAAAATATGATAACTATATTTTAAAAGATATTTTTTTACGAAATAATACATTTGCACTGGGCTTTCTAATAAAGTAATAGGTTAATCATATTATGTGATGGTTACTGAATAATTTTGATTATTTTATTATATAAATAGATAAATTTATAAAAAATAAACTGTATTCTAATATAATATCTGCTAATATAACACGTCTATGTCTTCTATTATAGCAAGTCTTCTTAAAACGCGTTAAAATACGCTAAAGAAATACTGGCGGTGTCGTAAACTGAATGAGTTTTATTTTGTGTACATGCCACCGTGTCTCTAATATATAACGCGGCTGACACTGCAGACACGGTCGCCGTGTCTGCAGTGTTTGAACCTGTAGATACGGTGGCCGTGGCTACAGGCTCTGCCTAAATAAAAGTGTTTAAAAGTTATTTTGAACGCATTTAAAAACCGTAAATCGGGGTCATTTTCTAGTCCAGCCATTTTTATTCCTATTCAAATCTCATTCACTTCTAATTGTTTGTTTTTGAAATAAAATCATCATTTTTCGAGCTATTTTATCTTACATTAAAAACAAGGGTGACGGGATTAATTACAAACCGGAAGTAATTTTATGTCGCCGAGGAATTAAACATCTCGTAATTCTTGATGATAAAATGAAATAAAACTTTTCTTTTTAGCAAATGAAAGAAATAAAATGAGATTTATTAGTTGAATAACGGCGAATGGGCATAACAGGGGCCTAAGCTGGCTTCCGGTGGAAAATGGTTGAAGAAAGTGTCTACGGATGCCTAAAAGTGATACAACAATTTTTTTTTCATCTTAATTTCAGACTTTTCTTTCATATTATAATAATTAACATAATACAGACTATTTGAAAAATAATTTATTTGATTATAAATAATATAGAATATTTTTTTTTTTTTCAAGACAATGTATTTGAGCAACGGAATGTGATTTTTTTTTTTTCAATGTTGTTTTGGAAATATTTTATTAAGCGTTATAATAATATCGTAAAAGGTCCGGAAGTTAATTGTATTTCCAAGAAAAAAGGTTTTCACTATTATTAAAAAAAAGTTTTGAAAACGATCGAATAAAAACAAATAAATTATTAGTCTGTATTATGTTAATTATTAGAAAAGTCTGATATTAATGTGAAAAAAAGAAAAGTCTGAAATTAATATGAAAAAAAAATTGTTGTATCACTTTCAGGCATCCGTAGACACTTTCTTCAACCATTTTCCACCGGAAGCCAGCTTAGGCCCCTGTTATGCCCATTCGCCGAATAACAAATAAAATTGATAAATTAAGTCCAAGTTGGAATTAATTTCAAGCTGTAATTACTTCCGAGTTGTAATTAATTCCGTACCCCGTATTTTTCATGCAATATTTACCTTCTCGTAATGGCCGTCCTTCTTGTTCAATTTGACTTCCGGATAAATCGGCTTCAAACTCAAACTTCAGTTTTTTTATCCGCTCTCATATTCCAAATTTGATTTTTTAACATTTGTTTTTAAAATATTCAATGTTTTCAATTTTTAATAAGAATTAAAAAATAATAATATTTGAATAGTTTAGGTACGAGGAACTCTAAGCAAAGTTGTTTCCAACCGGAAACGGTGTCCGTTCAAAATTGGTTCCGATAATAAAAACTTCCTGTTTTGGTTGGTCGAATAGGTGTTATCTTTTCTACGAAAAAAATTTTTTTTTTGTCTTTTCCTGAGAGAGAGTTAATTAAGGGGCAGTAACTGTGAATTGTAATTTTGCGCCAGATTTTGTCTTTAATATCTAACAACTTTGATTTTGTATTAAATTGCGATCATGGATCTGAACTTGTTCCAGTTTGAAGACGTACTTTATTTTACTTCCGAAAAAGCTAAACAGATCGATTTCTTGCAAGCCCATGGGCTTATTTCTGGCGAAGAAACCTGCAGTTGTGGCCATAACATGCGACTTGTGCCATCAATCCAAACTGATGGATTTCTTTGGCGTTGCACGAGTGGTTACAAAACAAATTCTGAAATTTTCCAATGCTGTATTCTTTAACATTAATTTATTAATAATTAATTTACAGTTAATTGTTTTCGATGTTTCCATGCTGAATTTGTAAAGTCGAACAGAATGAAGGAAGAAAGCGACCACGTGTTTGCGCGTGTTGTCTTACCTGCCGGGATGATCACGGGGAGGGCGGAAATTAGATTAATGGCGGCTGTGGTTTTTTGTACGATTATTGAGCAGTGACGTCAGGCCTCACGTGACTGTTTTTCTGACCACCGATTGGCTGATGATGAACACTTGGACAATAAAAGGAGTATGTTCAGAAGATCAAGGGTGTGTGTATCAACTGCATCAGTGTGATTAGACGTCCGACGTGCGTGTGTTAATCAACTGCCGTAGTTGCGTAGTTGCGAAACGAATATTGAATTTTCCATGCTGAATTTCGTTCAGTGATTTCATTCACTAAAAAATTCAAATTTAAACAAAATAAATGTTTAAATTTTCCATTACTGTATTCTTTTGTAGCGGTCGGACATAGGACCTATTTCTTCTTGTCCCCTGTGAGCAAATTGGTCATACACTGACCAATCGGCTTGCAGGGCGTATGATTTCCTAGCTGTCCCCAAACGGACTACTTTGACAGTTGAGTCTAGGGACGAGATCGGCAGAGAGAAACAAGACGCGATCGAGGAAACATCGTCTCTCTCCTGGTCCTGCATGATCATGGTTCCAGCTGCCGTCCCAACGTTGACGCTTCCTTTGATTTTCCTTTCTTGGACACTGTCCAATATTTTGTTACTTTACCAAGTAGTAAAGTAACCCTTTGTCGCGGTCCAACAACACCGCGACGTTTGTTTACTTTTGGAAAACACGCCATCTTGGAAAAACTAGCAGAAGCAGTAGTTCACTGTTTGTTTTTGCCACGATCTGGACATCAGCAGCAGCAGCTATTTTCTCTTAACCCTTTTCCATGGAAAGGTACTGGCTGCTCCCTGTGCGTTAACCTTATAAATAGAAGATTGGAAAAACCCAATTTTTAATCGCCATTTTTGTAAACATGATTCAGCAAAAATCGGCCGGCGAATATTTCTTCAAGGGGTACACAAGCGTTTCGGCAACTATGCGGATAACCATGCTACTACTTTCATAGGACCGACGAAAGTAACTTGACGTAACGTTCATGAGATCTCTAGCTCCTCGCTCAAAAGATCGATTCAGCAGGGGGGTCAGGAGGCCCCACGTCCGACTTGGTCCATGGATGGACCAGTCGTCAGCAGTCTGAGTTCCTGCCCACAGCAGTCGCAACTCCTGCACCCGCAGCGGCAACTCCAGCAGCAGCAGCAACAGCAGCAAAGGGCTACTAATGCGATTTACTCTCTTTGCTACTTGCCTCAATCTGCATCGCTAGTTCCTGCGCTCCAGCTCTCTCCTGCACCAGCACCCTGCAGTCCGAACTCCTGCTTCAGCAGTCCTGAGTTCTTGCACCAGCACTCTCCTGCTCCAATTGCACCCTGCAGTCCCGACTCCTGCATCAACACCCTGCAGCTCCACCTCTTGCTCCAGCATCCTGCAGTCCCGAGTTCCTGCACCTGCACCCTGCAGTCCTGAGCTCCTGCACCACTCCTGATCCAGCGACGCTATCTCAATTCACTTCACTTGTTATTACCATATTTAAACTGTTCACCAGTTGTTTGTCATCTCTTCTTTGCCATTGCCGTTACTTGCCCGTGTCCACCTTTTCTTAGTTGTTGGGGCCGATCGATCACACCAACCCCAACGGTCGGTCGGTCCCGCAACACCTTTTAATAAATCATATTTCGTATGTTGTTATACAGTGTTTGTTTGCTTGATTCAATTTGACATACATTCAAACTGACATAAATGGCCAAAAAATGACGTTAACATTTTTATGACTTCATTTGCTGAAAACTCTCAAAATATATATTATTTATTAATGCATGTGAAAGGATATTCATTTACGAACAAAAGGGTGGTATTTTGATGACTTAAAGTGCTTTGGTTTTTAAAATATGACTATTTTAGTAGAACTACCTTGAAATCCATGATTATCCAAACTGTTTTATGGTCGATGGGTATTGCTACTTCAAATACCTCGGATCTATTATCACTGCAACAGTCCAGGGGTCAAGGAGGATATAAATAGCTGCATTAGAAATGCCTGTCTTGCTTTCTGCCACTTACAATCTCAATTGTAGTTCAGATGAGAATTAAGTTAGCTACAAAGATTCAAGTTATTAAGCTCTTGTTCATACCATCCTCCTCTATGGGTGTGAGTACTGGCCAATGAGAGCCACGTATGTAGTTAGTGAATGTATAATGGGTGAAAGACAATAGCACGGAATTAAAATATGAAACAATGACGGAGGGAGCTGGAAAATTTATCCTATGAAGAAGTCCCGTGTAGATGGTGGCGGTAGTAGATATTTGCGTGTGAGTAAAAGTTACTCTGAATTCCTGTATGTATGACGTGTTTGACAGAATCAGGTATGCTGGAATTAATGTATAGAATCGAATGAAACTGACTGATAATTTCCGAAAAAATGCATCAGTTACTAGCATAAAGCATGACCATATGGGTATTATATATAGTGCTTTTGTTTAAAAGCTATAGTGTCTGGAAGTAGACGTGAAAAAATCAAACTTTATTTTACAGATTTTTAAAAATTCAAAATTTTGCTTCCATCACTATATACATATATCGTTTGGATCATTTAAACGGTGACGAGGGGTGATTTTATTAGTCTTTAAACACTACTGTCTGCTCACTGGCCGCAATTCATCTTAAACACAGCAGTCCGCATATAGTGTCTAATCTTCCTTCTTGCGAAGCATCTTCACTGATTTAGTCATGCTCTTTAGTGTCAACGAGGCAAATTCATCAGAAAAGCCATCAATCTGGAATCGAGGAAACATCATCTCTCTCCTGCAAGACCATTGTTCCAGCTGCAGCCACAACGTTGATTTCCCTTTCTTGGACACTGTCCAATATTTTGTTACTTTACTATTTGGTAAAGTAACCCTTTTAAATAAATTATATTTCGTATGTTGTTATACAGTGTTTGTTTGCTTGCTTGATTCAATTTCGTGCGTAGAGATGTAAGAAACATTTCTACACTTTTACGTTCATTTATTAATAATTAATTTCCAGTTAATTACTTTCGATGTAATAACAACAGTTGAATAGAGTTACTGCCCCTTAATTAACTCTCTCTCAGGAAAAGACAAAAAAATTTTTTTTTCGTACTTTTAAGCAACAAGAACCGTTTTAGTACTGATTTTTATTTTAAATAATTTATTTGACAAAAATAAATAATCACAGTGTAGTGTCGAAGATCACGTACCAACGTGATCGGTACGAGAGCAGGAAGCAGCAGCAGCGACATAGCTAGGGACATAGAGAGAGAGATTACGACCGTTGATACACGCATGTTGTTATAACCCTTGTTAAATAAAGATATGTTTACAACCACCACAATTGACTGTTGTTTATTACCAAACACCACACACAGTTACTAAAAATAAATAATCACAGATTAGTTTTTTTACACAGGTTGATTTTCTTTCGGAAAATAAAATGCAATGTTTTTTGCTAATGAAATAATTTTGATTTGGGGGAGGGAAAATAATAAAATAGGTTGTTTTATTTTCATCTGCGGTTAGTACGTCTTGTACGATATAATTCATTATCATATATATATAGAGTAAAACAGAAGAAATAAAACCAGAAAATTGAACTACAGAATACCAGAATATACAGAGAAACTTAAACTAAAGAGTACCGGAAGTGGGTATATGTTACGAGACTCAGCAGAGGCGCGAACGGGGTCCAAAAAAAGAACGAGAAAGGGTTTAAAAACATAAATTTGCAACAAGTGAAGTTGACCTACGACGAGAATAGATATTTTCTACTTACCTATGTAATTTGTTTTTATTTTTACGTATTATAAATGGGTTTTCATTAGATGTAAAAAAAAAAATGTCTTGTTTTTTTTTTCCAATGTTTTCACAAAAACAATATGGTCGCTCCTAGTGATTTCGTTAGTAATCCCCCCCAAATCGGCCATGTTTTTTTTCGAAATTACGGTGTCAAAACTATTGATTTCTAATAAATAGCACTTCAAACGGGTTTAAAATACAAACAAATATCACATGCAAGTTTGAAACTAACTTTTACAGCTTACAGTTACTTTTATTTGTTGTAATTTGTTTTTTTTTGCGTTTTTACTCTGCTGAGTCTCGTAAAAGATTCCCCCGGAAGTTGTTAAGTACGAAGTTTATTATCGGGTACGGTTTGCGGCCTGACACCGTAGCAGCGCCGCAGAAACTGCTATTAGAGTTACTCGTACTTAAACTATGCCTTATCTTATTGTAACGGTCATTCTTCGGTAAAAGTGTAGAATAGTATCCATATTTTGTGAGCTCTGCGCATGCGTCAGAATTCATTCATAAACAGTCGTAGTGAGTCACTAAAACTAACGCATGCGTATTGAGCGCACAATTCAAATATAAACAGAGGAAAACATTTTAGTTTTTAATTAAAATAAACGTTTTTCTAATACTTTTTGGGGGTTGTTCATTCTGACATTTTGATTTATTTCAAACACTTACATAATTAATAACATGTTTTTTGTTTTTTTTTTCAATGTAAATATTCATTAAACCAAAAAACAATTTGTGAAAATCGTAAAAGAAAACAAAAAATAATTAAACAAATGTATTGTGATTTAAGATACTGCAATAATTTGCATATGTGGTGAGTTAAACAATATAAAAACCGTACTTTTTTGACTGAAGAGTTGAGTTTGGAAGAGAAGAGAGTGAAGATTGGAGAGAGAACTTTTAATATTGGAGATTGCAATTGTCGGTGAAGGTGAAGAAAATCCAATTTTTTAATTTTTTTAATTTAAGTTTTGATTACAAGCTATCTCGGCGTGAAGAGGAGAATATGGAGTCCGGAAAAATAAGTTTGAGCAAGGATGTAATATCGCCTTTTAGTGGAGAAGGTGATGTAGTCGGGTGGATGAAAAAAGTAAAACTGGTGGCGAAACTACAGAGAGTACAAGACCTGGCTTGTTTCATTCCACTTTTTCTGCATGGGGATGCGCTTGCTCTCTACCTCGAGATGAGTGATACAGAAATGATAGAGATGAGATTGGTGACAGCATTCACTGAAGGTCCTTTCGAAGCTTATGAAAAACTGAAACGATTCAGGTGGATGTTTATGCCAACAATATCAAAAGATTGGCTGGATTAGCTGGATACGTAGGGATAGGTCTGGATCAGACAGCAAAACTCGCGTTCATCACAGGATTTCCAGATGACGTATCTGTGGCACTGCAACAATTGCATCACTTGGAGAGACTGGATTTTAGTCGACTGATACCGACTGCACGGCTATTGGTTAGCAAGAGGATGCGAGATACTGGAACGGTGGCAGCGAGTGCACAAAGCACTATACTGAAAAATGAGAATCTTCAAGCATTCGGGGCTTTAGGTGTCGAGGACCACATCTTATTAAAGATTGCACGGAGTCAGAGTAAGGTGCTATGAGTGTGGAAGAATTGGGCACATTGCGAGATATTGTTCTCTGGCTCAGGGAAACGAGCAAAGGGGAGCTTCTGCGCCAGAAACAATGAAGGCGCAGTACGGAACCTTACCCATAATAGAAGTGGCAGTAAATGATGCTGTAATGACGGCACTTGTTGACACCACTCTACTTAACTCCAAACTTGTGAGTGGGTGTGGTAGAAGTGGCACGATAAAAACAGTTGACGGTCAGGACGTAAAATGTAAGGGAGCCTGGCAAGTGGAAATGAAAGTATGTGGGGTACGAGTAAAGGTGGAAGTGATTCTGATGGATCACATGATTGACGGAATTGATGTCATAATTGGAATGGACGTGATCAATGAGATGGGAGGTGTGAGTATCAACAAAACTGAGGTCAAGTTTGGAGATGTACACTGTGCCATAGCTGCCCATCAGCCGAACGTTTGCAAAATTGAGGATAAAGATTTTGAGGCGGATTTTGATGGAGAGAGATGGACAGTGAAATGGAAATGGATGGGAGAGCATCCAGTGTTGCAGAACAAAGTAAAATATTATAAGAATTCCCTGGACAGTGAGAAAAATTCAGAGTTCGAGAAGGAAGTGGAAAGATGGATAGCAGATGGTATTCTCTTACCATGGAAGGGTGAAGAAAAAGGTGTGTTACCGTTGATGGCAGTGGTCCAAGCCACAAAAGGTAAAGTGAGGCCAGTGTTAGATTTTCGGGAATTGAACCGTTTTGTAGCATGTCATACAGGGAACGACCTAATAGATGTGTGTGATGAAAAGATGAGAAAATGGAGGCGGTTAACAGGAGGAACTGCGATTGTCGACCTTAAGTCTGCCTGGCAGTACCAGCTAGTTTGCTATAAAGAAAGAATATACTGTCTGACACGGTTAGGATTTGGGCTTAATGTTGCACCAAAAATTATGGCAACCGTTCTAAAAACTGTTAATGAAAGGAAATAAGACAAAGGAGGTCACTGATTCGTACATTGATGACATAATCGTAGATGTGACAAAAGTATCGACAGAGGAAGTGGTGGAACATCTTAAGGGATTTGGGCTGACAGCAAAGCCACCTGAATCCTTGGACGGCTAAGCGACACTGGGACTTAAGTTGATGAAAGGAAAGACAGGTGAGCTGATGTTCAAAAAGGGCAACGAAGGAAGGGAGATGATAGAAGAAATGAATAGGCGGCAATTATTCTCTATCTGCAGCAAATTGTTGGGGCACTATCCAGTTGCTGCATGGCTGCGACTGGCATGCAGTTATGTTAAAAGAAGAGCAAGTGGAGTAGACTGGGAGGAAAGAGTTGATGGTAAAACTGTCAAAGTAATACAGGAGATTCTAACTGATGTAGAGAAGGAGGACCCAGTTAGTGGAGCTTGGCACATACCTGAAACAAAAATAGGAGTAGTGTGGTATGATGCAAGTAGTATTGCAACAGGCGTGGTTGTGGAGATTGGTGGTTTGGTGGCGGAAGATGCAGCATGGCTAAGAAAAAAAGATGACTATAATCACATTAACGTGGCCGAATTAGATACTGTTTTGAAAGGCGTCAATTTAGCCATAAAATGGGGATTGAGAGAGATTGAAATAAGGACTGATTCAGCAACGGTACTAAGTTGGGTGAACTCTACAGTGGAGGAGAATGAAAAATAAGAACCAAGTGTGCTGGAGAAATGATCGTAAAGCGAAGATTGGGAAGACTTGGAGAGTTAATATCCGAATTTGGACTGCGAATAAAGGCAGTGTTTGTGCCTTCGCAGAGAAACAAAGCAGATGCGCTAACCCGAATAAAGAAACGGTGGTTAGTTGAGAAAGAAGAGGTCCCGGTATGCTGTTTAGGAACCGGAGAACTAGAAGAGTTGCATTGCATGCACCACATGGGAGTGGATAGAACATTATATTTGGCGCGGAAAGTTGATGCACTTATAAGACGGGAGGAAGTTCAGAGAGTGGTCAGGAACTGTGTTCGATGTCAATCAATCGATCCTGCCCCGAATATACATGATCCTGGTGAAATTGGAACTTCAAATAATTGGACAAGATTAGCTATTGACATACCACACTATCTTGGGGCGCATACTTGTCAATGATTGACTGTGGGCCTGGGAGACTAGCAATATGGAGGGAGTTACATGCGGAGACGGCAACTGCGGTTACAGAGGAATTGGAGAAGGTGATGCTTAAATGGGGTCCGGTAATGGAGGTGATAATGGATAATGGCACCGTTTTTCGCTCAGAACGTCTCCAGACAATACTAGAAAAATGGAAAATAAAAAGATATTACAGGACAGCCTATAGGCCAGAAGGAAATGGAATAGTAGAGCGACATCATCGGACAGTGAAAGCAATAGCTGAGAGAGGAGGGATATCACCCGAAGAGGCCACATTCTGCTACAACATGGCACCCAATGGCAGACAGAGGGACGAGACAGTGCCACATAGATCCATTTTTAAATATGAATGGCGACATCCAAGAGATATATCCTCAGAAGTTGAAGAGCGAGGACCAGCCAGAATCCAAATAGGAGAAGAGGTTTGGGTGAAGCCACCAAATGCTCGATGTACAACGCAATGGGGAAGAGGAGTGATTACTGGAGTGCAATCCCCTAACAACTTGATCGTCGATGGGATGCCGCGGCATATTTTAGATTTGAGGCGTGTGGTCCAAGTAAACGATGGAGATGTAAGCACCAGACATGAAGGTGAGGCGGTCGCGATGCAAAGACCGCGGAGGGAACGTAATGCGCCGATTTGGGCACAAGATTATGTGATGGGAAATGATCTTTGATGATCATGGGGGTGTGTGATTTAAGATACTGCAATAATTTGCATATGTGATGGGTTAAACAATATAAAAACCGTACTTTTTTGACTGAAGAGTGAGCTGAGTTTGGAAGAGAAGAGAGTGAAGATTGGAGAGAGAACTTTTAATATTGGAGATTGCAATTGTCGGTGAAGGTGAAGAAAATCCAATTTTTTTATTTTTTTTATTTAAGTTTGGATTACAAGCTATTTTGGCGTGAAGAGGAGAATATGGAGTCCGGAAAAATAAGTTTGAGCAAGGATGTAATATCGCCTTTTAGTGGAGAAGGTGATGTAGTCGGGTGGATGAAAAAAGTAAAACTGGTGGCGAAACTACAGAGAGTACAACACCTGGCTTGTTTCATTCCACTTTTTCTGCATGGGGATGCGCTTGCTCTCTACCTCGAGATGAGTGATACAGAAATGATAGAGATGAGATTGGTGACAGCATTCACTGAAGGTCCTTTCGAAGCTTATGAAAAACTGAAACGATTCAGGTGGATGTTTATGCCAACAATATCAAAAGATTGGCTGGATTAGCTGGATACGTAGGGATAGGTCTGGATCAGACAGCAAAACTCGCGTTCATCACAGGATTTCCAGATGACGTATCTGTGGCACTGCAACAATTGCATCACTTGGAGAGACTGGATTTTAGTCGACTGATACCGACTGCACAGCTATTGGTTAGCAAGAGGATGCGAGATACTGGAACGGTGGCAGCGAGTGCACAAAGCACTATACTGAAAAATGAGAATCTTCAAGCATTCGGGGCTTTAGGTGTCGAAGACCACATCTTATTAAAGATTGCACGGAGTCAGAGTAAGGTGCTATGAGTGTGGAAGAATTGGGCACATTGCGAGATATTGTTCTCTGGCTCAGGGAAACGAGCAAAGGGGAGCTTCTGCGCCAGAAACAATGAAGGCGCAGTACGGAACCTTACCCATAATAGAAGTGGCAGTAAATGATGCTGTAATGACGGCACTTGTTGACACCACTCTACTTAACTCCAAACTTGTGAGTGGGTGTGGTAGAAGTGGCACGATAAAAACAGTTGACGGTCAGGACGTAAAATGTAAGGGAGCCTGGCAAGTGGAAATGAAAGTATGTGGGGTACGAGTAAAGGTGGAAGTGATTCTGATGGATCACATGATTGACGGAATTGATGTCATAATTGGAATGGACGTGATCAATGAGATGGGAGGTGTGAGTATCAACAAAACTGAGGTCAAGTTTGGAGATGTACACTGTGCCATAGCTGCCCATCAGCCGAACGTTTGCAAAATTGAGGATAAAGATTTTGAGGCGGATTTTGATGGAGAGAGATGGACAGTGAAATGGAAATGGATGGGAGAGCATCCAGTGTTGCAGAACAAAGTAAAATATTATAAGAATTCCCTGGACAGTGAGAAAAATTCAGAGTTCGAGAAGGAAGTGGAAAGATGGATAGCAGATGGTATTCTCTTACCATGGAAGGGTGAAGAAAAAGGTGTGTTACCGTTGATGGCAGTGGTCCAAGCCACAAAAGGTAAAGTGAGGCCAGTGTTAGATTTTCGGGAATTGAACCGTTTTGTAGCATGTCATACAGGGAACGACCTAATAGATGTGTGTGATGAAAAGATGAGAAAATGGAGGCGGTTAACAGGAGGAACTGCGATTGTCGACCTTAAGTCTGCCTGGCAGTACCAGCTAGTTTGCTATAAAGAAAGAATATACTGTCTGACACGGTTAGGATTTGGGCTTAATGTTGCACCAAAAATTATGGCAACCGTTCTAAAAACTGTTAATGAAAGGAAATAAGACAAAGGAGGTCACTGATTCGTACATTGATGACATAATCGTAGATGTGACAAAAGTATCGACAGAGGAAGTGGTGGAACATCTTAAGGGATTTGGGCTGACAGCAAAGCCACCTGAATCCTTGGACGGCTAAGCGACACTGGGACTTAAGTTGATGAAAGGAAAGACAGGTGAGCTGATGTTCAAAAAGGGCAACGAAGGAAGGGAGATGATAGAAGAAATGAATAGGCGGCAATTATTCTCTATCTGCAGCAAATTGTTGGGGCACTATCCAGTTGCTGCATGGCTGCGACTGGCATGCAGTTATGTTAAAAGAAGAGCAAGTGGAGTAGACTGGGAGGAAAGAGTTGATGGTAAAACTGTCAAAGTAATACAGGAGATTCTAACTGATGTAGAGAAGGAGGACCCAGTTAGTGGAGCTTGGCACATACCTGAAACAAAAATAGGAGTAGTGTGGTATGATGCAAGTAGTATTGCAACAGGCGTGGTTGTGGAGATTGGTGGTTTGGTGGCGGAAGATGCAGCATGGCTAAGAAAAAAAGATGACTATAATCACATTAACGTGGCCGAATTAGATACTGTTTTGAAAGGCGTCAATTTAGCCATAAAATGGGGATTGAGAGAGATTGAAATAAGGACTGATTCAGCAACGGTACTAAGTTGGGTGAACTCTACAGTGGAGGAGAATGAAAAATAAAACCAAGTGTGCTGGAAAAATGATCGTAAAGCGAAGATTGGGAAGACTTGGAGAGTTAATATCCGAATTTGGACTGCGAATAAAGGCAGTGTTTGTGCCTTCACAGAGAAACAAAGCAGATGCGCTAACCCGAATAAAGAAACGGTGGTTAGTTGAGAAAGAAGAGGTCCCGGTATGCTGTTTAGGAACCGGAGAACTAGAAGAGTTGCATTGCATGCACCACATGGGAGTGGATAGAACATTATATTTGGTGCGGAAAGTTGATGCACTTATAAGACGGGAGGAAGTTCAGAGAGTGGTCAGAAACTGTGTTCGATGTCAAGCAATCGATCCTGCCCCGAATATACATGATCCTGGTGAAATTGGAACTTCAAATAATTGGACAAGATTAGCTATTGACATACCACACTATCTTGGGGCGCATACTTGTCAATGATTGACTGTGGGCCTGGGAGACTAGCAATATGGAGGGAGTTACATGCGGAGACGGCAACTGCGGTTACAGAGGAATTGGAGAAGGTGATGCTTAAACGGGGTCCGGTAATGGAGGTGATAATGGACAATGGCACCGTTTTTCGCTCAGAACGTCTCCAGACAATGCTAGAAAAATGGAAAATAAAAAGATATTACAGGACAGCCTATAGGCCAGGAGGAAATGGAATAGTAGAGCGACATCATCGGACAGTGAAAGCAATAGCTGAGAGAGGAGGGATATCACCCGAAGAGGCCACATTCTGGTACAACATGGCACCCAAGGTCAGACAGAGGGACGAGACAGTGCCACATAGATCCATTTTTAAATATGAATGGCGACATCCAAGAGATATATCCTCAGAAGTTGGAGAGCGAGGACCAGTCAGAATCCAAAATATGGATACTATTCTAGACTTTTACCCATTCTTCTTGTTCAACTTGACTTCCGGATAAATCTTTTTTATTATCTGCACTCATATTTAGATGTGTCGTTTTTTTAAAAAAAAACATTCATCGGCGATTTTTGACTTTCATACTTTCGTTTTCACTCCGCAGCAAATGACGCCGTTTCTCATATACGGATGGCCAGAAATGATAAAAAAAACAAAAAAACTTTCTCTACAATTAATACCAATTTCAGACTTGTCCAACAAATGAATTACTTTTATTTCGTAATTAACAAATAATTAACAGAATACCGGATCTATTTTTTTTAAAGAATTTATTTGTTGTTTTTTTTAAATTTTTATTTTATTGTTTTGAAAACTTTTTTTTGTTTTTAGTTTAAAATTCTTAATACACACATATGTTTTTTTTTTAATGTTTTCACAATTTTTATTTTATTTTAAATTTTAAAGTTTATTTAAAGTTTTAAACCTCATAAAATTTCCGGTGCCCGGAAAACTCGGCAACGGAAAATTCGTCAATGGAAAATTCGGCAACGGAAAACTCGACAATTTTGGCCAAGTAATAAAATTCAGCAATTATCGAATAAATATCGATTGAAAATAGATTTTAGAACCGTTTTTACAGGAGATATACTTGTAAATACGGGGCTACCCCCTCCCCAGTGGAGAACATTTTTATATTATTTGTTGGTACTTGTGCAGTTTACGAACCGGGATATTTTTTAGATAAGATTTTCAAGTTAAATTAAATTTTTACGATATCTTTTGTTTATTAAATTGTTAGGTGAAAGTACAGAATAGTTAACAAAGCCCCCCCCCACCCTCACTCCATGTTAAGAATGGCTTTCTAAATAATGTTATTTCAACCCGGTTCGTAATTACGTTACAGAATTAAAGGTTTGGACCGGGTTATTTTTTACATAAAATTTTTAAGTTAAATTCAATTTGTACGATATATTTTGTTTATTAAATTGTTACGTGAAAGTACAGAATAGTTAACAAAGCACCCCCCATTCTCCCCATGTAAAAAATCGTTGTCTAAATAATGTTATTATTTCAAGCCGGTTCGTAATTAAGTTACGAGATTAAATCCATCATAATTCATTTAGATTTCTTCGTAAACAAGTAAGCCATTTTAATTGACAAACATCAATTACTTCGTGTGTGTGCAAAACTTGAAAGGAATTTATAAACTATCGAGTAGAAAGTCATTTAAACTGGCTTTAAATTGTTAGAAAATTTCCATGTATTTAAAAAAGCAAAATTGTTTTCTTGTTATTAAATAAATTTCTAATTTATTTTTTTGTAACTGTAATTCAGTGTTTTTTTTTCATCTTGCCATAAACTTGTTTTAACTAACAACTTTATTTAATACTTAAAAAAAATCTTCTTTCAAATAAATTGTTGTATGGTCGGAACAAAAAATCCGAAAAATACAGCTGATTCATTGTCTGCCAAATGTGAAACGATGGATTAACCACTTTTTCTAACAGTGATTTACATATTTAAAAGTAAAAAAAAATGACTCGACGAGCGGTCGATTTTCTTTTTTTAATTCAATTAAAAGCTTCTTTTTTTCACTCATATCACATGCACCCACTCATTGTTTAAAATTATGGCACTTCTCCCATTTAGTTGTGTATCACAATTTATTTGCTTTCCTTTTCTGAAGACAGGGGCAGACAATCAACCGGATCTAACTTAGAATTAGATCCAAAATGACGTGTTTATCCAAAATAACAATAATAACAGCGAACAGTGTTTTATTTTCTGAAAACAGTCAACAGTGATTTGTTTTAGGTTTAGTAAAAATGGGCGCTCTTTTACTGTAGGACCAGCACTAACTTAGACCATGATCCTAACACTAACCTTAACCGTAACTCTATTGCCAACCCTGACTAACCCTAACGACGGGGTCAAAGTTAGCTCGGGTCCTACAGTAAAAGTGCACTTAAAAATATTAAAAGATAATGATTTGTTTTTTTATGATACAGAAAAGTTAAGAGTCTTCCATAGCAGAGATGTCATCCTTAATGAATCGGCATCCATTGGTGAACAAGGGAGAGAGGAAGTTGGAAACCAACCTCTAGTGAAAATTGAATGTCATAACGTCAGTGATGATGATGATGATGATGACAATTCACAAGTGACAACAGGACCACGAAGATCACTAAGGATTAGGAAAGCTCCAGATCAGTATGGTGAATGGGTCTACATTGCTCACAGATTGAATAACCCATTAACGGTGAAAGAGGCACTTTCTAGCCCTGAGAAAGACAAATGGATGAAAGCAATGGAAAGTGAAGTTGATTCACTACATACTAATAAAGTATGGGACCTTACTGTCTTACCCAGTGGACGGAAGGCTATTGGTAGTAAGTGGGTGTTCAAACAAAAATATGACGCTGATGGAAACATGGAACAATATAAAGCTCGACTGGTAGCTCAAGGATTTCTTCAGAAACATGGAGTGTACTACGACGAGACCTTTTGTCCAGTATTAAGGTTCGAATCCGTGCGAACTGTCATTGCATTAGCAGCAAAACATGACCTGAACCTGCATCAGTTGGACGTAACCACTGCATTTCTTAATGGTGAGCTGAAAGAAGACATCTATATGAAGCAACCAGAAGGATTTAAGGTCAAAGACAAAGAACACCTTGTCTGTAAATTAAAGCGAAGCATCTATGGCTCGAAACAATCATCGAGATGTTGGAATGAGACACTGGATGCTCAGCTAAAAAAGATGCATTTCAAGCAATTGGAAAATGACCGGTGTATCTACACACTCTCCTCAGGAGGAGAGATCTTCATAGCTGCAGTGTATGTTGATGATATCATTCTGGCATGCAAGTCTTTGACACGTATCCAAGAATTTATCAAAAGAATCTCCAAAAGTTTCAACATCAAGGATATGGGGAAACTACATAGTTTCTTGGGTGTTAAAATCGCTTATCCAGATTCAGGGATGATATGGATCGGACAACCAGCATACGCAGCAGAGGTCGGCATTCCCCGGTAGGGGCGCCTCAGACAGTAAGCAATAAACTTACCCCTCCCCAAAGAGGGGAGGCAAAGCCTGGGAGAGTGGACCTCCTAGAACTGCACAGGACAAACCCATAGGCCGGCGTAAATCAAGCCCCCGAAGGCCAAGACAATACCAGTCTATGAGGGTGCAGTATCCATCGGAACAGATACTACACTGCGCAAAAGCAACGCATCTGCGCAGTGACTTACCAGAGTGTGGCTGCTGGCGACTGAGGATGTTCTTCCAACATCTAAGATGAAAGGCGGTTATCGCAGAGAATTTATATCAGTAGGGGATGGCGTTCAATTGTTATATAAACTTTACTGAAGAGCGTTACTCGTCAATTTTTTTATTTTTATTTTTTACAATACGTTTTAATAAACGTTCTTTTTAACAACTGGTGTTTATGTATCGTAGGGACGAATAAAATAATCTTTTATTTTTGAAGAGTCAAATAAGGGGGAAATAATTCAAAGTTTTGACTTTTAAAAATTAAAGTTAATAAATTTTTGGGGGCCCTACATACATAAGCACCTAACACCTTTCTAAATATAAGTTTATTTTTGGGCGATTTCAAACAATTATACAAAATTCTTAAGGTACGCATAGAATGGTGACGTCGTTTATTTTAGGGCGATTTCAAAACATTGAAATGAAAATAATTATACAATTTTTTAAGGTACGCATAGAATGGTGACGTCGTTTATTTTAGGGCGATTTCAAAACATTGAAATGAAAATAATTATACAATTTTTTTAAGGTACGCATAGAATGGTGACGTTGTTTATTTTAGGGCGATTTCAAAACACTGAAATGAAAACAATTATACAATTTTTTTAAGGTACGCATAGAATGGTGACGTCATTTATTTTAGGGCGATTTCAAAACACTGATATGAAAACAATTATACATTTTTTTAAGGTACGCATAGAATGGTGACGTCGTTTGTTTTAGGGCGATTTCAAAACACTGAAATGAAAATAATTATACAATTTTTTAAGGTACGCATAGAATGGTGACGTCGTTTATTTTAGGGCGATTTCAAAACACTGAAATGAAAACAATTATACAATTTTTTAAAGGTACGCATAGAATGGTGACGTCATTTATTTTAGGGCGATTTCAAAACACTGAACTGAAAAAATTATACAATTTTTTGAATGTACGCATAGAATGGTGACGTAGTTTATTTTAGGGGGATTTCAAAACACTGAAATGAAAACAATTATACAATTTTTTAAGGTACGCATAGAATGGTGACGTCATTTATTTTAGGGCGATTTCAAAACACTGAAATGAAAACAAATATACAATTTTTTTAAGGTACGCATAGAATTGTGACGTAGTTTATTTTAGAACGATTTCAAAACACTGAAATGAAAACAATAAGGTACGCACAGAATGGTGACGTCGTTTATTTTAGGACGATTTCAAAACACTGAAATGAAAACAATAAGGTACGCATAGAATGGTGACGTAGTACGTCAAGTATGATTCCGTCGTTTGTTTTAAGAACAAAAAATCGTCTGCTTTACGTTAATATCAATTCAAGGAAGAAGCTCACTTTCACCTTTTTAAAAAAAAAAATTGTTTTTAACATAGTTCACCTCAAAACAAGGCAGGCCACCACTGTAGACGTAAGGGGCTACTGAGAAAAAAGAAAAGGGGAGAAGGTTGGGGGGGGGGGGGTCAACCTAAATTGGGATCTGCGCAGCGAGATGTCTGTTTATATTAGTTTTAAATTTCTGCATGTCAGTAACGTCGGGGAAACAGGGGGCAGGGAGGGAGTTCCAGAGGCCAGCAGCATGAGGAAAGAAGCTATTAGAGTAGAAAGCTCTCCGGCATCTGGGGACCTCCACAGTGAATGGATGGGATTTAGCTGATTGTCGAGTTGGTCTAGTGAATTTACGTCGAGGGGGCACCAGAGTAGCCAGTTCATCGGAGCATAATCCATTGAAGTATTGGGAATCTTTTACAATGATCAGCAGAGTAAAAACGCTCAAAAAACAAACATTCAACAAATAAAAGTAACTGTAGGCGATAAAAGTTATTTTCAAACTTACCTGTGTCTTTTCCACCTATTAAAAAGATTTTTAACCCGTTTCAATTGCTATTTATTAGAAATTTAAGTATTCGGCACACGAACATCGCACAAAACAAGATGGCCGATTTACGTAATAATATAGAGGCCGGGCGGCCATGTTCTGTGTTGCCAAATTCGATGTTAAAAAAAACAAGAATTTTTTTTTTAACATCTAATAAAAACCCATTTATACTACGTAAAAATACAAACAAATTACATAGGTAAGTAGAAAAATGTCTATTCTAGACATAAGTCAACTTTACTTGTTGCAAATTTATGTTTTTAAACCCTTTCTCGCTCTTTTTTTGGACCCCGTTCGCGACTCTGCTGATCATTGTAAAAGATTCCCGAAGTATTTGTTAAACAAGCACAAGGATGCTACATTGCGGCGATGGGACAGGGACTGGAGCTTGGTTGACAGTGAGGGACCTATTAAGTTAGTGACTCTTTTTCTCCACCAAAACATTAACATAATTCGATAAATAAAACAATAATAATTTTACCCGTAATATTCATAAAAGAGATCGGACCTGTTTTGGAATGGTTCATTTCGATTTCTTTCTTTTTAATTTTCTGCGAATCTGATTTTCCAGGCGTCGCCATCTTGAATGCTTCCACCCGTGAAACCTAGTCACGTTTTAAAGCAACACATCTTGTAATCGTTTCTTTCTTCTTTTTTTTGTTGAAAACAGATAAGTAATTCGAAAGCAGATTGTCAAGCAAAAAAGTAAGTATTACTTGAAAGCTTTTTCGTTTTTTTTCTTCTTCTTTTTCTTACGTGCCCGTACAGCTTTGATATGGATGTCCAATGTAAAAAAAAAAAAACCCAACTCCACTGCTTACATCACGAAAAGTTTTAAAATTATCGGATTGTAATAAACATTTCGGTACTGATATCGATCCTGAACTATTACGGCGATTTGAGCCTTCCATACTTTGAGATTTTGTAGCCGTAGTCTCTGTTTACAAGACGGGCTTCAGACATGTTTTAGCTAACTTTCACTTTTTTTTTGATAATTAAGCAATTTTTAGTAAGAAAAAAAAAGTACATTCGTTTGTAATTTTTTTCACACGTAAATATACATTTGATGTTAACTTAATACTTTTATCTTTCAAACACAATCAAAAGTTAAACGAAAACTACTTTTAAAAATTAAGAAAATACACTTTTAGAACGAGATTCAGTACAAGTGGCGGCCATTTTTGCACATACCTATATATAACACCCCCACGTAGCCAGGGGGGTGCCCCCCCCCTGCAATTACATTTGCACCCCCTGAAATTTGTGATCCAAAAAATATTATAAATATAAATACTCGGGGTCAAGGGGATTAAGGGGTCAAGGGGCTGGGGCCCTGGGCCAGCCACCAAGAGGGGACCTCCCACCAATTTTTAACATAATTTCCGATTTCAAAAACGGTTCTTTAAATTTTATTTTGTTTAAAACTTAATTTTCCATTCCTGGTACTAATCAGGACCGGCGGCACAGTTATAAAAGTGTGTGTGTGTGTGTGTGTGTGGGGGGGGGGGCTCTCCTAAAAAGTGGGGGGGGGCGGTTAAACACATGCATATATAACTTCATTATTGATGACCGTAAAGTGGGGGGGGGGCAAGTCAAAAAATGCCTTGCACCCCCTAAAAATGCCTTGCCCCCCCTAAGTTAGAAGTCTGGCTACGTGCCTGATATAACAGTAATAATAATAATATATATAACAGTAATAATTATATATACATATATATAACAGTAATAATAATAATATATATATATAACAGTAATAATTATATATACATATATATATGTATATATATATATATAACAGTAATAATAATTATAATAATAATAATGTATATATATATAAAATACTCGTAATAATTATAATATATATATATATATATAATATATGTAATAATAATTATTATAATATATATAATAATAATTATTATTATTATATATATATAAAATACTACTGATAATTATAATATATATAACAATAATAATTATGATACTGATATCGATCCTGAACCAGTTTTCGCAAGGTTCCACTCGGAAGCGTTCGGCTATCCTACGCAAACGCCCGAGAGATGACGAGCCGATTTGTACCAGACGACATCCTGTGATTGTAAGTTATATTTTCAAGAAATTTTCTAAAAGAAACAACAAAACAAACAAGCAAAACATAGCGAAGTTGCTGTTATCAAATAAATATTTTTTTATTTATTTTGATACGTTGCTGCGTCTTATAATTTTTAGTTATAGTTGCAATAAATTTTTTAAACAACAAAATAAATAAAACAAGCAAAACAGCCAAATTACTGTCATCAAATAAATATTTTTAACCCTAAACCCTAACAACAAAAAACAACAACAAGCAAAACATTATTATCATAGTATAAAAATTGTCGTCTGGTACAAATCGGCTCGTCAACTCTCGGGCGTTTGCATAGGACAGTCGAATGCTTCCGAGTCGAACCTCATGAAAACTGGTTCAGGATCGATATCAGCACCAAAATTTCATTATTTATTGAAAAATAAATAATTTATTTTTTTGTGCTTTTACAGTTAAGCGGATACTTTAAATAAAACAAACTGAGGAATATCTGTTTGATGTACGTACCTGTCACGGGTTTGAATAAATCCTATACCAAAAAGCACGTAAATTAATCAAGTAGTTTTATTTTTATATAAAAGAAAATTTAATTTTAGCCATTTTGAAAGTTTCCAAAGGGGGATTGAAACTTTTAAAGGGGGGGATAAGCGTAACTTCAAAAATCGCTCCATTTGATCACGTGACGTCGAGAGATACATTTAACTTTTTCCATTAAAAAAAATGAAAAACACAATTAAAAAAAACCCACAATTTCTGAATATTATGATGTTGACTAGATCTCTTTTGGGAAAAGGTCGGTTAACATGTAATAGAATATATCGAGAGTCGTACACAGTTCAAACGGTGACTTGGATGACATTTCATAATATTTATTTATAAATAACGAATTATTTACAAAATGTGGCACAAGGCCGACAAGGGGAGGGGAAAGGTTTGGTCATCACTAACTGATATTAACTATTCTAACTTAGCTAGCTTCATTCGGGACCATCATTCACCAGAATACCGCATCCATCTCCAATCACCAAAAGAATTTATACCATGAAAACCCTACTTAAAACCCATAAAAAAAAATTATGCAATTGTGTGATAATAAAAGTGTTATGTACAAAAATAGATGATATTTACAATGCAAAAAGGAAGTTAGTAAAAAGACCCCCCCCATTACTAAACTGTGGCAGAAACGCAGATTTGGCAGTCAAAATCGAAAAAAGGTGGTTTGATGCAGGCCCCAACGCTTTATTCTGAACACCACCTTTGAAAATATCGACGTGTGACCTGCATCTCTGGCAAATCAAGCGCTCTGTCACCTAGTTGGGGCGGGATGGGGAGTTACCAAAATAAAATGGAGAAAAAAATGGGATAGGGGAAGGACAAAATAAAAGGGCCATAATGAAACCATTCATGCACTAGCTAAGTCATGAATTAACAAAAAAAATAACAAAGAACGTCTTATAAATAACTTGAAAATTGGACAAAAATCAATGTTCGTTTTAGTTACCCAATATCCTTTGCCTAAGGCACGTCTAAGTACCACTCTATTCTAGCTCCATTCACTCTACACAGTTGTGCACCTGTCACCCACCTTTCACCAAAATCTGCCGAAGAGTCTCACTCTCTCGGCCTTAATACGAGCTTTCAGGTAATATTTGAAAATCGTAATGAGGTCGAGAGGCGCGTAGGTGTCAGCTCTGTAGACTGGGTTTATGCGAGTTTTCCATATCGCGTCTCATAACAGCTAGTATGCTTAAGAACAGAAAACGTTTCTGCCTATCTGTTGTCGAAGCCCTGTTGCTACATACATTGATAGGTTGCAGTTCAAAAGACGGTACATTAAGTATGCGAACCATGAAACCCGAAACAAGCCTAATCAGCGGCACAACTATTCTGCAATAAAAGAAGGCGTGACTCAAGGGCTCGTCTTCGTCATCGCATCTAACACAAGTCGGCGAATCCGCCAAGCCAGCTGAATGAAGCCGCTTCCGGACCCAGAGTGCATTTATTATCATCAGCCAGGTCAATGATGCCTTGTCGTTATCGAAGCACCTCGACCCAGACGCCCAAGGCCAGATTGAGCGTAGCTCCCCCCTCGCCAAAGCGAGACCCTCAATCTTATCATCTCGAACGGTCCCCCTCACCATAACCCGATATAATGCCTTTCGGGACAACAGCAGGGTGTCAGAGAGGCTTTATTTCACCCGTAAGAAGAACTTCAAAGCGTGTCTACATTCGCGATAAAAGGAGCACTCGCTTCGGGGCAACCTGTGTGCCTCCCACTCATCCAAGTGCACACTTTTTAAAGCCGGAAAGGCTTTCTTAGTGTCTTCCTTCTAGAAGCCACCGTTTCCCTCATTCGATCTAGATAAAATAGCCAAAGTGTATGATGTCGAATCTCAACGTTTGGCATACCCAGACCGCCCTCAGAAGGATGGAGAAAACAAATCTCGCGACGGACCAGAGGGGCCTTACCAAGCCACAAGAACTTGAAAAGAGTCCGCTGCATCTCAAGCAGTGTATCCGATGGGAGTGGAAGTAATGATAGACGATATAGGATGATCGGATAAGTGTGTGAGCAACACACATCCGCTCTCCCGTTTAACGAAAGATGTCTACGGATCCACAGACCAGCTGCGGCCCGAATCGCTTTCAATACTTCTGACCAATTTTTCTCTAGCTGAAGATCGGGACCAAACCAGATGCCGAGTAGCTTGCAAGGCCCATCAGTCCAGCTAAAGGGTCCCTGCAGAGATACACCCCTTCGGGGACCAATGCGCAAGCCCACAGACTGGCCGCAGTTAATTTTGGCCCCTGTTATCATTTCATACATTCTGATTTCTCTGTCGATGACACTAATCTCGGCATTGCTCGTTACAAGCACAGTCAAGTCATCGGCAAAGGCATAGCGTGGTGCAAGCACCTGCCAAAGTAATCCCATTAAGGACCAGATTCACCCTTAGCCTGTGAAGGAAGGGCTCCAACACAAGCACATAGAGCATCGGTGAAAGACAACATCCCTGACGAAAAGATCTGGATTCACCTCTACCCATACACCGGGGTTCGCATACAAGAGGCGAATCCAGGAACGAAATTGCGGGCCAAAACCGGCCGCAGACAAAACAGCCTCCAAGTAACGATGGTCCACCCTATCGAATGCTTTGGACTGATCTAAATTGATCAGCGTGGCTTCTATGTCGACTTTATCTAAGATCAAGCGTATCGAGTGCAAATTGTCTTGAATCGTCCTGCCCTTTACAGCACAAGTCTGTTCCGGGCTTATAAGACGAGCCAAGACAAGCTGCAGTCGATTGACTAAGATCTTGGGCAAAATCTTTAACTCAGCATTTAGCATCGTTAAGGGCCGAAAATTATCTAACCCATCCCCACCATTTTTGCTTTTGCGTAACAATTTCACTATACCCATGGTCAAGTACTGGGGAATAGTCCCGTTGCTAAACCACGAGTTAAATAAAACTGTCAAGAATGGAACAAAAATGTGCGACATCCTCAAATACACCTCGTAGGGCAACCATCAATCCCAGGAGACTTGTTAAGGCCGACCCGCTTTAAGGATTCCTGAACTTCCTCTGTTATGCAACCTTCACACCTAGCTGCTTCGGTCGCCTCAAGACGAGAAAAGTCAGCTAAATAGGGGTCAAATTGTGCTAAAGACAAACCCTGGTAAAAAGATCCTGAAAATGAGAACGAAACGCCTTGAGAATACCTCTGTTTGTGGTCACGAGACGCCCATCCGGCAATGAGACATGTGCAATATGTTGATCAGCAGCTTGTCGACGTTCCTGTGCGCGCAATTCAGCGGCAATGTTTGATGCTTCCTTAGACATTCTCTTTAACCTAGCCCTAATTACTAAAGCTTGGTACTCTTGGGTAGCCAAGGAGGCCAGCTTCGCCTTAACTATAATAATTTTAGCACTATCCCCGCCTCCACCGCCGAATTTAATCTAGATTCTAGTGCCACTTTAGCTGCTCTAGTAGTTAGATTGAGTCGTCGGCTAAAATCAGCAGTAAAGGACCTAATTACCTTCTTAAAGTGAACCCACTTCCGATTCCCAATTACAGCCCCCGTCAGTTCCCGCTGTAGGGTTAGTAATAGCTGTTCCTGGTAGCCATTCACATCGAACAACGAAGTGTTGAGCTTCCATTACCCAACTAATCTAGGCCTAGGTCTATCTAAGTTTACACAAACCCGAACAAGTCTATGATCCGAGTAAACTATATTGTGAAAACTTGGACATTCTAATAATCCTACGTCGACTCTCCTAATTATGAACCGGTCAATGTAACTCGAAAGTTTTACTGTACTCTATCACGGGCTTCTCATTCTGGAATTTATTGATAAGATCAAACTTATCAAGAAAGGCCCGAAATGTCTCAACTTTCCGTTCTTGGTTAGTTCCCCATGTCTGATTACGACCTATCTCAGGATCCAGGACCGCGTTCCAGTCTCCTGCTAAGATGACCGTCCAATTTGTATTCATCAACTGCTCGATCTGTCAAAAGAAAGAGTGACGCTCAGTATGGTTATTGGGCGCATAAACCCCAATGAGTCGAAATGCCTTATCTTTTATGGTAATAACCAAAACGCACAGCCTTCCTTCCGGATCCATGAAACAAGGGTCACACGACGCATCTAAAAACTTATTTACTAGCCAGGAAACCCCCCTTGAGTAAGAATCAAAGTACGCTGAATAGACGTGAAAACTCCTAGCCAGCGCACCCAAATGGTCACCTGGAATTAAGTGGGTTTCCTGCATACAACATATATTCACTCCAAGGTGCTGATGGTCTGTAGCAACTCGAAATTTACGAGAGTCAGCCCTCAGCCCACGGACATTTACACTAGCTAGAAAGAGAGCCATTGAGAGTATCTTAGGGTTGGGTTTCAGAAACGAACATCGATGGGGTCAGCATGCCGACGGCTCTCCCAAAGGACTGTCTAGCCATCTGAATACTGAGTTGCCCATCCTGGGAGATGCCACCAACGTCCACGGGATATGTTAATTTAGCTATTCTCTAAAGGGATGGGTGCAACCGAACGGGGACCCTCCCAACACAATCTTTGCTTAACATTTTGAGCTCATGATCTCTTATAATAGCCGTCGTATTGGATATTTTAGGGGGTGCTTGGTAAACTGGCACCGGAAATTTAAGCACGGAAAAATCAGGCACTTCATGCAAAGTAGGAAAATAAGGCATCTATGGAATAAATATCAATCAAAACTTCGGTCGATGTAACCCCGGACCGTCTTAAGGAACTTTCTAGTCGAACTTGGTAACACAAAAATAATTTCCAACTGAACCTTTTATTTAATACATAGAGGTAGATTGTTCTCATTCCGCCAGCCATGATCGGGTGGAATTGCTAATTTGTTATTCTTGGTAATTATCGGCTGAGTAAGGATGCCACCTTCAAAGATTTCAGAAGATGGTTCTGACGGAATGAGAACAATCCACCCCCGTTGATTAAATGAAGCGTTCACTGTTCGATTAGAGATTCCGTACAATTTATGAAAAATGTACCAGAATAAATGGTTTATTTAGTAACTATTTTTTTTTTTAACGATCTTATAATAGCCAGTGATATATCGAAACTTTCGTTTGCCTCCTCAATCATTTGCCTTAGCTTCCCCTCACTTCCTTATCACAGTAAGAATTCTTTTAGCCTCGGGGAAACTAAGGGGATCTTCTACCGATTTATTGTTTACCTTTTTAAAGGCAAGTAAAACTTTTAAATCAGACATCTTGTGGTGCTTAGCTGTGTCCTGTTGCAAGTAAAACTTTTAAATCAGACATCTTGTGGTGCTTTGCTGTGTCCTGTTGCACGCCACTTATTAGACTTATTTTTTTTTTCATTCCTTTCTTTTTCTAGTGATGGGCTTCTTTGCCTTTTTTTGTCTTTGAGATGGCATCGGAGGTGGAGGTTGCACATCTTCTTTCATTGGGGAGTGAGAAGGAGTAGTGTTGCAGTGTTGTAGAAAGGGAGGGAGCTGTTTTACAGGGGATGCAGGGGAGTACTTTTGGGGGAGACACAAGGTAAAGGTTTAGGAGAGGAGGCTGAATTACTTTTCTTAATGGGGCTTAAGGGGATCAGTTTGTATTCTCTTTCTTTCAATGGAGCAGTAATCGGTGGGGCATTGGTTTCGAGGGTGAACGAGGTTTTGACAGTGTAGCAGACGTTTTTGCTTTAGGGGAGGGCCGAGGGCTTACTTTTTGAGAGAGGGAGTTGGCGGGTGACTGGGGTTTGGGATTGTTTCGGTTTCACTGGTGGTTTTTCAAGATCCAATTTCTTTTTTAAGTCGCAAAGTCGACATATTTATCCTTGCCTGGATCCTTTGTGAGCATCTCGTCTTCACTCATCTGTTTTTTTTCCCCTGGACAAATAATCATTCACTTTCCTCTCTTTCAGAAAGATCCGGGAGTACAGGGTAGTCATCTTCTGTTGTTGACTTCGGTGGGGGGGGGATTTTATCGGCATCCCCACTTTTTGGGTCAGAGGAACTCCTAAATGTTGGCCCACTCTGGTTTTTATCACTGTTCATTTTCTTTGGGGGCATTCAATCGTGAGGTGACCAATCTCTTCACATGCCCAACAAACAGGTTTTCTTCCAGCCACAATTATAGGAAGCTTCTCCTCACCTATTAGTATGTAATATAGCATGCGCTCAAATGCAGCCTTGTCTAGCAGAATCTTAAAATTCCATACACCTGAGTGCTCATCCCAGGTTACTGCCTTTATATCGCTATATTTAAGGAGGAATGCACCTAAGTGCTCCCCGTCCCCGTGAAACGGTACATTAAATATTGATACAGCTGTCCTTTTCCCCATGTATTCCATCTTGTCTTGAGTGATGATTTCTGTCTGCGCTAGTTTAAGGCAAGTTTCCTCATTTGGTATTCCATGTGTTGTACCCCTTACAACGGATAATTCATTGAGGTTGGTAGCCTGCAGTTGCCAGGAGTTTGCATATTAAATCCTGTCTCGCTCTGATAACTTTTTTAGACTTTCTGTCTACAACAAACATAACTATACTTTTTTTCCCTAATTTCTTCTAATTTGGGAATATCGATCAGTAAGCCAGATTCTGTAACTAAATGAAGGCACTTTTTCGCCTTTTCGACAAATTCTGAAACATCAATTACAACTTTCCAGTTTGAACTTTTAGGTGTAGGCTCAGCTGGCCCCTTCTGCTCCTCGGTAAAATCCATGTCGGCAGGCTTCAGGCTACAAGTAGCCATCACCATAATCATTATCAAACTGATAACAGACAAAAAAAAATGCAACTCCACAAAAAAGTGCCAATGAAATAACAACAACAGCAATAATGGTAAAAAAATAGCAGCAACAAAGATAACAAGTCCAATCTGGCAACAAGAAATAAAAAAGAAGAAAAATACTAACACTGTCGAAGAACTAACATTCCGCACTTGGATAACATCTCGCTCCCTCGTGACGAGAGTTCCCTCTCTTTTATTCCCTTGGAGCATCTCATTCTCCAACTTCAGGAAGGGGTACTAGCTTACTCCACATCAGCCCCCCTCTGAGATAATTTCTTCACAACAGAAATTAATATCTTTTACGTTTCGGGTCCGGACTTAATGGTTCTACCGGTAATCTTTTTCTTTTGCTTGTCTGTCTTGGAATAACTGTTTCAGCAATTGGTGGTGTTGGAATGTCAAACGTCTCATACAATATGTCCATCGGGATTTCCTGATCTTCCCTGACATCTTCCGTAAACCTTGATCTCAATTGATTTAGATGACGTTTATGTTCCCATTTGGAACTTTTCACCATGTACATAATTCCACCAATTCTTTTTGATATTACCCCATCATCCCAAAATGTTTTTCCATTTCTGAAATTTTTGAAAAAAACTTTGTCTCCGGTTTTAAAGAACTTACACGAAAAATTACTTTTCTTTGCGTATTTCTTTGTTGGACTCGGTAACAATCTGTCAAATACTGAGCGTATCTTTCTAGCAAACATCAGTTCGGCTGGTGACATGCCTGAAACTCTGTTTGGGTTTGGTGTGATTCTGTACACAGACAAAAATTTCTGAATGGTCTTCTCCTCAGTGACAATGCCGTGATTCCTCCTTCAATGCCCTTTTAAAAGTGTCCACAAATCTTTCAGCCTGACCATTAGATCTGGGATGGTAAGGTGAAGTCGTTGTGTGGTCAATGGACAAACATCTGCAGAAATCTTTAAATTCACTGCTGGTAAATTGTGTCCCATTGTCGCTTACTATTGTTTTTGGTACACCAAAGCGACTGAAAAGTTCGTCTAGTACCTTTATAGTAGTTGTGGATGTCGGGTGTTTACATTTGAAAATCTCAGGCCACTTGGAGTAGCTATCTACAACTATTAGGTAATAATGACCGTTCATGGGTTCAGCATAATCGATATGCAGTCTCGTCCATGAGACATCTGTTTTCGGCCATGGTATAATTTTCACTGGTGGTGCTTTTGCTGCAAGTTGGCATCCTCTACATGCTTTAACAATCTGTTCTATATCCTTGTCCATCTTCGGCCAATAAGTATAACTCCTCATTAAAGCTTTCATACGTGCGATCCCTGGATGCCCTTGATGGAATTCTTTTAACATCCGCTTTAGCATCACCACTTTTCCAGCATATAGTAGCACTTCATTGCATATTGAATATGCTGACAGAATTTCTTGAAGTTTTATATTTCTTCTTTGAAATTACTTTCTTTTCGATGAAATCGTCTTTTCCAGCCTTGATTCTTATTTCATCTAACGTGACAGGTAATTCACGTATAGCATTGCATAATGCTTCCTTAAAATCCGTTTCATCCCTTAAGGCTGCAATAACCATGTCTTCTAGTGGTTACGATCTTTGAGAGATTAATCTGGAAAGACCATCTGCGTGCCTTATTTTCTTCGAAGGCAAAAATTCCATTTTAAAATTATAATTTAATAATTCGGTACCCCAGCGCTGCAATCTATTTGCAGTATGTGTGGGAATACCCTTCTTTGATCCGTATTTGGATAATAGTGGCCTATGGTCTGTTTGTAATAAAAACGATCGACCATGGATAAATTTATGAAATTTTTTTAACGCAAAAACAATCGCAAGGCTCTCTTTTTCAATTAGCGAATAATTTTTTCTGCCGGGAGCAAAGTTCTGGAAACATGGGCTACTGGTTTCTTACTACCATCTTCAAATTTATGAAGAATTACAGCACTAATGCCATAATCACTTGCGTCAGAAGCGACTATTATTTCTTGTTTAGGGTCATAATGTGTTAGTGCTAAATCCAACGATATATTCTATTATATGTTACCCGACCTTTTCCCAAAAGAGATCTAGTCAACATCATAATATTCAGGAATTGTGGGTTTTTTTTAATTGTGTTTTTCATTTTTTTAAATGGGAAAAGTTAAATGTATCTCTCGACGTCACGTGATCAAATGGAGCGATTTTTGAAGTTACGCTTATCCCCCTTTTAAAACTTTCAATCCCCCTTTTGGAAACTTCCAAAATGGCTGTCCTCTTCGTACATGGCTAAAATTAAATTTTCTTTTATAAAAAAAAAGTACTTGATTAATTTACGTGCTTTTTGGCCCGCATTTCTGTGACTACGCATTGTCAACGTTCGGGCAGGTTACGGAAACGCCCGAAAGTTGTCGAGACGAAGACTGTCAAACGATAAATTCAGGAATAGACGAAGAAAGTAAAATTAAAATCTGAAGGTAAACTTGGATATCTAGATTTTAAACGAGAAATATTAACGTTTAATGATAAAAAGATTTTCGAAATCAAATAAAAGCGAAATTTCTGAAAACTGTAAATATAGAATAAGTTTTACTTTGGGAGAGCTACTAAATAAAAATAAGTTTTACTTTGGGAGAGCTACTAAATAAAAATAAGTTTTACTTTGGGAGAGCTACTAAATAAAAATAAGTTTTACATTGGGAGAGCTACTAAATAAAAATAAGTTTTACATTGGGAGAGCTACTAAATAAAAATAAGTTTTACTTTGGGAGAGCTACTAAATAAAAATAAGTTTTACTTTGGGAGAGCTACTAAATAAAAATAAGTTTTACTTTGGGAGAGCTACTAAATAAAAATAAGTTTTACTTTGGGAGAGCTACTAAATAAAAATAAGTTTTACATTGGGAGAGCTACTAAATAAAAATAAGTTTTACATTAGGAGAGCTACTAAATAAAAATAAGTTTTACTTTGGGAGAGCTACTAAATAAAAATAAGTTTTACTTTGGGAGAGCTACTAAATAAAAATAAGTTTTACTTTGGGAGAGCTACTAAATAAAAATAAGTTTTACATTGGGAGAGCTACTAAATAAAAATAAGTTTTACATTGGGAGAGCTACTAAATAAAAATAAGTTTTACTTTGGGAGAGCTACTAAATAAAAATAAGTTTTACTTTGGGAAAGCTACTAAATAAAAATAAGTTTTACTTTGGGAGAGCTACTAAATAAAAATAAGTTTTACTTTGGGAGAGCTACTAAATAAAAATAAGTTTTACATTGGGAGAGCTACTAAATAAAAATAAGTTTTACTTTGGGAGAGCTACTAAATAAAAATAAGTTTTACTTTGGGAGAGCTACTAAATAAAAATAAGTTTTACTTTGGGAGAGCTACTAAATAAAAATAAGTTTTACTTTGGGAGAGCTACTAAATAAAAATAAGTTTTACTTTAGGAGAGCTACTAAATAAAAATAAGTTTTACATTGGGAGAGCTACTAAATAAAAATAAGTTTTACTTTGAGAGAGCTACTAAATAAAAATAAGTTTTACTTTGGGAGAGCTACTAAATAAAAATAAGTTTTACTTTGGGAAAGCTACTAAATAAAAATAAGTTTTACATTGGGAGAGCTACTAAATAAAAATAAGTTTTACTTTGGGAGAGCTACTAAATAAAAATAAGTTTTACTTTGGGAGAGCTACTAAATAAAAATAAGTTTTACATTGGGAGAGCTACTAAATAAAAATAAGTTTTACTTTGGGAGAGCTACTAAATAAAAATAAGTTTTACTTTGGGAGAGCTACTAAATAAAAATAAGTTTTACTTTGGGAGAGCTACTAAATAAAAATAAGTTTTACTTTGGGAGAGCTACTAAATAAAAATAAGTTTTACTTTGGGAGAGCTACTAAATAAAAATAAGTTTTACTTTGGGAGAGCTACTAAATAAAAATAAGTTTTACTTTGGGAGAGCTACTAAATAAAAATAAGTTTTACTTTGGGAGAGCTACTAAATAAAAATAAGTTTTACATTGGGAGAGCTACTAAATAAAAATAAGTTTTACATTGGGAGAGCTACTAAATAAAAATAAGTTTTACTTTGGGAGAGCTACTAAATAAAAATAAGTTTTACTTTGAGAGAGCTACTAAATAAAAATAAGTTTTACTTTGGGAGAGCTACTAAATAAAAATAAGTTTTACTTTGGGAGAGCTACTAAATAAAAATAAGTTTTACATTGGGAGAGCTACTAAATAAAAATAAGTTTTACTTTGGGAGAGCTACTAAATAAAATCAAGTTTTACTTTGGGAGAGCTACTAAATAAAAATAAGTTTTACATTGGGAGAGCTACTAAATAAAAATAAGTTTTACTTTGGGAGAGCTACTAAATAAAAATAAGTTTTACTTTGGGAGAGCTACTAAATAAAAATAAGTTTTACTTTGGGAGAGCTACTAAATAAAAATAAGTTTTACTTTGGGAGAGCTACTAAATAAAAATAAGTTTTACTTTGGGAGAGCTACTAAATAAAAATAAGTTTTACTTTGGGAGAGCTACTAAATAAAAATAAGTTTTACTTTGGGAGAGCTACTAAATAAAAATAAGTTTTACATTGGGAGAGCTACTAAATAAAAATAAGTTTTACTTTGGGAGAGCTACTAAATAAAAATAAGTTTTACATTGGGAGAGCTACTAAATAAAAATAAGTTTTACTTTGGGAGAGCTACTAAATAAAAATAAGTTTTACTTTGGGAGAGCTACTAAATAAAAATAAGTTTTACTTTGGGAGAGCTACTAAATAAAAATAAGTTTTACATTGGGAGAGCTACTAAATAAAAATAAGTTTTACTTTGGGAGAGCTACTAAATAAAAATAAGTTTTACTTTGGGAGAGCTACTAAATAAAAATAAGTTTTACTTTGGGAGAGCTACTAAATAAAAATAAGTTTTACTTTGGGAGAGCTACTAAATAAAAATACCATTATAAAAATAATGTTCGGAGCAAATGTGAACTTAAAATTAGCGTTAACTTGAAAATGTGAAGCAACAATTTTAGGAGAAGTTAGGCGAAATTTAATGACGAGTGGGAGTAAAGGTGTGATTTATATAGAAAATAAAGCAAATAACCTGCAGTGAAATTAAGGACTCTTTCCTAAAGCATGAATCGCAAATCAGTGAAAATTGAATCTTATTCAACTGTTAGCAAATTGCATTAATTATGCTTGTCTGTGTTCTCTCTGTCTGTATTATTGTAAACAATATAATTGGTAACGAATTCAGAAGTCTATGACTAAACTTCAAACGTTTAACAAAAAAAAAAAAAACTCAGTTCGGTTCAATTCCTGTAGAAGCAGAAAAAACCCTGAACGAAAATAATTCAGCTCACCGCAGAATCTCACTCGACACTCTCTTTTTCCCTTCTCACTTATTCTCATTTTCTTTTCTTTTTATTAGCAGATTTTCCATCAGTTAATTTCGCCCAACCAATCAGAAAAAACAATCCGCTGGCTTACTATTTGTCATTATAATTAAATCCGTTATTATTGTGAAGCAACCAGTAGATTTGTTACTTCGGGGTTGTGAGTTCAATCCTCACTAGAAAACTAGTAAGCCAAACTTATTTCCCTTTCCATCTGCAAGCCAGGCAAAGGCGGACCCTCTTACTGCGGGGTTGAACTAAGATTCTGGCTCAAGATCATCAATTCCGCCACACATAATTAGATTCTTTGTTTTAATTAAATTTCTATACAATATGAGAAATGAAGGGGGAAAAAAAAAATATATATATATATATATATATATATATATATATATATATATATATAAATGTAATATTTAGAAGGCAATACAATGCAGAGGTGTGATGGATAGACACAAGTTGGAGCAAATAAGACATATAATAGTGGAACAAATGAATTAGTTTCAACCTTAATACAATGTGTACATACACATATATATATATATTTATTATGTTCTTTTTTTTTCCCTTTCAAAACACACATATATCTGTCTATCTACACAATGTTACAATGTTATGTAATACCTGTATCAAGATGGTCTGGTGGAAATTCCGTATGATATATATTTTTTTAATTTTCGGGAACTCTTCCCTTCTTCAGAAACGTGTTCAACTCAATTTCAAGCGTGCATATATATATATATATATTATATATATATATATTTATATATATTTATATATAAGATACATACAATGAACTATACCAAAGGTTCTGACGTAATCAAACTTGGCATGAAAGGAAACAAATGACACATCCAATAAATGTCAACAATTGTGCGAAAATGTATTGTTGACATTTATTGGAGTTGTTTCTATCAGTGTATTGTTTAGTTTTCGATTTTTTATCGAATTTCAAGTCCTAGGCATGGGCGAGCCTTCATTTTGAATTTTTTTTTCGAGCAGTCAACACCGACTGTTTTGAACTAGAAAACCACCCTGTCTATAAATAAAAATATGCACATGTCTGGGTAAATAAAATAATCATCTATCTATATATATTATATAAGATAAAATATGAAACTAAAAGTATACTTTTAGTAGATAGAACCTATAGTGAAATGGTTTAAGCTCAATATACGAGATAGAGCAATTATAAAGATAGATGAAAGAAGGTGGATAAACATGTACGAATGGCAAATTTATTTCAACTTCGATTGTTCAATGCAAGGTCTACTCGTTCCGAATAAGTGCGTTCCACCTACGATTGAACTAAACATCTGTCTATTGGATTTACTTATCAACGGACATTTACCAACTGGACATACACTCACTTTCTTACTCTCCATTACTTAATATTTTTTTGAATTTTGGCTTTTCCACTGACAACTTATCTATGTAATTCCTCTGATGATAAGATTTTAATCTTTGAAAAGCCTTGGCTTAAGGAAAGAATAATAAACAAGTTTTTACCGAGTACACCTTTCATTGAACAATCGAAGTTGAAATAAATTTGTCATTCGTACATGTTTATCCCTCTTCTTTCATCTATCTTTATCATATAAGATACATACATATAAAAAAAAAAAATCATATATATATATATATATATATATATATATATAAGATCCATACAATGAACTATACCAAACTTGACATGAAAGGAAACCTATCGTTTTCTTTTCATAAAATCTCTTTAATTGTATTAATAATTACTAGCGGGACCCGTGTAAATTACACAAAATGATGTTTTACATACTAATTATCTTGTTTCTAACCTATAAAAGCGGTTTCGTGTCCATCCGTCCGCCCGTCCGTCCGTCAGACTTTTTTCTTGATTTGATCGATCGACTAATTCCGATTTCGACGGCTAAACCTTACTTTGTAAATGCTTTAGATTAAATTCAATTTGACTTCAATTCATGAGTAGCATACAAAGATTCGGAAGCTCGTTGCTTTTGATGTAAGCGTGACACACAAAATACCACACACGCTATCGTATTGATATGTGTCTACCCGGTCGTCCCCTCCCTACCACTTCGATGTAGAAAAAAATCTTAGAGGTTGGTTGGGATCAAACTATAAACCAGTTGGGCCGACGTCAAAATCCTACATCGCTAACCGTTGTGCCAAAGGGAAATACTTGAAAATATCACGAAAATTAGGTGACTTGAAAGCATTTCCAAATCTAGGTGCGACACGCATGCGCAGAGCTTTTGATGTAAGTGTGACACACAAACACACACGCTATCGTATTAATATATAGATAATCGAGGAAAATATAAATATGAAATAAAATTTGACAATAGCAATTATAAATGTATATTAATTTATAAGAAAATTTGTCATGAAAACCGAATTTATCTTTCATTGTTTAACATGGTCTCGGCCTTTTGGCTAAGATCAAAGTGTAGTATCTGTTCCGATGGATACTGCACGCCTGTTCTGTGCAGTTCTAGGAGGTCCACCCACCCAGGCTTTGCCTCCCCTCTTTGGGGAGGAGTAAGTTTATTGCTTACTGTCTGAGGAATGCCGACGGGGCTGCCAAGGCAATTTTTAAATGGCCAGAGTGCTCACCTCTCGAGCGCTGGCTTTTAACCCCACTTGCTCGACCCGATCTTGGGTCACATCTTACTTGTGAGAGTAAGATAAAACTGGCCTTGTGCCTAACTCCGCGAGGAGTAAATAAATATCACTATTTGTTAAATTCGTAATAGAAAACCGTTGACAAAATCAAACACGTTTTTTCCTAATGTTTTGTTAACTAAAAGTGTTTTTAATTTCTTTTCAAACTAATATATTTAAATTTAAGCACTAATCTTGAAAATAGTTAATTAAATTCATTTTTCCTTAAAATGAAAATGAACATTCATTAATAAGTTAAGTATTAATTAAGTTATTTTTTTTAATCCAGAAAAATATTTTCCATAATACGGTCGAAAATTATCAATAAATTGTTTCTCATCCATTTGAAAATAGTTTATTAAATTCATTTTTCTTTTAAATGAAAATAAACTGTGCTTTTACAGTTTAGGGGGATTGAAAGTTTTAAAAAGGGAATAACCCTAACTTCAAAAATAGCTCCATTTGATCACGTGACATCGAGAGATACATTTAACTTTTCCAATTTTTAAAAATGAAAAACACAATTTAAAAAAACAACACAATTTCTGAAAGATAACAGACGTATTATATAAGACAAAATAAGATACATTTAACTTTTCCAATTTTTAAAATGAAAAACACAATTTAAAAAACAACACAATTTCTGAAAGATAACAGACGTATTATATAAGACAAAATAAGATACATTTAACTTTTCCAATGTTTTAAAATGAAAAACACAATTTAAAAAAAACAACACAATTTCTGAAAGATAACAGACGTATTATATAAGACAAAATAAGATACATTTAACTTTTCCAATTTTTTAAAATGAAAAACACAATTAAAAAAACAACACAATTTCTGAAAGATAACAGACGTATTATATAAGACAAAATGAGATACATTTAACTTTTCCCATTTTTAAAAATGAAAAACACAATTTAAAAAAACAACACAATTTCTGAAAGATAACACAGACGTACTATATAAGACAAAATGAGATACATTTAACTTTTCCCATTTTTAAAAATGAAAAACACAATTTAAAAAAACAAAATACAATTTCTGAAAGATAACAGACGTATTATATAAGACAAAATAAGATACATTTAACTTTTCCCATTTTAAAAAATGAAAAACACAATTTAAAAAAACAAAATACAATTTCTGAAAGATAACAGACGTATTATATAAGACAAAATAAGATACATTTAACTTTTCCCAATTTTTTAAAATGAAAAACACAATTTAAAAAAAACAAAATACAATTTCTGAAAGATAACAGACGTATTATATAAGACAAAATAAGATACATTTAACTTTTCCCATTTTAAAAAAATGAAAAACACAATTAAAAAAACAACACAATTTCTGAAAGATAACAGACGTATTATATAAGACAAAATAAGATACATTTAACTTTTCCAATTTAAAAAAATGAAAAACACAATTTAAAAAAAAAATTACAATTTCTGAAAGATAACAGACGTATTATATAAGACAAAATAAGATACATTTAACTTTTCCCATTTTTAAAAAATGAAAAACACAATTTAAAAAAAACAACACAATTTCTGAAAGATAACAGACGTATTATATAAGACAAAATAAGATACATTTAACTTTTCCAATTTTTTAAAATGAAAAACACAATTTAAAAAAAACAACACAATTTCTGAAAGATAACAGACGTATTATATAAGACAAAATAAGATACATTTAACTTTTCCACCTTTTAAAACTTTCAATCCATCCTTCTTTAGAAACTTTAAAATTGGCTGTCCTCTTCGTACATGGCTAAAATTTGATTTTCTTTTATAAAAAAAACTACTTGATTAATTTACGTGCTTTTTGGTATAGGATTTATTCAACCCATGACAGGTACATATATCAAACAGATATACCCCAGTTTGTTTTATTTAAAGTATCCGCTGAAGTGTAAAAGCACCAAATAAACATTCATTAATTAGTTATGTATTAATGAAGTTTTTGAAATCCAGAAAATTGTTTTCCATAAGACGGTCGAAAATTATCAATAAATTTTTTGTCAATAAGAAACTTATTCGATGTGAGAACCAAACAATCTTTTAATTATATACGAAATAGAAAAGTTCTCCTTTTGTTTAACAGAGATTTAATTTACAAACAACATGATAGATAAACCTTGAGTTTGTAAGATGTGTGTTTCATGAGTTTCATATGCATCAATCTTTTATGAGATTGTAATTCTCAAAAAATATAAATGTCTAATGTAAGAAATATGTTTAACAGAGATTTAATTTACAAACAACATGATAGATAAACCTTGAGTTTGTGAGATGTGTGGTTCATGATTTTCATATGCATCAATCTTTTATGCGATTGTAATTCTTAAAAAATATAAATGTTTAATGTAAGAAATATGTTTAACAGAGATTTAATTTACAAACAACATGATAGATAAACCTTGAGTTTGTGAGATGTGTGTTTCATGATTTTCATATGCATCACTCTTTTATGAGATTGTAATTCTTAAAAAATATAAATGTCTAATGTAAGAAATATGTTTAACAGAGATTTAATTTACAAACAACATGATAGATAAACCTTGAGTTTGTGAGATGTGTGTTTCATGATTTTCATATGCATCAATCTTTTATGAGATTGTAATTCTTAAAAAATATAAATGTCTAATGTAAGAAATGTTTAACAGAGATTTAATTTACAAACAACATGATAGATAAACCTTGAGTTTGTGAGATGTGTGTTTCATGATTTTCCTATGCATCAATCTTTTATGCGATTGTAATTCTTAAAAAATATAAATGTCTAATGTAAGAAATATGCTTAACAGAGATTTAATTTACAAACAACATGATAGATAAACCTTGAGTTTGTGAGATGTGTGTTTCATGATTTTCATATGCATCAATCTTTTATGCGATTGTAATTCTTAAAAAATATAAATGTCTAATGTAAGAAATATGCTTAACAGAGATTTAATTTACAAACAACATGATAGATACACTTTGAGTTTGTGAGATGTGTGTTTCATGATTTTCATATGCATCAATCTTTTATGAGATTGTAATTCTTAAAAAATATAAATGTCTAATGTAATGAAATATGTTTAACAGAGATTTAATTTACAAACAACATGATAGATAAATCTTGAGTTTGTGAGATGTGTGTTTCATGATTTTCATATGCATCAATCTTTTATGAGATTGTAATTCTTAAAAAATATAAATGTCTAATGTAATGAAATATGTTTAACAGAGATTTAATTTACAAACAACATGATAGATAAACCTTGTGTTTGTGAGATGTGTGTTTCATGATTTTCATATGCATCAATCTTTTATGCGATTGTAATTCTTAAAAAATATAAATGTCTAATGTAAGAAATATGTTTAACAGAGATTTAATTTACAAACAACATGATAGATAAACCTTGTGTTTGTGAGATGTGTGTTTCATGATTTTCATATGCATCAATCTTTTATGAGATTGTAATTCTTAAAAAATATAAATGTCTAATGTAATGAAATATGTTTAACAGAGATTTAATTTACAAACAACATGATAGATAAATCTTGAGTTTGTGAGATGTGTGTTTCATGATTTTCATATGCATCAATCTTTTATGAGATTGTAATTCTTAAAAAATATAAATGTCTAATGTAATGAAATATGTTTAACAGAGATTTAATTTACAAACAACATGATAGATAAACCTTGTGTTTGTGAGATGTGTGTTTCATGATTTTCATATGCATCAATCTTATGCGATTGTAATTCTTAAAAAATATAAATGTCTAATGTAAGAAATATGTTTAACAGATTTAATTTACAAACAACATGTTAGATAAATCTTGAGTTTGTGAGATGTGTGTTTCATGATTTTCATATGCATCAATCTTTTATGCGATTTTAATTCTTAAAAAATATAAATGTCTAATGTAAGAAATATGCTTAACAGAGATTTAATTCACAAACAACATGATAGATAAACATTGAGTTTGTGAGATGTGTTTCATGATTTTTATATGCATCAATCTTTTATGAGATTGTAATTCTTAAAAAATATAAATGTCTAATGTAAGAAATATGCTTAACAGAGATTTAATTTACAAACAACATGATAGATAAACCTTGAGTTTGTGAGATGTGTGTTTCATGATTTTCATATGCATCAATCTTTTATGCGATTGTAATTCTTTTAAAATATAAATGTCTAATGTAAGAAATATGTTTAACAGAGATTTAATTTACAAACAACATGATAGATAAACCTTGAGTTTGTAAGATGTGTGGTTCATGATTTTCATATGCATCAATCTTTTATGAGATTGTAATTCTTTAAAAATATAAATGTCTAATGTAAGAAATATGTTTAACAGTGATTTAATTTACAAACATGATAGATAAACCTTGAGTTTGTGAGATGTGTGTTTCATGATTTTCATATGCATCAATCTTTTATGCGATTGTAATTCTTAAAAATATAAATGTCTAATGTAAGAAATATGCTAAACAGAGATTTAATTTAGAAACAACATGATAGATAAACCTTGAGTTTGTGAGATGTGTGTTTCATGATTTTCATATGCATCAATCTTTTATGAGATCGTAATTCTTAAAAAATATAAATGTCTAATGTAAGAAATATGTTAAACAGATATTTAATTTACAAACAACATGATAGATAAACCTTGAGTTTGTAAGATGTGTGTTTCATGATTTTCATATGCATCAATCTTTTATGAGATTGTAATTCTTAAAAATATAAATGTCTAATGTAAGAAATATGCTAAACAGAGATTTAATTTACAAACAAGATGATAGATAAACCTTGAGTTTGTAAGATGTGTGTTTCATGATTTTCATATGCATCAATCTTTTATGAGATTGTAATTCTTAAAAATATAAATGTCTAATGTAAGAAATATGCTAAACAGAGATTTAATTTACAAACAACATGATAGATAAACCTTGAGTTTGTGAGATGTGTGTTTCATGATTTTCATATGCATCAATCTTTTATGAGATTGTAATTTTTAAAAAATATAAATGTCTAATGTAAGAAATATGTTAAACAGATATTTAATTTACAAACAACATGATAGATAAACCTTGAGTTTGTAAGATGTGTGTTTCATGATTTTCATATGCATCAATCTTTTATGAGATTGTAATTCTTAAAAAATATAAATGTCTAATGTAAGAAATATGTTTAACAGAGATTTAATTTACAAACAACATGATAGATAAACCTTGAGTTTGTGAGATGTGTGTTTCATGATTTTCATATGCATCAATCTTTTATGCGATTGTAATTCTGAAAAATATAAATGTCTAATGTAAGAAATATGTTTAACAGAGATTTAATTTACAAACAACATGATAGATAAACCTTGAGTTTGTAAGATGTGTGGTTCATGATTTTCATATGCATCAATCTTTTATGAGATTGTAATTCTTTAAAAATATAAATGTCTAATGTAAGAAATATGTTTAACAGTGATTTAATTTACAAACAACATGTTAGATAAACCTTGAGTTTGTCAGATGTGTGTTTCATGATTTTCATATGCATCAATCTTTTATGAGATTGTAATTCTTAAAAAATATAGATGTCTAATGTAAGAAATATGTTTAACAGAGATTTAATTTACAAACAACATGATAGATAAACCTTGAGTTTGTAAGATGTGTGTTTCATGATTTTCATATGCATCAATCTTTTATGCGATTGTAATTCTTAAAAAATATAAATGTCTAATGTAAGAAATATGTTTAACAGAGATTTAATTTACAAACAACATGATAGATAAACCTTGAGTTTGTGAGATGTGTGTTTCATGATTTTCATATGCATCAATCTTTTATGCGATTGTAATTCTTTAAAAATATAAATGTCTAATGTAAGAAATATGTTTAACAGAGATTTAATTTACAAACAACATGATAGATAAACCTCGAGTTTGTGAGATGTGTGGTTCATGATTTTCATATGCATCAATCTTTTATGAGATTGTAATTCTTTAAAAATATAAATGTCTAATGTAAGAAATATGTTTAACAGAGATTTAATTTACAAACACCATGATAGATAAACCTTGAGTTTGTGAGATGTGTGTTTCATGATTTTCATATGCATCAATCTTTTATGCGATTGTAATTCTTAAAAAATATAAATGTCTAATGTAAGAAATATGTTTAACAGAGATTTAATTTACAAACAACATGATAGATAAACCTTGAGTTTGTGAGATGTGTGTTTCATGATTTTCATATGCATCAATCTTTTATGAGATTGTAATTCTTAAAAAATATAAATGTCTAATGTAAGAAATATGTTTAACAGAGATTTAATTTACAAACAACATGATAGATAAACCTTGAGTTTGTGAGATGTGTGTTTCATGATTTTCATATGCATCGATCTTTTATGAGATTGTAATTCTGAAAAAATATAAATGTCTAATGTAAGAAATATGTTTAACAGAGATTTAATTTACAAACAACATGATAGATAAACCTTGAGTTTGTGAGATGTGTGGTTCATGATTTTCATATGCATCAATCTTTTATGAGATTGTAATTCTTAAAAAATATAAATGTTTAATGTAAGAAATATGTTTAACAGAGATTTAATTTACAAACAACATGATAGATAAACCTTGAGTTTGTGAGATGTGTGGTTCATGATTTTCATGTGCATCAATCTTTTATGCGATTGTAATTCTTAAAAAATATAAATGTTTAATGTAAGAAATATGTTTAACAGATTTAATTTACAAACAACATGATAGATAAACCTTGAGTTTGTGAGATGTGTGGTTCATGATTTTCATATGCATCAATCTTTTATGCGATTGTAATTCTTAAAAAATATAAATGTCTAATGTAAGAACTATGTTTAACAGAGATTTAATTTACAAACAACATGATAGATAAACCTTGGGTTTGTGAGATGTGTTTTTCATGATTTTCATATGCATCAATCTTTTATGCGATTGTAATTCTTAAAAAATATAAATGTCTAATGTAAGAAATATGTTTAACAGAGATTTAATTTACAAACAACATGATAGATAAACCTGGAGTTTGTGAGATGTGTGTTTCATGATTTTCATATGCATCAATCTTTTATGCGATTGTAATTCTTAAAAAATATAAATCAAGAGAAAATATAAATAAAGAGCAAATATGTTTAACAGAGATTTAATTTACAAACAACATGATAGATAAACCTTGAGTTTGTGAGATGTGTGTTTCATTATTTTCATATGCATCAATCTTTTATGCGATTGTAATTCTTAAAAAATATACATGTCTAATGTAAGAAATATGTTTAACAGATTTAATTTACAAACAACATGATAGATAAACCTTGAATTTGTGAGATGTGTGTTTCATGATTTTCATATGCATCAATCTTTAATGCGATTGTAATTCTTAAAAAATATACATGTCTAATGTAAGAAATATGTTTAACAGATTTAATTTACAAACAACATGATAGATAAACCTTGAGTTTGTGAGATGTGTGTTTCATTATTTTCATATGCATCAATCTTTTATGCGATTGTAATTCTTAAAAAATATACATGTCTAATGTAAGAAATATGTTTAACAGATTTAATTTACAAACAACATGATAGATAAACCTTGAGTTTGTGAGATGTGTGTTTCATTATTTTCATATGCATCAATCTTTAATGCGATTGTAATTCTTAAAAAATATAAATGTCTAATGTAAGAAATATGTTTAACAGATTTAATTTACTAACAACATGATAGATAAACCTTGAGTTTGTGAGATGTGTGTTTCATTATTTTCATATGCATCAATCTTTTATGAGATTGTAATTCTTAAAAAATATAAATGTCTAATGTAAGAAATATGTTTAACAGAGATTTAATTTACAAACAACATGATAGATAAACCTTGAGTTTGTGAGATGTGTGTTTCATGATTTTCATATGCATCAATCTTTTATGCGATTGTAATTCTTAAAAAATATAAATGTTTAATGTAAGAAATATGTTTAACAGAGATTTAATTTACAAACAACATGATAGATAAACCTTGAGTTTGTAAGATGTGTGTTTCATGATTTTCATATGCATCAATCTTTTATGAGATTGTAATTCTTAAAAAATATAAATAAAGAGAAAATATGTTTAACAGAGATTTTATTTACAAACAACATGATAGATAAACCTTGAGTTTGTAAGATGTGTGTTTCATGATTTTCATATGCATCAATCTTTTATGAGATTGTAATTCTTAAAAAATATAAATAAAGAGAAAATATGTTTAACAGAGATTTTATTTACAAACAACATGATAGATAAACCTTGAGTTTGTGAGATGTGTGGTTCATGATTTTCATATGCATCAATCTTTTATGCGATTGTAATTCTTAAAAAATATAAATGTCTAATGTAAGAAATATGTTTAACAGAGATTTAGTTTACAAACAACATGATAGATAAACCTTGAGTTTGTGAGATGTGTGTTTCATGATTTTCATATGCATCAATCTTTTATGAGATTGTAATTCTTAAAAAATATAAATGTCTAATGTAAGAAATATGTTTAACAGAGATTTAGTTTACAAACAACATGATAGATAAACCTTGAGTTTGTGAGATGTGTGTTTCATGATTTTCATATGCATCAATCTTTTATGAGATTGTAATTCTTAAAAAATATAAATAAAGAGAAAATATGTTTAACAGAGATTTAATTTACAAACAACATGACAGAAAAACCTTGAGTTTGTGAGATGTGTGGTTCATTATTTTCATATGCATCAATCTTTTATGAGATTGTAATTCTTAAAAAATATAAATAAAGAGAAAATATGTTTAACAGAGATTTAATTTACAAACAACATGATAGATAAACCTTGAGTTTGTGAGATGTGTGTTTCATGATTTTCATGTGCATCAATCTTTTATGCGATTGTAATTCTTAAAAAATATAAATGTCTAATGTAAGAAATATGCTTAACAGAGATTTAATTTACAAACAACATGATAGATAAACCTTGAGTTTGTTAGATGTGTTTCATGATTTTCATATGCATCAATCTTTTATGCGATTGTAATTCTTAAAAATATATAAATGTCTAATGTAAGAAAATATGTTTAACAGAGATTTAATTTACAAACAACATGATAGATAAACCTTGAGTTTGTTAGATGTGTTTCATGATTTTCATATGCATCAATCTTTTATGCGATTGTAATTCTTAAAAATATATAAATGTCTAATGTAAGAAAATATGTTTAACAGAGATTTAATTTACAAACAACATGATAGATAAACCTTGAGTTTGTGAGATGTGTGTTTCATGATTTTCATGTGCATCAATCTTTTATGCGATTGTAATTCTTAAAAAATATAAATGTCTAATGTAAGAAATATGCTTAACAGAGATTTAATTTACAAACAACATGATAGATAAACCTTGAGTTTGTTAGATGTGTTTCATGATTTTCATATGCATCAATCTTTTATGCGATTGTAATTCTTAAAAATATATAAATGTCTAATGTAAGAAAATATGTTTAACAGAGATTTAATTTACAAACAACATGATAGATAAACCTTGAGTTTGTGAGATGTGTGTTTCATGATTTTCATATGCATCAATCTTTTATGAGATTGTAATTCTTAAAAAATATAAATGTCTAATGTAAGAAATATGCTTAACAGAGATTTAATTTACAAACAACATGATAGATAAACCTTGAGTTTGTGAGATGTGTGTTTCATGATTTTCATATGCATCAATCTTTTATGAGATTGTAATTCTTAAAAAATATTAATAAAGAGAGAATATGTTTAACAGAGATTTAATTTGAAAACAACATGATAGATAAACCTTGAGTTTGTTAGATGTGTGTTTCATGATTTTCATATTCATCAATCTTTTATGAGATTGTAATTCTTAAAAAATATAAATAAAGAGAAAATATGTTTAACAGAGATTTAATTTACAAACAACATGATAGATAAACCTTGAGTTTGTGAGATGTGTGTTTCATGATTTTACTATGCATCAATCTTTTATGAGATTGTAATTCTTAAAAAATATAAACAAAGAGAAAATATGTTTAACAGAGATTTAATTTACAAACAACATGATAGATAAACCTTGAGTTTGTGAGATGTGTGTTTCATGAGTTTCATATGCATCAATCTTTTATGAGATTGTAATTCTCAAAAAATATAAATGTCTAATGTAAGAAATATGTTTAACAGAGATTTAATTTACAAACAACATGATAGATAAACCTTGAGTTTGTGAGATGTGTGGTTCATGATTTTCATATGCATCAATCTTTTATGAGATTATAATTCTTAAAAATATAAATGTCTAATGTGAGAAATATGCTTAACAGAGATTTAATTTACAAACAACATGATAGATAAACCTTGAGTTTGTGAGATGTGTGGTTCATGATTTTCATATGCATCAATCTTTTATGCGATTGTAATTCTTAAAAAATATAAATGTTTAATGTAAGAAATATGCTTAACAGATATAATTTACAAACAACATGATAGATAAACCTTGAGTTTGTGGGATGTGTGGTTCATGATTTTCATATGCATCAATCTTTTATGCGATTGTAATTCTTAAAAAATATAAATCTCTAATGTAAGAAATATGTTTAACAGATTTAATTTACAAACAACATGATAGATAAACCTTGAGTTTGTGAGATGTGTGGTTCATGATTTTCATATGCATCAATCTTTTATGCGATTGTAATTCTTAAAAAATATAAATCTCTAATGTAAGAAATATACTTAACAGATTTAATTTACAAACAACATGATAGATAAACCTTGAGTTTGTGGGATGTGTGGTTCATGATTTTCATATGCATCAATCTTTTATGCGATTGTAATTCTTAAAAAATATAAATCTCTAATGTAAGAAATATGCTTAACAGATATAATTTACAAACAACATGATAGATAAACCTTGAGTTTGTGAGATGTGTGTTTCATGATTTTCATATGCATCAATCTTTTATGCGATTGTAATTCTTAAAAAATATAAATCTCTAATGTAAGAAATATGCTTAACAGATTTAATTTACAAACAACATGATAGATAAACCTTGAGTTTGTGAGATGTGTGGTTCATGATTTTCATATGCATCAATCTTTTATGAGATTGTAATTCTTAAAAAATATAAATCTCTAATGTAAGAAATATGTTTAACAGATTTAATTTACAAACAACATGATAGATAAACCTTGAGTTTGTGAGATGTGTGGTTCATGATTTTCATATGCATCAATCTTTTATGCGATTGTAATTCTTAAAAAATATAAATCTCTAATGTAAGAAATATGCTTAACAGATTTAATTTACAAACAACATGATAGATAAACCTTGAGTTTGTGAGATGTGTGTTTCATGATTTTCATATGCATCAATCTTTTATGAGATTGTAATTCTTAAAAAATATAAATCTCTAATGTAAGAAATATGTTTAACAGATTTAATTTACAAACAACATGATAGATAAACCTTGAGTTTGTGAGATGTGTGGTTCATGATTTTCATATGCATCAATCTTTTATGAGATTGTAATTCTTAAAAAATATAAATCTCTAATGTAAGAAATATGTTTAACAGATTTAATTTACAAACAACATGATAGATAAACCTTGAGTTTGTGAGATGTGTGGTTCATGATTTTCATATGCATCAATCTTTTATGAGATTGTAATTCTTAAAAAATATAAATCTCTAATGTAAGAAATATGTTTAACAGATTTAATTTACAAACAACATGATAGATAAACCTTGAGTTTGTGAGATGTGTGGTTCATGATTTTCATATGCATCAATCTTTTATGAGATTGTAATTCTTAAAAAATATAAATCTCTAATGTAAGAAATATGTTTAACAGATTTAATTTACAAACAACATGATAGATAAACCTTGAGTTTGTGAGATGTGTGGTTCATGATTTTCATATGCATCAATCTTTTATGAGATTGTAATTCTTAAAAAATATAAATCTCTAATGTAAGAAATATGTTTAACAGATTTAATTTACAAACAACATGATAGATAAACCTTGAGTTTGTGAGATGTGTGGTTCATGATTTTCATATGCATCAATCTTTTATGCGATTGTAATTCTTAAAAAATATAAATCTCTAATGTAAGAAATATGCTTAACAGATTTAATTTACAAACAACATGATAGATAAACCTTGAGTTTGTGAGATGTGTGTTTCATGATTTTCATATGCATCAATCTTTTATGAGATTGTAATTCTTAAAAAATATAAATCTCTAATGTAAGAAATATGTTTAACAGATTTAATTTACAAACAACATGATAGATAAACCTTGAGTTTGTGAGATGTGTGGTTCATGATTTTCATATGCATCAATCTTTTATGAGATTGTAATTCTTAAAAAATATAAATCTCTAATGTAAGAAATATGTTTAACAGATTTAATTTACAAACAACATGATAGATAAACCTTGAGTTTGTGAGATGTGTGGTTCATGATTTTCATATGCATCAATCTTTTATGAGATTGTAATTCTTAAAAAATATAAATGTCTAATGTAAGAAATATGTTTAACAGAGATTTAATTTACAAACAACATGATAGATAAACCTTGAGTTTGTGAGATGTGTGGTTCATGATTTTCATATGCATCAATCTTTTATGAGATTGTAATTCTTAAAAAATATAAATCTCTAATGTAAGAAATATGCTTAACAGATTTAATTTACAAACAACATGATAGATAAACCTTGAGTTTGTGAGATGTGTGGTTCATGATTTTCATATGCATCAATCTTTTATGAGATTGTAATTCTTAAAAAATATAAATAAAGAGAAAATATGTTTAACAGAGATTTAATTTACAAACAACATGATAGATAAACCTTGAGTTTGTGAGATGTGTGTTTCATGATTTTCATATGCATCAATCTTTTATGCGATTGTAATTCTTAAAAAATATAAATCTCTAATGTAAGAAATATGCTTAACAGATTTAATTTACAAACAACATGATAGATAAACCTTGAGTTTGTGAGATGTGTGGTTCATGATTTTCATATGCATCAATCTTTTATGAGATTGTAATTCTTAAAAAATATAAATCTCTAATGTAAGAAATATGTTTAACAGATTTAATTTACAAACAACATGATAGATAAACCTTGAGTTTGTGAGATGTGTGGTTCATGATTTTCATATGCATCAATCTTTTATGCGATTGTAATTCTTAAAAAATATAAATCTCTAATGTAAGAAATATGCTTAACAGATTTAATTTACAAACAACATGATAGATAAACCTTGAGTTTGTGAGATGTGTGGTTCATGATTTTCATATGCATCAATCTTTTATGCGATTGTAATTCTTAAAAAATATAAATCTCTAATGTAAGAAATATGCTTAACAGATTTAATTTACAAACAACATGATAGATAAACCTTGAGTTTGTGAGATGTGTGGTTCATGATTTTCATATGCATCAATCTTTTATGAGATTGTAATTCTTAAAAAATATAAATAAAGAGAAAATATGTTTAACAGAGATTTAATTTACAAACAACATGATAGATAAACCTTGAGTTTGTGAGATGTGTGTTTCATGATTTTCATATGCATCAATCTTTTATGCGATTGTAATTCTTAAAAAATATAAATCTCTAATGTAAGAAATATGCTTAACAGATTTAATTTACAAACAACATGATAGATAAACCTTGAGTTTGTGAGATGTGTGTTTCATGATTTTCATATGCATCAATCTTTTATGCGATTGTAATTCTTAAAAAATATAAATCTCTAATGTAAGAAATATGCTTAACAGATTTAATTTACAAACAACATGATAGATAAACCTTGAGTTTGTGAGATGTGTGTTTCATGATTTTCATATGCATCAATCTTTTATGAGATTGTAATTCTTAAAAAATATAAATCTCTAATGTAAGAAATATGTTTAACAGATTTAATTTACAAACAACATGATAGATAAACCTTGAGTTTGTGAGATGTGTGGTTCATGATTTTCATATGCATCAATCTTTTATGAGATTGTAATTCTTAAAAAATATAAATCTCTAATGTAAGAAATATGTTTAACAGATTTAATTTACAAACAACATGATAGATAAACCTTGAGTTTGTGAGATGTGTGGTTCATGATTTTCATATGCATCAATCTTTTATGCGATTGTAATTCTTAAAAAATATAAATGTCTAATGTAAGAAATATGCTTAACATAGATTTAATTTACAAACAACATGATAGATAAACCTTGAGTTTGTGAGATGTGTGTTTCATGATTTTCATATGCATCAATCTTTTATGAGATTGTAATTCTTAAAAAATATAAATAAAAAGAAAATATGTTTAACAGAGATTTAATTTACAAACAACATGATAGATAAACCTTGAGTTTGTGAGATGTGTGTTTCATGATTTTCATATGCATCAATCTTTTATGAGATTGTAATTCTTAAAAAATATAAATGTCCAATGTAAGAAATATGTTTAACAGATATTTAATTTACAAACAACATGATAGATAAACCTTGAGTGTGGGAGATGTGTGTTTCATGATTTTCATATGCATCAATCTTTTATGCGATTGTAATGTTTAAAAAATATAAATGTCTAATGTAAGAAATATGTTTAACAGAGATTTAATTTACAAACAACATGATAGATAAACCTTGAGTTTGTTAGATGTGTGATTCATGATTTTCATATGCATCAATCTTTTATGAGATTGTAATTCTTAAAAAATATAAATAAAGAGAAAATATGTTTAACAGAGATTTAATTTACAAACAACATGATAGATAAACCTTGAGTTTGTGAGATGTGTGTTTCATGATTTTCATATGCATCAATCTTTTATGCGATTGTAATTCTTAAAAAATATAAATAAAGAGAAAATATGTTTAACAGAGATTTAATTTACAAACAACAGGATAGATAAACCTTGAGTTTGTGAGATGTGTGGTTCATGATTTTCATATGCATCAATCTTTTATGCGATTGTAATTCTTAAAAAATATAAATGTCTAATGTAAGAAATATGTTTAACAGATTTAATTTACAAACAACATGATAGATAAACCTTGAGTTTGTGAGATGTGTGTTTCATGATTTTCATATGCATCAATCTTTTATGAGATTGTAATTCTTAAAAAATATAAATGTCTAATGTAAGAAATATGTTTAACAGAGATTTAATTTACAAACAACATGATAGATAAACCTTGAGTTTGTGAGATGTGTGGTTCATGATTTTCATATGCATCAATCTTTTATGCGATTGTAATGTTTAAAAAATATAAATGTCTAATGTAAGAAATATGTTTAACAGATTTAATTTACAAACAACATGATAGATAAACCTTGAGTTTGTGAGATGTGTGGTTCATGATTTTCATATGCATCAATCTTTTATGCGATTGTAATGTTTAAAAAATATAAATGTCTAATGTAAGAAATATGTTTAACAGAGATTTAATTTACAAACAACATGATAGATAAACCTTGAGTTTGTGAGATGTGTGTTTCATGATTTTCATATGCATCAATCTTTTATGAGATTGTAATTCTTAAAAATATAAATGTCTAATGTAAGAAATATGCTTAACAGAGATTTAATTTACAAACAACATGATAGATAAACCTTGAGTTTGTAAGATGTGTGGTTCATGATTTTCATATGCATCAATCTTTTATGAGATTGTAATTCTTAAAAAATATAAATGTCTAATGTAAGAAATATGTTTAACAGATTTAATTTACAAACAACATGATAGATAAACCTTGAGTTTGTGAGATGTGTGTTTCATGATTTTAATATGCATCAATCTTTTATGCGATTGTTATTCTTAAAAAATATAAATGTCTAATGTAAGAAATATGTTTAACAGATTTAATTTACAAACAACATGATAGATAAACCTTGAGTTTGTGAGATGTGTGATTCATGATTTTCATATGCATCAATCTTTTATGCGATGTTAATGTTTAAATAATATAAATGTCTAATGTAAGAAATATGTTTAACAGATTTAATTTACAAACAACATGATAGATAAACCTTGAGTTTGTGAGATGTGTGATTCATGATTTTCATATGCATCAATCTTTTATGAGATTGTAATTCTTTAAAAATATAAATGTCTAATGTAAGAAATATGTTTAACAGATTTAATTTACAAACAACATGATAGATAAACCTTGAGTTTGTGAGATGTGTGTTTCATGATTTTCATGTGCATCAATCTTTTATGAGATTGTAATTCTTAAAAAATATAAATGTCTAATGTAAGAAATATGTTTAACAGAGATTTAATTTACAAACAACATGATAGATAAACCTTGAGTTTGTGAGATGTGTGTTTCATGATTTTCATATGCATCAATCTTTTATGAGATTGTAATTCTTAAAAAATATAAATAAAGAGAAAATATGTTTAACAGAGATTTAATTTACAAACAACATGATAGATAAACCTTGAGTTTGTGAGATGTGTGATTCATGATTTTCATATGCATCAATCTTTTATGCGATTGTAATTCTTAAAAAATATAAATGTCTAATGTAAGAAATATGTTTAACAGATTTAATTTACAAACAACATGATAGATAAACCTTGAGTTTGTGAGATGTGTGTTTCATGATTTTCATGTGCATCAATCTTTTATGAGATTGTAATTCTTAAAAAATATAAATGTCTAATGTAAGAAATATGTTTAACAGAGATTTAATTTACAAACAACATGATAGATAAACCTTGAGTTTGTGAGATGTGTGTTTCATGATTTTCATATGCATCAATCTTTTATGCGATTGTAATTCTTAAAAAATATAAATGTCTAATGTAAGAAATATGTTTAGCAGATTTAATTTACAAACAACATGATAGATAAACCTTGAGTGTGGGGGATGTGTGTTTCATGATTTTCATATGCATCAATCTTTTATGCGATTGTAATTCTTAAAAAATATAAATGTCTAATGTAAGAAATATGCTTAACAGAGATTTAATTTACAAACAACATGATAGATAAACCTTGAGTTTGTGAGATGTGTGGTTCATGATTTTCATATGCATCAATCTTTTATGAGATTGTAATTCTTAAAAATATAAATGTCTAATGTAAGAAATATGTTTAACAGAGATTTAATTTACAAACAACATGATAGATAAACCTTGAGTTTGTGAGATGTGTGTTTCATGATTTTCATATGCATCAATCTTTTATGCGATTGTAATTCTTAAAAAATATAAATGTCTAATGTAAGAAATATAATTAACAGAGATTTAATTTACAAACAACATGATAGATAAACCTTGAGTTTGTGAGATGTGTGGTGCATGATTTTCATATGCATCAATCTTTTATGAGATTGTAATTCTTAAAAAATATAAATAAAGAGAAAATATGTTTAACAGAGATTTAATTTACAAACAACATGATAGATAAACCTTGAGTTTGTGAGATGTGTGTTTCATGATTTTCATATGCATCAATCTTTTATGCGATTGTAATTCTTAAAAAATATAAATAAAGAGAAAATATGTTTAACAGAGATTTAATTTACAAACAACAGGATAGATAAACCTTGAGTTTGTGAGATGTGTGGTTCATGATTTTCATATTCATCAATCTTTTATGCGATTGTAATTCTTAAAAAATATAAATCTCTAATGTAAGAAATATGTTTAACGGATTTAATTTACAAACAACATGATAGATAAACCTTGAGTTTGTGAGATGTGTGTTTCATGATTTTCATATGCATCAATCTTTTATGAGATTGTAATTCTTAAAAAATATAAATGTCTAATGTAAGAAATATGTTTAACAGAGATTTAATTTACAAACAACATGATAGATAAACCTTGAGTTTGTGAGATGTGTGGTTCATGATTTTCATATGCATCAATCTTTTATGCGATTGTAATGTTTAAAAAATATAAATGTCTAATGTAAGAAATATGTTTAACAGATTTAATTTACAAACAACATGATAGATAAACCTTGAGTTTGTGAGATGTGTGGTTCATGATTTTCATATGCATCAATCTTTTATGCGATTGTAATGTTTAAAAAATATAAATGTCTAATGTAAGAAATATGTTTAACAGATTTAATTTACAAACAACATGATAGATAAACCTGGAGTTTGTGAGATGTGTGGTTCATGATTTTCATATGCATCAATCTTTTATGAGATTGTAATTCTTAAAAAATATAAATGTCTAATGTAAGAAATATGTTTAACAGATTTAATTTACAAACAACATGATAGATAAACCTTGAGTTTGTGAGATGTGTGATTCATGATTTTCATATGCATCAATCTTTTATGAGATTGTAATTCTTAAAAAATATAAATGTCTAATGTAAGAAATATGTTTAACAGATTTAATTTACAAACAACATGATAGATAAACCTTGAGTTTGTGAGATGTGTGATTCATGATTTTCATATGCATCAATCTTTTATGAGATTGTAATTCTTTAAAAATATAAATGTCTAATGTAAGAAATATGTTTAACAGATTTAATTTACAAACAACATGATAGATAAACCTTGAGTTTGTGAGATGTGTGATTCATGATTTTCATATGCATCAATCTTTTATGCGATTGTAATTCTTAAAAAATATAAATGTCTAATGTAAGAAATATGTTTAACAGATTTAATTTACAAACAACATGATAGATAAACCTTGAGTTTGTGAGATGTGTGTTTCATGATTTTCATATGCATCAATCTTTTATGCGATTGTAATTCTTAAAAAATATAAATGTTTAATGTAAGAAATATGTTTAACAGATTTAATTTACAAACAACATGATAGATAAATCTTGAGTTTGTGAGATGTGTGTTTCATGATTTTCATATGCATCAATCTTTTATGCGATTGTAATTCTTAAAAAATATAAATGTTTAATGTAAGAAATATGTTTAACAGATTTAATTTACAAACAACATGATAGATAAACCTTGAGTTTGTGAGATGTGTGTTTCATGATTTTCATGTGCATCAATCTTTTATGAGATTGTAATTCTTAAAAAATATAAATGTCTAATGTAAGAAATATGTTTAACAGAGATTTAATTTACAAACAACATGATAGATAAACCTTGAGTTTGTGAGATGTGTGTTTCATGATTTTCATATGCATCAATCTTTTATGCGATTGTAATTCTTAAAAAATATAAATGTCTAATGTAAGAAATATGTTTAGCAGATTTAATTTACAAACAACATGATAGATAAACCTTGAGTGTGGGGGATGTGTGTTTCATGATTTTCATATGCATCAATCTTTTATGCGATTGTAATTCTTAAAAAATATAAATGTCTAATGTAAGAAATATGCTTAACAGAGATTTAATTTACAAACAACATGATAGATAAACCTTGAGTTTGTGAGATGTGTGTTTCATGATTTTCATATGCATCAATCTTTTATGAGATTGTAATTCTTAAAAATATAAATGTCTAATGTAAGAAATATGTTTAACAGAGATTTAATTTACAAACAACATGATAGATAAACCTTGAGTTTGTGAGATGTGTGTTTCATGATTTTCATATGCATCAATCTTTTATGCGATTGTAATTCTTAAAAAATATAAATGTCTAATGTAAGAAATATAATTAACAGAGATTTAATTTACAAACAACATGATAGATAAACCTTGAGTTTGTGAGATGTGTGGTGCATGATTTTCATATGCATCAATCTTTTATGAGATTGTAATTCTTAAAAAATATAAATAAAGAGAAAATATGTTTAACAGAGATTTAATTTACAAACAACATGATAGATAAACCTTGAGTTTGTGAGATGTGTGTTTCATGATTTTCATATGCATCAATCTTTTATGCGATTGTAATTCTTAAAAAATATAAATAAAGAGAAAATATGTTTAACAGAGATTTAATTTACAAACAACAGGATAGATAAACCTTGAGTTTGTGAGATGTGTGGTTCATGATTTTCATATTCATCAATCTTTTATGCGATTGTAATTCTTAAAAAATATAAATGTCTAATGTAAGAAATATGTTTAACAGATTTAATTTACAAACAACATGATAGATAAACCTTGAGTTTGTGAGATGTGTGTTTCATGATTTTCATATGCATCAATCTTTTATGAGATTGTAATTCTTAAAAAATATAAATGTCTAATGTAAGAAATATGTTTAACAGAGATTTAATTTACAAACAACATGATAGATAAACCTTGAGTTTGTGAGATGTGTGGTTCATGATTTTCATATGCATCAATCTTTTATGCGATTGTAATGTTTAAAAAATATAAATGTCTAATGTAAGAAATATGTTTAACAGATTTAATTTACAAACAACATGATAGATAAACCTTGAGTTTGTGAGATGTCTGGTTCATGATTTTCATATGCATCAATCTTTTATGCGATTGTAATTCTGAAAAAATATAAATGTCTAATGTAAGAAATATGTTTAACAGATTTAATTTACAAACAACATGATAGATAAACCTTGAGTTTGTAAGATGTGTGGTTCATGATTTTCATGTGCATCAATCTTTTATGCGATTGTAATTCTTAAAAAATATAAATGTCTAATGTAAGAAATATGTTTAACAGAGATTTAATTTACAAACAACATGATAGATACACCTTGTGTTTGTGAGATGCGTGGTTCATGATTTTCATGTGCATCAATCTTTTATGCGATTGTAATCCTTAAAAAATATAAATGTCTAATGTAAGAAATATGTTTAACAGAGATTTAATTTACAAACAACATGATAGATAAACCTTGAGTTTGTGAGATGTGTGATTCATGATTTTCATATGCATCAATCTTTTATGAGATTGTAATTCTTAAAAAATATAAATGTCTAATGTAAGAAATATGTTTAACAGAGATTTAATTTACAAACAACATGATAGATAAACTATGAGTTTGTGAGATGTGTGTTTCATGATTTTCATATGCATCAATCTTTTATGAGATTGTAATTCTTAAAAAATATAAATGTCTAATGTAAGAAATATGTTTAACAGAGATTTAATTTACAAACAACATGATAGATAAACCTTGAGTTTGTGAGATGTGTGGTTCATGATTTTCATATGCATCAATCTTTTATGCGATTGTAATTCTTAAAAAATATAAATTACTAATGTAAGAAATATGTTTAACAGATTTAATTTACAAACAACATGATAGATAAACCTTGAGTTTGTGAGATGTGTGTTTCATGATTTTCATATGCATCGATCTTTTATGAGATTGTAATTCTTAAAAAATATAAATGTCTAATGTAAGAAATATGCTTAACAGATTTAATTTACAAACAACATGATAGATAAACTTTGAGTTTGTGAGATGTGTGTTTCATGATTTTCATATGCATCAATCTTTTATGCGATTGTAATTCTTAAAAAATATAAATGTCTAATGTAAGAAATATGTATAACAGAGATTTAATTTACAAACAACATGATAGATAAACTTTGAGTTTGTGAGATGTGTGGTTCATGATTTTCATATGCATCAATCTTTTATGCGATTGTAATTCTTAAAAAATATAAATGTCTAATGTAAGAAATATGTATAACAGAGATTTAATTTACAAACAACATGATAGATAAACCTTGAGTTTGTGAGATGTGTGGTTCATGATTTTCATATGCATCAATCTTTTATGCGATTGTAATTCTTAAAAAATATAAATGTCTGATGTAAGAAATATGCTTAACAGAGATTTAATTTACAAACAATATGATAGATAAACTTTGAGTTTGTGAGATGTGTGGTTCATGATTTTCATATGCATCAATCTTTTATGCGATTGTAATTCTTAAAAAATATAAATGTCTAATGTAAGAAATATGTTTAACAGAGATTTAATTTACAAACAACATGATAGATAAACCTTGAGTTTGTGAGATGTGTGGTTCATGATTTTCATATGCATCAATCTTTTATGCGATTGTAATTCTTAAAAAATATAAATGTCTAATGTAAGAAATATAATTAACAGAGATTTAATTTACAAACAACATGATAGATAAACCTTGAGTTTGTGAGATGTGTGTTTCATGATTTTCATATGAATCAATCTTTTATGCGATTGTAATTCTAAAAAAATATAAATGTCTAATGTAAGAAATATGTTTTACAGAGATTTAATTTACAAACAACATGATAGATAAACCTTGAGTTTGTGAGATGTGTGGTTCATGATTTTCATATGCATCAATCTTTTATGCGATTGTAATTCTTAAAAAATATAAATGTCTAATGTAAGAAATATGTTTAACAGAGATTTAATTTACAAACAACATGATAGATAAACCTTGAGTTTGTGAGATGTGTGGTTCATGATTTTCATATGCATCAATCTTTTATGAGATTGTAATTCTTAAAAAATATGTCTAATGTAAGAAATATGCTAAACAGAGATTTAATTTACAAACAACATGATAGATAAACCTTGAGTTTGTGAGATGTGTGTTTCATGATTTTCATATGCATCAATCATTTATGCGATTGTAATTCTTAAAAAATATAAATAAAGAGAAAATATGTTTAACAGAGATTTAATTTACAAACAACATGATAGAAAAACCTTGAGTTTGTGAGATGTGTGTTTCATGATTTTCATATGGATCAATCTTTTATGAGATTGTAATTCTTAAAAAATATAAATAAAGAGAAAATATGTTTAACAGAGATTTAATTTACAAACAACATGATAGAAAAACCTTGAGTTTGTGAGATTTGTGTTTCATGATTTTCATATGGATCAATCTTTTATGAGATTGTAATTCTTAAAAAATATAAATAAAGAGAAAATATGTTTAACAGAGATTTAATTTACAAACAACATGATAGAAAAACCTTGAGTTTGTGAGATGTGTGTTTCATGATTTTCATATGGATCAATCTTTTATGAGATTGTAATTCTTAAAAAATATAAATAAAGAGAAAATATGTTTAACAGAGATTTAATTTACAAACAACATGATAGAAAAACCTTGAGTTTATGAGATGTGTGGTTCATTATTTTCATATGCATCAATCTTTTATGAGATTGTAATTCTTAAAAAATATAAATGTCTAATGTAAGAAATATTTTAACAGAGATTTAATTTACAAACAACATGATAGATAAACCTTGAGTTCGTAAGATGTGTGGTTCATGATTTTCATATGCATCAATCTTTTATGAGATTGTAATTCTTAAACAATATAAATGTTTAATGTAAGAAATATGCTTCACATAGATTTAATTTACAAACAACATGATAGATAAATCTTGAGTTTGTGAGATGTGTGTTTCATGATTTTCATATGCATCAATCTTTTATGAGATTGTAATTCTTAAAAAATATAAATGTCTAATGTAAGAAATATGTTTAACAGATTTAATTTACAAACAACATGATAGATAAACCTTGAGTTTGTAAGATGTGTGGTTCATGATTTTCATATGCATCAATCTTTTATGAGATTGTAATTCTTAAAAAATATAAATGTTTAATGTAAGAAATATGTTTAACAGAGATTTAATTTACAAACAACATGATAGATAAACCTTGAGTTTGTGAGATGTGTGTTTCATGATTTTCATATGCATCAATCTTTTATGCGATTGTAATTCTTAAAAAATATTAATGTCTAATGTAAGAAATATGTTTAACAGAGATTTAATTTACAAACAACATGATAGATAAACCTTGAGTTTGTGAGATGTGTGTTTCATGATTTTCATATGCATCAATCTTTCATGCGATTGTAATTCTTAAAAAATATAAATCTCTAATGTAAGAAATATGTTTAACAGATTTAATTTACAAACAACATGATAGATAAACCTTGAGTTTGTGAGATGTGTGTTTCATGATTTTCATATGCATCAATCTTTTATGCGATTGTAATTCTTAAAAAATATAAATGTCTAATGTAAGAAATATGTTTAACAGATTTAATTTACAAACAACATGATAGATAAACCTTGAGTTTGTGAGATGTGTGTTTCATGATTTTCATATGCATCAATCTTTTATGCGATTGTAATTCGTAAAAAATATAAATGTCTAATGTAAGAAATATGTTTAACAGAGATTTAATTTACAAACAACATGATAGATAAACCTTGAGTTTGTGAGATGCGTGTTTCATTATTTTCATATGCATCAATCTTTTATGCGATTGTAATTCTTAAAAAATATAAATGTCTAATGTAAGAAATATGTTTAACAGAGATTTAATTTACAAACAACATGATAGATAAACCTTGAGTTTGTGAGATGTGTGTTTCATTATTTTCATATGCATCAATCTTTTATGCGATTGTAATTCTTAAAAAATATAAATGTCTAATGTAAGAAATATGTTTAACAGAGATTTAATTTACAAACAACATGATAGATAAACCTTGAGTTTGTAAGATGTGTGTTTCATGATTTTCATATGCATCAATCTTTTATGCGATTGTAATTCTTAAAAAATATAAATGTCTAATGTAAGAAATATGTTTAACAGAGATTTAATTTACAAACAACATGATAGATAAACCTTGAGTTTGTGAGATGTGTGTTTCATGATTTTCATATGCATCAATCTTTTATGCGATTGTAATTCTTAAAAAATATAAATGTCTAATGTAAGAAATATGTTTAACAGAGATTTAATTTACAAACAACATGATAGATAAACCTTGAGTTTGTGAGATGTGTGTTTCATGATTTTCATATGCATCAATCTTTTATGAGATTGTAATTCTTAAAAAATATAAATGTTTAATGTAAGAAATATAATTAACAGATTTAATTTACAAACAACATGATAGATAAACCTTGAGTTTGTGAGATGTGTGTTTCATGATTTTCATATGCATCAATGTTTTATGAGATTGTAATTCTTAAAAAATATAAATGTCTAATGTAAGAAATATGTTTAACAGATTTAATTTACAAACAACATGATAGATAAACCTTGAGTTTGTGAGATGTGTGTTTCATGATTTTCATATGCATCAATGTTTTATGAGATTGTAATTCTTAAAAAATATAAATGTCTAATGTAAGAAATATGTTTAACAGAGATTTAATTTACAAACAACATGATAGATAAACCTTGAGTTTGTGAGATGTGTGTTTCATGATTTTCATATGCATCAATCTTTTATGCGATTGTAATTCTTAAAAAATATAAATGTCTAATGTAAGAAATATGCTTAACAGAGATTTAATTTACAAACAACATGATAGATAAACCTTGAGTTTGTGAGATGTGTGGTTCATGATTTTCATATGCATCAATCTTTTATGCGATTGTAATTCTTAAAAAATATAAATGTCTAATGTAAGAAATATGCTTAACAGAGATTTAATTTACAAACAACATGATAGATAAACTTTGAGTTTGTGAGATGTGTGTTTCATGATTTTCATATGCATCAATCTTTTATGAGATTGTAATTCTTAAAAAATATAAATAAAGAGAAAATATGTTTACCAGAGATTTAATTTACAAACAACATGATAGATAAACCTTGAGTTTGTGAGATGTGTGTTTCATGATTTTCATATACATCAATCTTTTATGCGATTGTAATTCTTAAAAAATATAAATGTTTAATGTAAGAAATATGTTTAACAGAGATTTAATTTACAAACAACATGATAGATAAACCTTCAGTTTGTGAGATGTGTGGTTCATGATTTTCATATGCATCAATCTTTTATGCGATTGTAATTCTTAAAAAATATAAATGTTTAATGTAAGAAATATCTTTTTTCATTATTGTATATTTTATTAAGAAAAATCTTTTATTCATTCACAGGAAAATGGATCAAAAGCAAAGAAAGATCAAATTTTCAAGCAATAATACAAATAGACAGGAAAGATAAAACTTAAGTTTGTGGCTAATGATTTTCATGCATCTTTTATAAAAAAATGAAAGTGTAAATTTACAAAAAATACATAGAGACAAACTTATACATGGAAACAAAAACTCTTATTCGTGTTAAGTGTATGGTTTAAAGTTTTTTCAAAAACGTAAAAATCCACAAACACACGCTTGTGAGACATAGACATATTAAATAAGGCAGAAAGAGAGGCGACACTGATTGAGGTGAGTGTTCCAAATGACAGTGGCTTAAAAGAGCAGAGAGGAAGAAATTTACAAAATACCAAGGCCTAATATATGATATGAAGAGAATCTGGAACTCAAAAAACATCACCATTATCCCAGTTATAATAGGAGCTAAAGGCCTCATGAAGAAAAATTTCAAAAAGTATCTGGAAAGTATTCCCGGAAAACCAAGTGCAAAAAAAATCCAAATAATTGCACTTAAGGGAATTGCCAAATCTTTAAAAGAGCACTGGGTTGGAGCCTCTAAATAGCAGGTGATAGTCTGGCATTTGGAAGAATGCTCCGTCCCTATCCTAATGAAAACAGAAATGTTTTTAAAAAGTGAGAAACCATATTCCTGTGATGTGTGTGATTCAGTATTTTCATAGAAATCAACGTTAATAATACAGATGCGAACACAGGTGAAAAACCATATTATTGTCCAAGGTGTCACTCATCATTTTCAGATAGATCAAAATTAAAAGACGTATGAAAATACACACTGGAGAAAAACCTTATTCTTGTCAAGTGTGTGGCTCATCTTTTTCCCAGAAATCAAATTTAAAAACACACATTCGAATCCACACTGGATAGAAACCTTATTGTCATGTATGTCATTCAGCATTTTCAGAAACATCAACATTAACAAACCACATGCAGACACACACTGGAGCAAAACCTTATTCTTGTAAAATGTGTGGATCGGCATTTTCACAAAAATCAACGTTAATAATACACATGCGAATACACACAGGCGAAAAACCATATTTTTGTCCAAGGTGTCACTCATCATTTTCAGACAGATCAAAACTAAAAAGACACATGAAAATACACACTGGAGAAAAACCTTATTCTTGCCAAGTGTGTGGCTCATCTTTTTCACAGAAATCAAATTTAAAAACACACATTCGAACCCACACTGGAGAGAAACCTTATTCTTGTAGTGTATGTCATTCAGCATTTTCAGTAGAATCAACATTAACAAACCACATGCGAACACACACTGGAGAAAAGCCTTTTTCTTGTAAAGTGTGTGGATCATCATTCTTAGCTCTATCAAGATTAAAAATACATATGCTAACACACACTGGAGAAAAACCTTATTCTTGTCAAGTGTGTGGTTCATCATTTTCACAAAAAACAAGTTTACAGAAGCATATGCGCACCCACACTGGAGAAAAACCTTATTCTTGTAAAGTATGTGGATCGGCATTTTCACAAAAATCAAGTTTAAAAACGCACATTATCAGAATCCACACTGACGATAAACCTTATTCTTGTGAAGTGTGTGGCTCGTCATTTCCGGATCCATCAAATTTAAAAATGCACATACGTACACACACTGGTGAAAAACCTTTTTCTTGTGAGATGTGCAGCTCATCATTTTCAGTTAAACAAAGCTTAAAAGTTCACATGCGAAGACATACTGGAGAAAAACCTTATTCTTGTAGAGTATGCAGCTTATCATTTTCAGTAGAATCGACATTAAAGATTCACATGTATAAACACACTGGAGAAAAACCATATCTGTGTGAAGTGTGTGGTTCATCATTTTCAAGAATATACGGTTTAAGATTCCATATGAAAACCCATACTACAAGTAAACCCTAACCAAATATTCAAAATACAAGATGAATTCTTGAACTGCAATCCACGAAAGCCAAAAAAAGTTAAGTGGTCAATGCACAGATGAAAATTAGTGTTCTTTACATCTTTACTAACTCAAGGTTTTAGAGAGAGGAGAATACTAGTTGAACACTCGGATATCTATGTATCTCATAGAAAAAATGTTAGTCTTGTGAAATGTGTGGTGCATCATTTTCTGAAAGATCGACTTCAAAATATCACATGAATACTTACAGTAAATAAAGTCTTGGCCCCAGGAGAAGACCCATGATCTCTGAGAACTAAACTAAAATATCACATGAATACTTACAGTAAATAAAGTCTTGGCCCCAGGAGAGGACCCATGATCTCTGAGAACTAAACTAAAATATCACATGAATACTTACAGTAAATAAAGTCTTGACCCAAAGAGGGGACCCATGATCTCTGAGAACTAAACTAAAATATCACATGAATACTTACAGTTAATAAAGTCTTGACCCCAGGAGGGGACCCATGATCTCTGAGAACTAAACTAAAATATCACATGAATACTTACAGTAAATAAAGTCTTGACCCCAGGAGGGGACCCATGATCTCTGAGAACTAAACTAAAATATCACATGAATACTTACAGTAAATAAAGTCTTGACCCCAGGAGGGGACCCATGATCTCTGAGAACTAAACTAAAATATCACATGAATACTTACAGTAAATAAAGTCTTGACCCAGGAGGGGACCCATGATCTCTGAGAACTAAACTAAAATATCACATGAATATTTACAGTAAATAAAGTCTTGACCCCAGGAGGGGACCCATGATCTCTGAGAACTAAACTAAAATATCACATGAATACTTACAGTAAATAAAGTCTTGACCCCAGGAGGGGACCCATGATCTCTGAGAACTAAACTAAAATATCACATGAATACTTACAGTAAATAAAGTCTTGACCCCAGGAGGGGACCCATGATCTCTGAGAACTAAACTAAAATATCACATGAATACTTACAGTAAATAAAGTCTTGACCCCAGGAGGGGACCCATGATCTCTGAGAACTAAACTAAAATATCACATGAATACTTACAGTAAATAAAGTCTTGACCCCAGGAGGGGACCCATGATCTCTGAGAACTAAACTAAAATATCACATGAATACTTACAGTAAATAAAGTCTTGACTCCAGGAGGGGACCCATGATCTCTGAGAACTAAACTAAAATATCACATGAATACTTACAGTAAATAAAGTCTTGACCGCAGGAGGGGACCCATGATCTCTGAGAACTAAACTAAAATATCACATGAATACTTACAGTAAATAAAGTCTTGACCCCAGGAGGGGACCCATGATCTCTGAGAACTAAACTAAAATATCACATGAATACTTACAGTAAATAAAGTCTTGACTCCAGGAGGGGACCCATGATCTCTGAGAACTAAACTAAAATGAAAAAGGTGAGACTTTTTTATAATTTAATATGCAGACAATAATGATGCACTTCTTGTGCTGATACTACTATTAACAACATTTGGATATTTGAGCAATTCTAGTTATGAAATTTGTCAAAATAAGCAAAGTCCACAAGAAAAAGTTAAAGTTAAATGTCCATAGAAAAGAAAAAAAGTTAAAGTTAAATGTCCATAGAAAAGAAAAAAGTTAAAGTTAAATGTCCATAGAAAAGAAAAAAAGTTAAAGTTAAATGTCCATAGAAAAGAAAAACATATTCAAAGTTTAAGAGACGTTGACGATACTTAATAGAGTACTCGAATATATAATGCATAAATAAACCAAGTGTGATCGCTAAGGTCTTACTGAACTAAAATAAATAACTGAAAAACCTTGTGTGTGTTTTAGCATTTAAACAAAAATCTAATTTTATGAAACACACGCGGATATCGACCCTCGAGTGTCTTCGGTCTCTCTCTCACTGACATGAGGAAACTCCCCGACCAAATATTCAAAATAACATAGTATTCAAAGCCAAAATAAGATCCCCTCAGAATAGCTACACATTGGCAAGCAATTCCGTACCTTGTTCGAGTGATGTTAATCAAGTAGCAGAGGTTAACTCCAAGACCCAGGAAGACAGTTGAGAAAAAAAGTATTGACATTCCCTCCCCGTGGGGATGGTCCAGCCAGAAGCAACTCTTTGTTAAGGAAATGGAGATCCATGAGTAGAAGTGAATAAGATTCATTTCACGTTAAAAAGTTTGAGAAGTGAATAAATATTCAGATACTTATATCTCATCAAGTTTTATACCCTTGATTTTTGAGAACTAGTTGAGCTAAAGTAAAAAAGGATATAAAAGTTTAGTCTAGTATTTGCTCATAATTGCATCTATCGAAATGTTGAAGTTATTCTAATATACGAGGCCTGTCTAAAAAGTATCCGACCGTAGGCCAGAAAACATATTTCAAATACGTGACGGGGTTGGGACCTTAATCCCCTTCAAAGTAGGCCCCTTGTGCTTGCACACACTTAGCCCACCGATCCATCCACTGCCGGAAACACCTCTGGAAGTCTTCTTTTAGAATGGTGTTCATCTCCGCCGTCATGTTAGATTCAGCAGGTGTTTGGAGAATATGTGATAGGTGTAACACAAATTAAGGAGTGGTTCACCGATTCAAAAATGGCCGCACGTCAGCAGAGAGTGACCAGCGTACTGGCAGGCCCCAAATTGCTAGGAGTGCAGCTGTTGTTGAGAGGGTGCGAAAAAAGAAATAATGCGGATGCGTTTTAGACAGGCCTCGTATACTTACACATATTCTGATGCAAAACATCCTTATCATTAAATGTATGGACAATGGTGTTCTATATTACAGGTTATTTCTAGGTCAAGCTGAGAATCATGGCCGAAAAGTTTTCAATTTTCTAAAATTTTCGACGGAAATTAGGTCAACTGTACTTTTTAATACTTTGAATCAAATATTTACGCATATGTGTTCTAAGCTAAATAAATAAAAGTAGATTGAATAAAAAGTTTGATTCAACTTTCCATTAAACTTGACAATGCGCACTTTCAGAAACATCATTGTTTTAAAGGACTGATTGAAAAATGTCGACACAAGATCGATAATATTTATTATTTACGATTAAATGATTTAAAATATTTATTGAATTTAATATTTGTTTATCTAAAGGGCAAACGAATAAAGTCGTCGTGGGTTTGTTTTGATTGGAGGTCTGTAATCCAGAAATTCGTATTTTAAATATAAAAAAAGGAGTTACAATTAGTTAAAAAATTAATATTAGAATTAATTAATTTAGAAAATAATAATTATTTTATTTTCAGAAGCACGAGTAATATTTGTTAAATTATTACTTGAATAAAAAAAAACGAAGAAGAAAGCCGGTTTCTAGAAATTTTGCTTATTTGAGGGAACTTCTTGTTCAATGAAAATGTCGTCTGCCTGGAACGTTTCCCATGAAAAATGAAAGAACTTTTTTCAAGAGAAATTTTATCGCCCACTTTTAGAGCATGGTATATGTCTGATTTGATACTTTGGACATTGTTCATGATGTAATTTGTATAATGTTGCAAAAGTGTCCCAAACTATTTGCCAATACCTAAGAATATGTTAAAAACATAAAATGCAGAAATAAGCAGTTAATGATTTATAATAAAAATCCTTCTTTTCGTGTATGGAAATGTTAAATTTTTGATACTTTGAACATTCTTCACGATCGTAAGTACGTCTTTTCTTGTATGGAAATGTTAAATTTTTGATACTTTGAACATTCTTCACGATCGTAAGTACGTCTTTTCTTGTATGGAAATGTTAAATTTTTGATACTTTGAACATTGTTCACGATCGTAAGTCTTTTCTTGGGGTAACTGATCACATCATTTTAATCCTGATTGATGGAGTCCATTTCTCTTTCTGGACTGTTTTTGTCTTAAGAAGGAAATCTATGTGTAATAGTAAACTGCCTGGATAAACATTCACAAGTATGGTCGGAAGGAACCTTTAGTTTTCCACAATTAAAATTTAAGTTTCATAATGAAATATGTTTGCTATTGATTGGGTTCGTTATCAATTTATGTACGCGATAGCCATTTACTTTCATCAGAAAGAGATGATTTAAAAATTTCAAGATTGTCTAATATTTCTAAACAAAGCTTATCATCACAAGTATGGAAAACGAAGCAAAAACTCGCTTCTCACGAAGAACGAATGACGTCAAGGATCCCTCTGTTTCCCACGTGACGTCACAGCCTCACGCAGGTGCACATTGACCCTTGATCTGAGGTCTTGTCATGCGGTGACCTTGTCATGTTTGTGATTTCCGACTGTGAGAACAGGCCCTATTCTGCACTCGACTGCACGGGTTCAAGTCAAGCCAACGATTTCCAACAGATACGTCCATTCCCATAGGGTCATTATCCAACATCGCCATCTTACCCCTGCTGTCTCTTCCATCTCATGTCTTATCAATCATCCTTTAATTTCGTCATAACGCCATAAAGGATCTGTTCCCTCCATTGTAATAGATGACGCCATTCTTTTGTTATATCATAAATTATCTCCTCCACCCTCTGTTTTAATAGATTCCATCATTATTTAATAGTATGCATGGTTATTTTTATCTTGTTTTCGCGGATGACGTCATTCTTTAGTGACATCATCCACGGTGCACAGTTATCTCAACTTCTGTTTTTAACGATGACGTCATTCAGTGTACACAGATGTCGCCGTCCCAGCAGGTAACAGGGTAAATATTTAAAGGTCGGAAGGGAACGTTTATTGTTTTACAATTGTAAAACTAATTTTACTATATTTTGCATAAAATCCACCAAATATTAATATTAAGTCGGTTGAGGAGTAAGTTCTGAGCATATTTAGAGGCTGTTAGCAAAAATGCGGAAGGGGAGAATGATTCAGTATTGTTAGCAGTAGAGACTTTCTATAAAGGGCGTCTCTTGTGCAAAGCGTTTATAAAAGTTTCTTTCCAAGAACTATCTATGTGTACTATAATATATAGCACAGGTCTTTTTCCGAGCTTCATATGTCATGATCGTTTTTAAGTCTTATGTAAACCGATTATTGTTGAGCTTACAGATTCGCTGGCGTCGTTTACAAAATTAGATTTCAACTAGTGTTCTCTAGAGTGTGATAATTCAACTGACACCGAAAAAACATTGCACACAAATTACAAATTAGATTTATCGAACGGTTCACGACAAGCCGAGAATGTTACTGAGCTGGAATAACAATACTACTACTACTACTTGGAATGTACATTGATATAAAATTGCTGCTTGGAAAATACCTTTATAATCCACTTTTAACAGAGGCTTGGTATTGAGATTTATGCATTCATCTTTAATGAGGTTTACTTATTTCAGTTGTAATTTCAAGTAGAACTTAGACTGACAAACGACTGATGGCGCTTAGTATATAGATGGGTGCTTCTTGCTTAAAATGCCGAAAAAAAGATTTCTGTGTCTTTTAAAGTTTAAGAGGTAAATAAGGGGCAATAACTCTTAATTTTATTTTTGAGCCAGACTTTATCCTGAATTGTTATTTTGAGCCAAAATTTATCGTTAATTTTTAACAAAACTGATATTATCTTCAACTGGAATTATGGATTTGAAATTGTTCCAGTTCGAAGATGTGCTATATTTTACGTCAGAAAAAGCAAAGCAGATAGATTTTTTGCAAGCCCAGTCAACAACCCAAGTATAAGCAACATAAATGCGTAAATTTTCAATAAAATCTTAATTTTTCCATTTATGTATACTTTGTTGTTCATTTATTACTAAAAAATTTTCAAAATCATAAATTTCCCATTTACGTATAATTTGTTGTTCATTTATTACTAATTAATTGAATGTCGCAGTAAATTACGTTACATGTAATAACAACAGGTGATAAGAGTTATTGCCCCTTATTTACCTCTTAAACTTTAAAAGACACAGAAATCTTTTTTTCGGCATTTTAAGCAAGAAGCACCTATAGATGTGTGTAAGTATGTTAAATGAATAGTGAGCTTATACATGTATTACACATAGTGTTATTTGTTGAGTTGGTTTGATTTATTCTCATGAGGTTAAAAGAAAAACTGCAAATCTTTAAGTAAATATGTGCCTAGTCAAAATCGAAAATTGCCTGGTGTATTTCGGTTAGTCACATTACAATGCTATCGTTTTTACTCTCATCTCACACCAACGTTTTTTTCGTATAGAATGCCAGATATCATTAGTTACGCTTACGGATTCGCCATGATGGCCTGTCGTCGCTAGCGTCGTTTACAAAATTACATTTCAACTTGTTTTCAACTGACACCGAAAACACATTTGGGCGGCACACAAACCATCGTAGCTTACAAATGAGATCGGCCGACATTTTATCGAACGGTTCCTACTAATACTACTACTACTACTACTACTAATACTACTAAACCCATCGTTTCCAATGGTGTTATTCATCACCAACTTACAATATCATAAAACCTTATCTTCGACCTGGTGATACCAGATCAGGCTGCCCTGTGGCTCCCTGAGACGAAATTCACCTACATTGACGTTTTTTTTTTTTTGTAAAACTTAATTATGTTCTACAAAACCAAAAACAAAAACAACAGCCCCTCTCCCTTTCTCCCTCCCCTTTTTTATTTTTATTTTTCCTACCCTACTCCCGGTCCTGGATATGACCTTAAACTACATCCGATGGTGAGATCCGGCTTACGGACTTTGGGGAATGTGGAGCCTCCTCTTAATTACCATTGCTCCCAGGTCCACCCTGACCCGGAGTGGTAGTACCTGTTAGGTCCCAACTATGGGTTAAATAGAAACAGATATTAAAAGGGGAAAGAAACAAAAAAGAGAAGAAAACAAGACCAGATTCGGCATTAAATAACCCAAAAAGGGTTGATATGCCGTAAAACCAAACTACCTTATCTTCGAGTGACCTTTCATATTCACTATTTCAAAACTTTGGTAAATTTGTATAAATTTGGTTATTCTCATCTTGAGTGTTATCAACTGGAACCTCCGGCCTTCTTCAGGTGTATCTTTTCGAACTCGGGAATATTTCTGTCAAACTCGGGAATCTGGATGAATTTCGAATGGAACCTTTTATTTAATCAAATTAAAAATCTGTAACTTGCTTAATTACTTTAATGTTTTGGTAGATCATCTTTAAAGCTTAAGTCATTTCATTCGAACTCAGAAGATATTTTTTTATGAAATTCGCTCCAGACAAAGCATGGAACCATTTGATGTAAGGAGCTATAAATAACGAAAGATAATTATTGTAAAGACAGAAGATACTTATTGATCTTGTTCTTGAAAAGACCAAGACTATAGGTAGAAGGTAAACAGTCAGCAGGAAGAGAGTTTCACGAGCCTGCAGTTCTTGGGAAGAGGCTACTGGAATCGGAAGTTGTATTATAACCAGGTATCAAACTACTAGACCAACGAGTTAAACAAGCTAAAACAAAAGAAGTAGGGAATAAATCAGACAATTCTGAAGAACGCGTGTCATAATAGTATTTATAAAAAAGACTGAGACTAGCAACTTCACGTCTATGAGAGAAAGGGCGCAGCCATGACTGGGAGGAGTCTTCAGTAATTCGCAATTTTTCGTATAGCCTGCACCGAGGATTGAACCTTCAACCTTCCGATGACTATCACTTAGAACTGAATTTTACTTAGTACTATATCCACTGTGAACAGTTTTAGTATGAATTTTGAGAGCCTATTCTTGTTTTTTCTATGTGTAGTCTTACTACTTATCACTTATCCGGCTTTCATTACTACATATCACTGTGTGTGTATATTCCGTCCAGATTCCCGAGTTCGACAAAAATATTCCTGAGTTTGAAGAGATACACCCGGAGAAGGCCGGAGGTTACAGTGGCTAAAACGTTGTGATGATAACACTCAAAATGAGAAATGTAGTCCGAATAACCTATTGTTTTTTTCAACAGTGGACGAGAGACTACAGTGTCCCTACGCCACTTGTCTCCATGATGAATTGGCTACTCTGGTGCCCCCTCGACGTAAATTCACTAGACTAACTCGACAATCAACTAAATCTCATTCATTCACTGTGGAGGTCCCCAGATGTCGGAGAGCCTTCTACTCAAATAGCTTCTTTCCTCGTACTGCTGGCCTCTGGAACTCCCTCCCTGCCCCCTGTTTCCCCAACAGTACAGACATGCAGAAATTTAAAACTAATGTAAACAGACACCATGCTTCGCAGATCCCAATCTAGGTTGACCGCCCCCTACCTTCTCCCCTTTTCTTTTTCTCAGTAGCCCCTTACGTCTACAGTGGCGGCCTGCCTTGTTTGGGGTGAACTCTGTTAAAAAAAAAAAATGCCAATTGCAAATGTCATCAACACCGCAAATGGACGTTCTTTAGGGACCTCCCATTGGTTGTGAACTATTTATCCCCCCCCCTCCTATATGTAACACGATGTAACTTTAATTTAGATTAAGATTATCAACAAAACTTTTTTACCATTCAAAAGAGGATACATAAAATAAACTGCTGATGATTTTTTTAGAATTTTTTCCAGCATACGAAACTCATGAAAATGTGAAGTTAAAATGTTGTTTACTTTTTTTACGTGATAAAATAACGTTTTTATGTATAAGCATTTTTGCGCTCTCTGATAGGCATATTTTTAATAAATCTCGCATAAATCAAGTTATGGCCAGATCTTCACGAAATTTTCAATACTTATTCACTATAGGACTAATTTATCTTTAAAATGCTGTTTTCCTAAAATATATTAGGGAAAATATTTTTTCTACGTGACCCATCCCCCCCCCCCCCCTATTTCATTTTATGAAATATTGAACGAAATATATTCAGGTCCGGCGGTTTTTTTTCTTATATAAAACTAAAGTGTTTTAAAAAACACATTGGATTAATTTTATTAAATTTTACGTCCACATATTTAGTAAACTGGTCCGTGAATGCACAAATAAAAAGTGGAAATAAAAGCAATATTATTATGTTTTGAATTTTTGTTTAACCTTTTCTCAATAAAATATACTGTGATTTATTGAAATGCCCCAAAAAAAAAAGTTTTACGAAATAATTTTTATTTTCAGAGACATTTATTCATTTGATCGAGTTTATCGGTTAGTCAAAATGTTTAAAAACATTTTTGAAAATATGTGTTCTAAATTTTTCAAAATATTTTAATTAGGAATCGTAAAAGACCAAAGTTGTATAGGACCTGAGGTCGTATACAACTTTGTATACGTCGACCTCATATGTACTTGGAAAAAAGTCCTTCATTTGCTAGAAGTAAGAAAGCCTTTTTGGCCGTAGCTAGTTTCACAGCAACTATGGAACGCAATACTAGCCGTAATTAACGCGGTTAATTTTTAGAGTGAAATTGACGAACGCTAATTAATTTGTAGAGCTAAGCTCATTCAAAAAAAAAAAACGTTGACAAAAGTAAGTATTGATTATATTTATTATTATTATTATTATTATTATTATTATTATTATTATTATTATTATTATATATTTATAATACTTTTTATCATTTTTCTTTTTTCAAATTAAAATGTTTATCCATTCAGAATTTTCTTTCGAAATTTCGAAATAAAAACTTATTTTTACTTTGAATTTTTATTATTCAATGGACGAATATTTTTAATCATTAACATACCACAATACTTTCTCCGTTTTCATTTTCAGTTTAATTTTTATTATATAAAATTTAAGTCAAATGCTAACAAAACAAAATAGATCAAATCGTTACTTGCAGTAGTATTTTAAAATTAAACGTGACTGGGGAATCTTATACTATTGTCAACAGAACGAGAGCGGGTTTAACAAATAAATGTGCAACAAATAAATGTTACCAGAGAGCTAACTTGAGTTACTCAACTACCTACCTGGATAAGTTTGAATTTGATTACTTTGAATTTTTATTATTCAATGGACAAATAAAAGAACGTCGTTCTTTTATTGATAATTACTGTTGGACGTTCAGTATGTAGCAGTTACCTCCTCCTTTCAAAACATAACTACACCGGTTTGCCGGTAGGTGTCGCTTTTTCACCGACAGGTGGCACTGTAAAGCGACACCAGAGTTATCTGCCCTTCTGACTATAAAAACCGGTGCATAACGGAAAATCCCTCTCTTCCTCACCGACCTGCCTCGGCAGACAGACGCTGACACTAGCGTTCCGTTTCACTCTTCTCTGGTTGACAGAACGACGCTAATACACTAGCGTTTCGTCACACGCTTTTCTTTTGAACTTGTCTCAGCAAAACAACTACCAACACACGTTTCTTCCGTCAACACGTGGGCAAACAACGGTAAGAGTTTCTCAACTCGTTTTCTTTGTGTTACGGCTTTCAAAGACTTTTCCTACGCCGGACTCATTTCTTCTTATACCTTTTCAAGAACTGTTTTTCCATCAACACACATGCATACATCACACACTTCATCATTCCACGTACACACACGTTCAATAAACGTTATTTGAACTACTTCATTTTTGTTCATTAATTATTACTCTGTCTTTGCATGCAACATTGTTTGATTCAACTGAACACGTTTATAATCGGGGGAACACGACCGCTCGATCCGAACAAGTACATGTCGGAAAAAAAAAACGAACGTACATGTTGGATCGTTCTTTGAACGTTCTAACATAAAGCTGGAAAAATTGATTGAAATTATATACAGGTGAACGTGTGCAAGCAGGAGGTAAAGCCTGGGAGGGTGAACGAAAAAAATAACCCTAACCCGTGCAAGCAGACGGCCGTATCAAACCATGCTATGGTTGATCGGGACAATTTCATTCGAGAAATCTGCACACTTCATTTGCACTGCAAAAAAGTTGGTTAAATTATACATAAATGTTGGTTATCTTTCGGAAAAATATTGGTTAAAAGTTTTGCTGATTTTATGGAGCAAGACTATAGTAAGGACCCCAGTTCAGTAACACAACACGGGGGACAAAATTTGTAAGTCACCGGCGTCTTCCGGTTGACCTCGCAATACACGTGGTTGCTATTTACGAAAGAACTTGTAAATAAACCTTTTTTTTTATTTTAATAAATGCAGTATATTTCGGAATTTTTTTTTCTTTTAACATGTTAATATTTATTTTAAGGCAGAGGATCCATAAATAAAACAAATAAAATATTAACATGTTTTCTTTTTAAACATGTTTTTAGTGTCACTATTTACTTGCCTCCCCACGAGGGCAGAAATGGGTGGTATGAAATATTTATCGCCGGACTTAAGTAATCTTCCGTTTTGTAGGGAAACATCAAGCTTCCCAAATGAAATATTTATCGCCGGACTTAAATAATCTTCCGTTTTGTAGGGAAAAATCAAGCTTCCCAAAAAGGGGCATTCTGGATCTTACCTCAGTTTAAAAGGATTTTTCCATACTACACTTTGCTCCTAGCCCGAGGAGGAAAAACGGAAGATTACGCAAGTTATTTTAATAAATAAAGGAAATATATACGCTTTTTTAAAAATCGGCTGACTTGTAATCTTTCGTTTTGCCTCCCAACGAGGGCGGAGTTAGACTTCAAAAATCAGTTTCTAAACGGAAGCAATTTAAAGTTTATGAAGTTTTTTTCTTTTTTTTTCTGTAAGCAACAATTATAAACAAATAAATAAAACTTCGCTAGTTACTCGCCTCCCTACAAAAAGAAAAAAAAGTATTTTCATATAGCCCTCCACTTTTTCTTAAAATACACAACACGAAATATAGAATTGCGTTTAAAATTTGTTTTTTATTTATTAAATAAAAGTAAAACAAAAAAAAAATGATAAATTGTTTTGTTTATTGCAAAACGAAAGATTACAAGTCAGCCGATTTTTAAAAAAGCGTATACATGTTAAAAGAAGAAAAACCCGAGTTGTTTTGTAAATAACGACCACGTGTATTGCGAGGTCAACCGGAAGACGCCGGTGACTTCCGGATCTAGTTCCGCGTGTTGTGTCACTGAACTGGAGTCCTTATTGTAGTCTTGGTCCACCACTTTTTCGAGGCACCGGTTGAATAGAGCAGACGCTAGCATGACGTCATAGTTGTCCGCCATTTTGGCTGGCAAACTACACGTTCAGCAAAATATCATTTATAAAAAAATAAACAAATAAACTTATACAAGTAGGTAGAAGAAGAATTTTTTGGTAGCATCTCTTTCTTGCTTATTTTATTTACTTTTTAAATATAACTTTCCTTAATTTCAATAACTTAAATCGAGAGCAGACTTAGTAATGTGGATGAAATCCATCAACATATTGTGAAAAGTAAAAAAAGAAAAAGAAACCCAAAAATAAAAAAAATTGTATTCATGGGGGGGGGGGGGAGGGGGGTCAATAAAATGACAATTCAGTGTTTATTTTTAATAATGATAGGGAAATATCTATTTTAAAATGATTGCAATTGATTGATTCATTTGAGTCACGCCTACTGGCACCTCCGGCGGGCATAAAAGTGATGCCCAGTAATTTCGGATAAAACCAGTGCCATTTTGAATTGCATGAGACTCGTAAAGTTGTTGTAGCCATTTTGGGGGGAAAAAATGAGAAAGAAGAATATCTGGTGCTTTTACAGATTAGCGTACATATGAAAAACGCTGAAAATCGCAGTTCCAATTAAATTAACCGGAAAACTCTTTGAAATACTTATGTATCAAGCAAAAATAGGTTTGTACACCAAAAATTAACAAAAACTATCGAGTAGAATTTTAATAAAAAATAAAAATCCATTATATCGTTAAATCACTAAATTCAGGGGCGGTTAACCCAATCTGTCATATTAACAAGTAATAAATCAATGGCATTCACCAAAATACGATGAAACTGATTTTGATTTTTAATTAAAATTCTACTCAATCATTTTTCCTACTTTTTGGTGAATACTTATTTAAATCTGCTGCGTAAGTATATAATACTGTTTTTTTCTTTTGTGGTATTTATAATTTAATACGGACGCTTCTCTGTACAAGCACCAAATATCTTTCAAATATAATTGTAATGAATGAATGAATGAGTTTGTGGAGACTGAGTTTGCTTTTGATAAAGCTTTATTCGGCAAAGATATAACGCAGGGAGCGAAGCCTCCACGAAGAAGTAATGGCGTATTTACAGAGAAAGGGAAGTAACAAAGGGAAGTAATTCACTTCCGGAGGAAGTAAAGAGTTCTTTTCATCACATTCTCCGCCACACAGAGCTGTATGTTCGTCTGGGGAAGAAAAGTTAGTCGGGTGGCGGCGTCTGCTTAAACTGAAAAAGAGAGAAAAACAAAGGTTCAAAGCTGATAGTTTTCAGCTAGATACCGAGGACTTTGGCGGATTCTGGTAGAGCGTCGAATATTCAGCTCATCAGCATTTTCTGAAGATATACTTTGGCAATCTTCCGAGGATGGGGAGTGGGCAGGGGTAGGAACCGAATTCTCAACGATGGATTTTTCATGAACAGGAGAAGTGTTAGACTGGAGAGGTGCAGTCTGTATCTGTAGGTTCTCTGGCATAGGATTAATTTCGATATCGGAACTGCTTGTTCTATCGCCCCATGGAGACAAGTGGCGTAGGGACACTGTAGTCTCTCGTCCACTGTTGAAACGCACGTGGGCATAGTTTGGATTGACTTCGAGTACGTCAACGGATTCGACTAAGGGCTTGTATTTGCTTCCACGTACATGGCACTTCAAGAGGACGGATGTAGCTTTCGTTAACCATGTAGGTATGAAATCTCCAGTGGCTGATTTCCTTTGGAAGTTGAAGAGACGTTCATGGGGAGTGCAATTAGTGGAGGTGGAGAGCAATGAGCGGATGCTGTGGAGGGCTACATCTAGCACTTTTCCCAATTGATAATAGGGAGATTTCTCGACCGGAGAGCCAGACTCACTGTTTGCCAGATGATACCATTGTACCTCTCCACCTGTCTGTTACCTTGAGGATTAAAGGCGGTCGTTCGGCTGGTAGCAATGCCTCGGGAGCGCAGGAATTCCTTTAGTTCGTCCGACATGAAAGCTGTACCGCGATCAGAGTGTACAAAAGAGGGATTTCTGAAAACAGAGAATAGATTTTTTAGATGTTGCCGGACAGTTGCAGCTGAGACATCGACACAAGGGAAAGCGAAGGGGAAGCGAGAGTATTCGTCAACAACAGTCAGTATATAGCGGTTGCGGGCATTCTAAGGTAATGGTCCTTTGAAGTCTACACTTAGTCTTTCAAAGGGTTGACTCGCTTTTATGAGCGTTTGGGGTGGCGCATTAAAGAATCTTGGTTTTATCTCCGAGCAGACTTGACAGGCTCTTATTACCACTTTTACATCTTCCACTGAGTATTGCAGATTCTTGCTCCTGACAAAATGTAGCATTCGGGTGACCCCAGGGTGACATAAGTAATGAAATGAAACAAGGAATGTAACTTGTCAGCTGATGTAGTAGTAGAGCAGATGCGAGACAAGGCATCTGCAGCAGCATTTTGTTTCCCCGGGCGATACGTGATGTCGTAGCTAAAACAAGCAAGTTCCAACTTACATCTTGTGATCTTCTCATTTTTTATTTTGCTCTTGCTTTTAGGATCGAACATGAAAGAGACAGATTTTTGATCTGTGATCAACTTAAAATGCTTCCCGAGCAATAAGTGTCACCACTTTCGGATCGCCTCCACGATGTATGCCTCCTTTTCAACAGAGGAGTGCTTCTGTTCGGCAGAAGTTAGTGTTCTTGAAAAGAAAGCTACGGGATGAGAGTTTTGGGTTAAGGAAGCGGCGATGGCATGTTCCGAAGCATCGGTTTCGACCTCGAGAGGGAGAGAAGAGTCTATGGCTACTAGGGACGATTTCACAATTTCCTTCTTCAGGTACTTGAAGGCGTCTGCTTGTTCCTTAGTGAGGGGAAAGTTGGTAACTCTGGTAAGGGGGTGTAGCTTTTCAGAGAAGTTCGAGATCCACCTGGAATAGTGAGAGAACATCCCCATTGCACGGCGAAGAGAAGAGAGGTCTCGAGGTTCTGGCAAGTTCACCATCTCTTGAGCCTATCAGAGTCAGGTTATGGTATACCCACGCAAGTCTACAGAAGTAAGTGAGTAGTGACACTTATCTTTGTTCAGCGTCAGTCCGTACTTCGCTACTGCATTCATGAATTCTTTCAAATTTGTATCATGCATAGCCTGATCTTCCTCGAAGGTCTTCTCGCTTGATGACTTCATCGATGACTCATTGGAAACTCACTACTCCATTGGTTACTTCGAACGGGATTCGACAAAACTGATACAGAGACCGAGCAGCTTCGAAGGCTGTGTATTTTCGTTCTTCTGGCCTGATAGCAACCTAATGATACGCGCTGGTCAGATCAAGAGTGCTAAATAGTTTGTAGGTGGCAATCTCATTTACCATGTCCTCCATTCGAGGAAGAGGATAAGCGTCAAGGAGAGTGAACTGATTTATTGTTTAGGAGTAGTCCACAACAAGTCCCTTTCTGTGATTTTCTGGAGATACCACAAGCGTTTGAGCTCGCCACGGGGATTGAGAAGGCTCAATGATACCTTCCTTTAGCATACGGGAGACTTCCGATTTAATAAATTTAGCATCAGGTAAGGTATGTCGTCGGGATTTAACAGCTATCGGGCGACAGTCCGAGGTTAGATTGGTAAATAGAGAAGGGTAAGGGATATTTTAATGGTGGTCAGCCTACAGACAGTGAGAGGGGGAAGGGTCCTCCAAAAGGTATTTCCAGAGACGAGTGTCAACACAGAAATTTATACCTGAGAATGACGTCACAGCATAGGTTGGCCATAATTGCTAGTTTAACATTACAGTACTCCCTACCACTCAGACTGAGAGATACGACACAGTGCCCGAGGGTAGAGAACGAATGAGAACTGCTAGCCATCAAAATCATCTCAGAACTTGACATGCCAAACCGAGCCCTTTAACCTTATCCGGATGAATAAAAGTTTCGGAGCTCCCCGTATCGATGAGTATCCTCATAGGCTCACCCTCCATTTTCCCCCATAAGGACGAACGAGATAAACTCTCTGAGGAGTTAAAGGGAACAGATGAAGCAAGTAGGGACTCACCGTAGTTGATAGCAGCTGCCGTGGCTGATCTGCAGACACGAGCGAAATGCCCTTTTTTTACAATTTTTGCAAATAGAGTTTTTGGCAGAGCACCTCGCTCGGTCATGTCTCGGGTATCCACAGAAAAAGCATTTCTGTTCGGAGAGTGCGGCTAACGTGGGTTACTCCTCCTCGACACGTGGACTGGTCGTCCCTTGGTTCCAGTGGTTCAGCAGTGAGGATAGCAGCCGCCAAGGAGTCCATCTGGGCGTATGCTGTGTGTAGGTCGAGTTTCTTATTCGCTAACAGCCTTTGTCTAATGTGGGATGACGAAATCCCATTTATGAACGCATCCCTGATGTATTCATCTCTCGCCTGTATGGCTGTAACGGCCTGGAAATCACAGTCCTTAAAGAGTGTTTTTAAGGACTGTAAATATTGGTCAACACTTTCGTTAGTCCGTTGCCGATGAGTCGCCAATAGATGGCGACAGAAAATGCTGTTTCGAGGCTGGACGAAAACCTCTTCCAGAACATTCATAGCTGCGCGGTAATTGTCGCAGTCCGAAATGAGCTTATAAATTGCTGGCGACACGAGGTTGATTAATAAATTGAGTTTTTGTTCGTCCGTAAGCTGGGAGCCGTTGACGGTGTTGAGGAAAATATTAAAGGACCTTTCCCAGTGTCACCACGTGTCGCCCGCATCCGCTTTTGACGGGTCTAAATCCAGTCGTTCAGGCTTGAGGTATTTTTCCATTTTTTCTTTTATCTTTGCCGAATAAATTGTAATGAATGAATGAATGAATGAATTGTAATGAATGAATGAATGAATGAATGCATGAATGAATGAATGAATGAATGAATTGTAATGAATGAATGAATGAATGCATGAATGAATGAATGAATGAATGAATTGTAATGAATGAATGAATGAATGAATGAATGAATGAATGAATTGTAATGAATGAATGAATGAATGCATGAATGAATGAATGAATGAATGAATGAATGAATGAATGAGTTTGTGGAGACTGAGTTTGCGGGAATCTTTTACAATAATCAGCAGAGTCGCGAACGGGGTCCAAAAAAAGAACGAGAAAGGGTTTAAAAACATAAATTTGCGACAAGTAAAGTTGACCTACGTCGAGAATAGACATTTTTCTACTTACCTATGTAATTTGTTTGTATTTTCACGTAGTATAAATGGCTTTTTATTAGATGTTAAAAAAAAATTCTTGTTTTTTTTAACATCGAATTTGGCACACAGAAAATGGCCGCCCGGCCTCTTTATCATTACATAAATCGGCCATCTTGTTTTGTGCGATGTTCGTGTGCCGAATACTTAAATTTCTAATAAATAGCAATTGAAACGGGTTAAAAATCTTTTTAATAGTTGGAAAAGACACAGGTAAGTTTGAAAATAACTTTTATCGCCTACAGTTACTTTTATTTGTTGAATATTTGTTTTTTAAGCGTTTTTACTCTGCTGATTATTGTAAAAGATGCCCCCCATTTCTTCCAAAACCATTAATTAAAATAATTAAATGTTGGGCACTTCTGCAGTTTAGCTGTAACTCACACTTTATTGAAGGCGGGTGAAGACAACCAACCGGAAGTAACAGAATTACATGTTTTTATCCAAAATGACAATAATAACAGCGAACAATGTTTCTTTATTGAATATGAAAATATTTTATCTAATAATGTAAAAATTTATAAAAATAATAAATGTTTTTTTTATTGTATGAATTGAAAATAGTCAAGTGATTTTTAAAACGAAAATTAACATTTAAATGAATAGTCAGTGTTTTTTTTTATTGCATGAATTAAAACTCTCAAAATAGTCAACAATGATATTTTAAAACGAAAATTTATCATTTAAAACGAAAATCCAACAAACAGTCAACATTGTTTTTTTTATAAAACTTTGTTAAACTACCGGACAAATGGGCATAACAAGGAGGAACGCTGGCTTCCGGTGGAAAAAGGTTGAAGAAAGTGTCTACGGATGCCTAAAAGTGATACAACGATTTTTTTTTTATTCATTTCAGACTTTTCTTTTTTTTTCTTATTAATTTCAGACTTTTCTTTCATCATATTCTAATAATTAACATAATATAGAATATTTGAAAAATAATTTATTTGATTGTTTTCAAAACTTTAACATTTTTCATTGAAGAAAATAAACAAAATAGAATAATCTTTTTTTTTTTTTTTCAAAAAATAATGTTTCTGAGCACCGGAATGTGTTTTTAAAAAATATTTAGTGAAAATAATTTTATTTAGTGAAAATAATTTTTGGGGGGAGGTTTAGGGTTAGGGCATTTCCATTTCTAAGAAAAAAGTTGATTCTGGAAGTTACTCCATTTCCAAGAAAAAAGGTTTTCACTATTATTAAAAAAAATGTTTTGAAAACAATCAAATAAAAACAAATAAATTATTTTTCAAATAGTCTGTATTATGTTAATTATTAGATTATGATGAAAGAAAAGTCTGGAATTAATATGGCAAAAAGAAAAGTCTGAAATTAATATGAATAAAAAAAATTGTTGTATCACTTTCAGGCATCCGTAGACACTTTCTTCAAGCTTTTTCCACCGGAAGCCAGCGTTCCTCCTTGTTATGCCTATTTGCCAACTACCAATATATCGCAGATTGAGATCATTCAAATACATTTTGGGATTAAAAAAAAAAAAATCAGTCTAATACTTCCGGTTGAATGAATGGAACTCTTCAATTACAATGACAGTAGGTGACAGCTAAACTGCAGAAGTGCCAAATGTGAAGTAAATAAAATTAAAATAATTGAGCCTTTTAATTCTTAAATAGATCGCCAAAAATGTTCTCTTTATTTACCTTTGTAAAACTTTTCTGCGAAGTTGCATTTCGAGGTCGCCATTTTGAATTCTGACTGCGGGATTTGTAAATCGTGTTCTTATTTAAAAAAAAAAAAAAAGAAGGACCAAGCGAAAAAAGATTGGATAAATGTAAGTATGATCTTACGTAAATTATTGTACCTTTCTGTAAATATGTTTTTGCTAACTTGACAACGATATCACGGTATTCTCGCGTCGAGGTGGGACCAATTTTGAGAGGAAAAATTTAATTTGGGTATCTTTTTACAATAATCAACAGAACGAGAACGCCCCCCCCCCAAAAAAAAACAACAAATATACAACTCGCGAGTCGGGTTAAAAAAAAGTTTTAGAACGTGGTCAAAAAAATGAATATGCAACAAATAAATGCGACGTACGTCGAGACTGGAGATTTTCCTAGTTAGCTATTCCATTTGTTTGTATGTTTACGTAGGATACATAGGCTTTGGGTATATGTTACGAGACTCAGCAGAGGCGCGAACGGGGTCCAAAAAAAGAACGAGAAAGGGTTTAAAAACATAAATTTGCAACAAGTGAAGTTGACCTCCGACGAGAATAGATATTTTTCTACTTACCTATGTAATTTGTTTTTATTTTTACCTATTATAAATGGGTTTTCATTAGATGTAAAAAAAAAAAATGTCTTTTTTTTTTCCAACGTTTTCACAAAAACAATATGGTCGCTCCTAGTGATTTCGTTAGTAATCCCCCCCAATTCGGCCATGTTGTTTTTCGAAATTACGCTGTCAAAACTATTGATTTCTAATAAATAGCACTTCAAACGGGTTTAAAATACAAACAAATATCACATGCAAGTTTGAAACTAACTTTTACAGCTTACAGTTACTTTTATTTGTTGTAATTTGTTTTTTTTTGCGTTTTTACTCTGCTGAGTCTCGTAAAAGATTCCCATGGCTTTTTATTAGACATGAAAACATTTTTTTTTTCTGGGCACGAATTTTTACTTTAAAAAACATGGGTTAGGGTTATGATAAGGAATTTTTTACAGAAACAACAAGAAAAAAAACATTACGGTGTGATGAAAATGAAAATATGTAAATCAAATCACAATGACATGTAACTCAAAAGAAAATGATTTTATTCCTTTTGCTTAAAATGTAGTTTTGTTTTGTTCTTTTGCTTGGCTGAAAAATGAAAAATTGCGCTTTGAATATGAGCCCCGGTAAAAAAAAAACACGAGCCTGCGAAAATGTGAAGAAGCGACTGCCATTTTATTTTCCAGTCTGCGTGTGATAAAAATATCGATTTATATAAAAACAGCACTTTTAACAGATTATAATCATTAATAAATGTCACAGTTAACTTTGAAATCAACTTTTATCGGATACGGTAACTTTTATTTGATGTATATGTGTTTTTTTCAGCGTTTTCGTTGTAGGGCTATTGTTAAAAATACCCAGGGTATCTTTTACAATAGCACTAAAACGAAAACGCAAAAAACAAAACAAATATACAACAAATAAAAGTTACCGTAGCGGATAAAACAGAATTTCCAAGTTACCTGTGACATTTATTAATGACTAGCGACCCGGCGTTGCTCAGGGTCATAAAAACATATAATTGAAAAAAAATCGCGTGTGTAACATCTTTATATTCAAACTTCTATTTCTCCCCCTCTCTCTATAGCCATCTCTTTATCTTTCTACCTTTCTCTTCCTTGGTCGCCCCATTTCACCGCTACTTTCTAATTTTGCCTTTTGCGAAAGCTGTTTCTTCCCCACAATTTCTCCTACGTTGCCCAGGGCAATAGTATGACATATTTCTATAAAAAGTAACACCTCTATCTGCGCCTTCTATATAGGTACTTATCTCCGCCCTGGTGTTCATACTATATACGTATCTATCGCCACCCTAGTGCGCATACTATATACGTACCTATCGCCGCCCCAGTGCACATACTATATACGTACCTATCGCCGCCCCAGTGCACATACTATATACGTACCTATCGCCGCCCCAGTGCACATACTATATAAGTACCTATCGCCGCCCCGGTGCGAATGCTAAATAGTACTTATCGCCGCGCCGGTGTTAAATACGTACCTATTGCCGCCCCAGTGTGCATGCTACATAAGTATCTATCGCTGCCCTAGTGCGAATAATTAATATGTACATATTGCCGCTTTGGTGTGAATGCTAAATATGTACCTATCGCTGCCCCAGTGCGAATGTGAAATATGTAACAAGACAAGTTGCCACTGTAGATGTAAGTAGCTACTGAGAATTAGGGTGAAAGTTTAGGGATATGCTTTTCACATTAGTTTTAAATTTTTTCATGTTGGTACAGTTGGGGAAACAGGGAGAAGGAGGGAGTTCCAAATGGTCGGCTGCTCGAAGAAAGAACCTATTGGACTAGAACGCTCTCCGGCATCTGGAGACCTCCACAGTGAATGGATAGGATTAAGCTGATTGTTGGGTTGGCCTAGTGTATTTACGTCAAGGGGCCACAAGAGCAGCAAGTTCATCGGAGCACATTCCAATGAAGTACTTATCAAACAAGCACAAGGATGCAACATGGCGGCGATGGGACAATGGCTGGAGCTTCGTGGATAGTGAGGGGCATATTAGATTAGCAACTCTTTTTTGGACCTTGTCTAAGAGGGAGAGACTTGTGGATGATCCACCAGCCCAGATGTGACAACAATAATCCATGCATAGGCAGATGGTGACTTTGTAGAGATATAGGATACTGTCAGGTGTGAGAAGTTTTCTAGCACGGTAGAAGGAGCCCACTTTCTTTGCAGCGGCCTTTTCGAGATGAACCATTGTGGAGAGTGGGGCTTGCTGTAGAATGTTCGCATGGGGACATGTGCTTCAATGCCTGCTTTGACCTATTCAGTTACCTCATTTGCATTTGATCAGCAGATAATACCAACAAAGGTTAAAGTTTCAATTCTTACTAGATAAAATAAATAACAAGGATTAATATAAAATATTGGCTAATAAAATGAGAAAATAAATGGTTCAGTTTCAACTATTATGTGTCGCAAGTCCAAAGATCGGCCAATACATTGTTAGTATAACAACAACAATCTGAATAGAAGTTGAAATAATACAAATTATCAATCAACATCTAAAGAATCTTGATACTAGTTGAAATAATACAAATTATCAATCCTCATCTAAAAAATCTGAATACTAGTTGAAATAATACAAATTATCAATCCTCATCTAAAAACTCTGAATACTAGTTGAAATAATACAAATTATCAATCCTCATCTAAAAAATCTGAATACTAGTTGAAATAATACAAATTATCAATCCTCATCTAAAAACTCTGAATACTAGTTGAAATAATACAAATTATCAATCCTCATCTAAAAAATCTGAATACTAGTTGAAATAATACAAATTATCAATCCTCATCTAAAAAATTTGAATACTAGTTGAAATAATACAAATTATCAATCCTCATCTAAAAAATCTGAATACTAGTTGAAATAATACAAATTATCAATCCTCATCTAAAAAATCTGAATACTAGTTGAAATAATACAAATTATCAATCCTCATCTAAAAAATCTGAATACTAGTTGAAATAATACAAATTATCAATCCTCATCTAAAAATCTGAATACTAGTTGAAATAATACAAATTATCAATGAACATCTAAAAAATCTGAATACTAGTTGAAATAATACAAATTATCAATCCTCATCTTAAAAATCTGAATACTAGTTGAAATAATACAAATTATCAATCCTCATCTAAAAAATCTGAATACTAGTTGAAATAATACAAATTATCAATCCTCATCTTAAAAATCTTAATACTAGTTGAAATAATACAAATTATCAATCCTCATCTAAAAAAATCTAAATACTAGTTGAAATAATACAAATTATCAATCCTCATCTTAAAAATCTGAATACTAGTTGAAATAATACAAATTATCAATCCTCATCTTAAAAATCTGAATACTAGTTGAAATAATACAAATTATCAATCCTCATCTAAAAAATCTGAATACTAGTTGAAATAATACAAATTATCAATCCTCATCTTAAAAATCTGAATACTAGTTGAAATAATACAAATTATCAATCCTCATCTTAAAAATCTGAATACTAGTTAAAATAATACAAATTATCAATCCTCATCTAAAAAATCTGAATACTAGTTGAAATAATACAAATTATCAATCCTCATCTAAAAAATCTTAATACTAGTTGAAATAATACAAATTATCAATCCTCGTCTAAAAAATCTGGATACTAGTTGAAATAATACAAATTATCAATCCTCATCTAAAAAATCTGAATACTAGTTGAAATAATACAAATTATAAATCTTCATCTAAAAAATCTGAATACTAGTTGAAATAATACAAATTATCAATCCTCATCTAAAAAATCTGAATACTAGTTGAAATAATACAAATTATCAATCTTCATCTAAAAAATCTTAATACTAGTTGAAATAATACAAATTATCAATCCTCATCTAAAAACTCTGAATACTAGTTGAAATAATACAAATTATCAATCCTCATCTAAAAAATCTAAATACTAGTTGAAATAATACAAATTATCAATCTTCATCTAAAAAATCTGAATACTAGTTGAAATAATACAAATTATCAATCCTCATCTAAAAAATCTGAATACTAGTTGAAATAATACAAATTATCAATCCTCATCTAAAAAATCTGAATACTAGTTGAAATAATACAAATTATCAATCCTCATCTAAAAAATCTGAATACTAGTTGAAATAATACAAATTATCAATCTTCATCTAAAAAATCTTAATACTAGTTGAAATAATACAAATTATCAATCCTCATCTAAAAACTCTGAATACTAGTTGAAATAATACAAATTATCAATCCTCATCTAAAAAATCTAAATACTAGTTGAAATAATACAAATTATCAATCCTCATCTTAAAAATCTGAATACTAGTTGAAATTATACAAATTATCAATCCTCATCTAAAAAATCTGAATACTAGTTGAAATAATACAAATTATCAATCCTCATCTTAAAAATCTGAATACTAGTTGAAATAATACAAATTATCAATCCTCATCTTAAAAATCTGAATACTAGTTGAAATAATACAAATTATCAATCCTCATCTAAAAAATCTGAATACTAGTTGAAATAATACAAATTATCAATCCTCATCTAAAAAATCTTAATACTAGTTGAAATAATACAAATTATCAATCCTCGTCTAAAAAATCTGGATACTAGTTGAAATAATACAAATTATCAATCCTCATCTTAAAAATCTGAATACTAGTTGAAATAATACAAATTATAAATCTTCATCTAAAAAATCTGAATACTAGTTGAAATAATACAAATTATCAATCCTCATCTAAAAAATCTGAATACTAGTTGAAATAATACAAATTATCAATCCTCATCTAAAAAATCTGAATACTAGTTGAAATAATACAAATTATCAATCCTCATCTTAAAAATCTGAATACTAGTTGAAATAATACAAATTATCAATCCTCATCTAAAAAATCTGAATACTAGTTGAAATAATACAAATTATCAATCCTCATCTTAAAAATCTGAATACTAGTTGAAATAATACAAATTATCAATCCTCATCTTAAAAATCTGAATACTAGTTAAAATAATACAAATTATCAATCCTCATCTAAAAAATCTGAATACTAGTTGAAATAATACAAATTATCAATCCTCATCTAAAAAATCTTAATACTAGTTGAAATAATACAAATTATCAATCCTCGTCTAAAAAATCTGGATACTAGTTGAAATAATACAAATTATCAATCTTCATCTAAAAAATCTTAATACTAGTTGAAATAATACAAATTATCAATCCTCATCTAACAACTCTGAATACTAGTTGAAATAATACAAATTATCAATCCTCATCTAAAAAATCTAAATACTAGTTGAAATAATACAAATTATCAATCCTCATCTAAAAACTCTGAATACTAGTTGAAATAATACAAATTATCAATCCTCATCTAAAAAATCTGAATACTAGTTGAAATAATACAAATTATCAATCCTCATCTAAAAAATCTGAATACTAGTTGAAATAATACAAATTATCAATCCTCATCTAAAAAATCTGAATACTAGTTGAAATAATACAAATTATCAATCTTCATCTAAAAAATCTTAATACTAGTTGAAATAATACAAATTATCAATCCTCATCTAAAAACTCTGAATACTAGTTGAAATAATACAAATTATCAATCCTCATCTAAAAAATCTAAATACTAGTTGAAATAATACAAATTATCAATTCTCATCTTAAAAATCTGAATACTAGTTGAAATTATACAAATTATCAATCCTCATCTAAAAAATCTGAATACTAGTTGAAATAATACAAATTATCAATCCTCATCTTAAAAATCTGAATACTAGTTGAAATAATACAAATTATCAATCCTCATCTTAAAAATCTGAATACTAGTTGAAATAATACAAATTATCAATCCTCGTCTAAAAAATCTGGATACTAGTTGAAATAATACAAATTATCAATCCTCATCTAAAAAATCTGAATACTAGTTGAAATAATACAAATTATAAATCTTCATCTAAAAAATCTGAATACTAGTTGAAATAATACAAATTATCAATCCTCATCTAAAAAATCTGAATACTAGTTGAAATAATACAAATTATCAATCTTCATCTAAAAAATCTTAATACTAGTTGAAATAATACAAATTATCAATCCTCATCTAAAAACTCTGAATACTAGTTGAAATAATACAAATTATCAATCCTCATCTAAAAAATCTAAATACTAGTTGAAATAATACAAATTATCAATCTTCATCTAAAAAATCTGAATACTAGTTGAAATAATACAAATTATCAATCCTCATCTAAAAAATCTGAATACTAGTTGAAATAATACAAATTATCAATCCTCATCTAAAAAATCTGAATACTAGTTGAAATAATACAAATTATCAATCCTCATCTAAAAAATCTGAATACTAGTTGAAATAATACAAATTATCAATCTTCATCTAAAAAATCTTAATACTAGTTGAAATAATACAAATTATCAATCCTCATCTAAAAACTCTGAATACTAGTTGAAATAATACAAATTATCAATCCTCATCTAAAAAATCTAAATACTAGTTGAAATAATACAAATTATCAATCCTCATCTTAAAAATCTGAATACTAGTTGAAATTATACAAATTATCAATCCTCATCTAAAAAATCTGAATACTAGTTGAAATAATACAAATTATCAATCCTCATCTTAAAAATCTGAATACTAGTTGAAATAATACAAATTATCAATCCTCATCTTAAAAATCTGAATACTAGTTGAAATAATACAAATTATCAATCCTCATCTAAAAAATCTGAATACTAGTTGAAATAATACAAATTATCAATCCTCGTCTAAAAAATCTGGATACTAGTTGAAATAATACAAATTATCAATCCTCATCTTAAAAATCTGAATACTAGTTGAAATAATACAAATTATAAATCTTCATCTAAAAAATCTGAATACTAGTTGAAATAATACAAATTATCAATCCTCATCTAAAAAATCTGAATACTAGTTGAAATAATACAAATTATCAATCCTCATCTAAAAAATCTGAATACTAGTTGAAATAATACAAATTATCAATCCTCATCTTAAAAATCTGAATACTAGTTGAAATAATACAAATTATCAATCCTCATCTAAAAAATCTGAATACTAGTTGAAATAATACAAATTATCAATCCTCATCTTAAAAATCTGAATACTAGTTGAAATAATACAAATTATCAATCCTCATCTTAAAAATCTGAATACTAGTTAAAATAATACAAATTATCAATCCTCATCTAAAAAATCTGAATACTAGTTGAAATAATACAAATTATCAATCCTCATCTAAAAAATCTTAATACTAGTTGAAATAATACAAATTATCAATCCTCGTCTAAAAAATCTGGATACTAGTTGAAATAATACAAATTATCAATCTTCATCTAAAAAATCTTAATACTAGTTGAAATAATACAAATTATCAATCCTCATCTAACAACTCTGAATACTAGTTGAAATAATACAAATTATCAATCCTCATCTAAAAAATCTAAATACTAGTTGAAATAATACAAATTATCAATCCTCATCTAAAAACTCTGAATACTAGTTGAAATAATACAAATTATCAATCCTCATCTAAAAAATCTGAATACTAGTTGAAATAATACAAATTATCAATCCTCATCTAAAAAATCTGAATACTAGTTGAAATAATACAAATTATCAATCCTCATCTAAAAAATCTGAATACTAGTTGAAATAATACAAATTATCAATCTTCATCTAAAAAATCTTAATACTAGTTGAAATAATACAAATTATCAATCCTCATCTAAAAACTCTGAATACTAGTTGAAATAATACAAATTATCAATCCTCATCTAAAAAATCTAAATACTAGTTGAAATAATACAAATTATCAATTCTCATCTTAAAAATCTGAATACTAGTTGAAATTATACAAATTATCAATCCTCATCTAAAAAATCTGAATACTAGTTGAAATAATACAAATTATCAATCCTCATCTTAAAAATCTGAATACTAGTTGAAATAATACAAATTATCAATCCTCATCTTAAAAATCTGAATACTAGTTGAAATAATACAAATTATCAATCCTCATCTAAAAAATCTGAATACTAGTTGAAATAATACAAATTATCAATCCTCATTTAAAAAATCTGAATACTAGTTGAAATAATACAAATTATCAATCCTCATCTAAAAAATCTGAATACTAGTTGAAATAATACAAATTATCAATCCTCATCTTAAAAATCTGAATACTAGTTGAAATAATACAAATTATCAATCCTCATCTAAAAAATCTGAATACTAGTTGAAATAATACAAATTATCAATCCTCATCTTAAAAATCTGAATACTAGTTGAAATAATACAAATTATCAATCCTCATCTTAAAAATCTGAATACTAGTAAAAATAATACAAATTATCAATCCTCATCTAAAAAATCTGAATACTAGTTGAAATAATACAAATTATCAATCCTCATCTAAAAAATCTTAATACTAGTTGAAATAATACAAATTATCAATCCTCGTCTAAAAAATCTGGATACTAGTTGAAATAATACAAATTATCAATCCTCATCTTAAAAATCTGAATACTAGTTGAAATAATACAAATTATCAATCCTCATCTTAAAAATCTGAATACTAGTTGAAATAATACAAATTATCAATCCTCATCTAAAAAATCTGAATACTAGTTGAAATAATACAAATTATTAATCCTCATCTAAAAAATCTTAATACTAGTTGAAATAATACAAATTATCAATCCTCGTCTAAAAAATCTGGATACTAGTTGAAATAATACAAATTATCAATCCTCATCTTAAAAATCTGAATACTAGTTGAAATAATACAAATTATAAATCTTCATCTAAAAAATCTGAATACTAGTTGAAATAATACAAATTATCAATCCTCATCTAAAAAATCTGAATACTAGTTGAAATAATACAAATTATCAATCCTCATCTAAAAACTCTGAATACTAGTTGAAATAATACAAATTATCAATCCTCATCTAAAAAATCTGAATACTAGTTGAAATAATACAAATTATCAATCCTCATCTAAAAACTCTGAATACTAGTTGAAATAATACAAATTATCAATCCTCATCTAAAAAATCTGAATACTAGTTGAAATAATACAAATTATCAATCCTCATCTAAAAAATTTGAATACTAGTTGAAATAATACAAATTATCAATCCTCATCTAAAAAATCTGAATACTAGTTGAAATAATACAAATTATCAATCCTCATCTTAAAAATCTGAATACTAGTTGAAATAATACAAATTATCAATCCTCATCTAAAAAATCTGAATACTAGTTGAAATAATACAAATTATCAATCCTCATCTTAAAAATCTTAATACTAGTTGAAATAATACAAATTATCAATCCTCATCTAAAAAAATCTAAATACTAGTTGAAATAATACAAATTATCAATCCTCATCTTAAAAATCTGAATACTAGTTGAAATAATACAAATTATCAATCCTCATCTTAAAAATCTGAATACTAGTTGAAATAATACAAATTATCAATCCTCATCTAAAAAATCTGAATACTAGTTGAAATAATACAAATTATCAATCCTCATCTAAAAAATTTGAATACTAGTTGAAATAATACAAATTATCAATCCTCATCTAAAAAATCTGAATACTAGTTGAAATAATACAAATTATCAATCCTCATCTTAAAAATCTGAATACTAGTTGAAATAATACAAATTATCAATCCTCATCTAAAAAATCTGAATACTAGTTGAAATAATACAAATTATCAATCCTCATCTTAAAAATCTTAATACTAGTTGAAATAATACAAATTATCAATCCTCATCTAAAAAAATCTAAATACTAGTTGAAATAATACAAATTATCAATCCTCATCTTAAAAATCTGAATACTAGTTGAAATAATACAAATTATCAATCCTCATCTTAAAAATCTGAATACTAGTTGAAATAATACAAATTATCAATCCTCATCTAAAAAATCTGAATACTAGTTGAAATAATACAAATTATCAATCCTCATCTTAAAAATCTGAATACTAGTTGAAATAATACAAATTATCAATCCTCATCTTAAAAATCTGAATACTAGTTAAAATAATACAAATTATCAATCCTCATCTAAAAAATCTGAATACTAGTTGAAATAATACAAATTATCAATCCTCATCTAAAAAATCTTAATACTAGTTGAAATAATACAAATTATCAATCCTCGTCTAAAAAATCTGGATACTAGTTGAAATAATACAAATTATCAATCCTCATCTTAAAAATCTGAATACTAGTTGAAATAATACAAATTATAAATCTTCATCTAAAAAATCTGAATACTAGTTGAAATAATACAAATTATCAATCCTCATCTAAAAAATCTGAATACTAGTTGAAATAATACAAATTATCAATCCTCATCTAAAAAATCTGAATACTAGTTGAAATAATACAAATTATCAATCCTCATCTAAAAAATCTGAATACTAGTTGAAATAATACAAATTATCAATCTTCATCTAAAAAATCTTAATACTAGTTGAAATAATACAAATTATCAATCCTCATCTAAAAACTCTGAATACTAGTTGAAATAATACAAATTATCAATCCTCATCTAAAAAATCTAAATACTAGTTGAAATAATACAAATTATCAATCTTCATCTAAAAAATCTGAATACTAGTTGAAATAATACAAATTATCAATCCTCATCTAAAAAATCTGAATACTAGTTGAAATAATACAAATTATCAATCCTCATCTAAAAAATCTGAATACTAGTTGAAATAATACAAATTATCAATCCTCATCTAAAAAATCTGAATACTAGTTGAAATAATACAAATTATCAATCTTCATCTAAAAAATCTTAATACTAGTTGAAATAATACAAATTATCAATCCTCATCTAAAAACTCTGAATACTAGTTGAAATAATACAAATTATCAATCCTCATCTAAAAAATCTAAATACTAGTTGAAATAATACAAATTATCAATCCTCATCTTAAAAATCTGAATACTAGTTGAAATTATACAAATTATCAATCCTCATCTAAAAAATCTGAATACTAGTTGAAATAATACAAATTATCAATCCTCATCTAAAAAATCTGAATACTAGTTGAAATAATACAAATCATCAATCCTCATCTAAAAAATCTGAATACTAGTTGAAATAATACAAATTATCAATCCTCATCTACAAAATCTGAATACTAGTTGAAATAATACAAATCATCAATCCTCATCTAAAAAATCTGAATACTAGTTGAAATAATACAAATTATCAATCCTCATCTACAAAATCTGAATACTAGTTGAAATAATACAAATCATCAATCCTCATCTAAAAAATCTGAATACTAGTTGAAATAATACAAATCATCAATCCTCATCTAAAAAATGTGAATACTAGTTGAAATAATACAAATTATCAATCCTCATCTAAAAAATCTGAATACTAGTTGAAATAATACAAATTATCAATCCTCATCTACAAAATCTGAATACTAGTTGAAATAATACAAATCATCAATCCTCATCTAAAAAATGTGAATACTAGTTGAAATAATACAAATTATCAATCCTCATCTAAAAAATCTGAATACTAGTTGAAATAATACAAATCATCAATCCTCATCTAAAAAATCTGAATACTAGTTGAAATAATACAAATTATCAATCCTCATCTAAAAAATCTGAATACTAGTTGAAATAATACAAATTATCAATCTTCATCTAAAAAATCTGAATACTAGTTGAAATAATACAAATCATCAATCCTCATCTAAAAAATCTGAATACTAGTTGAAATAATACAAATTATCAATCCTCATCTAAAAAATCTGAATACTAGTTGAAATAATACAAATTATCAATCTTCATCTAAAAAATCTGAATACTAGTTGAAATAATACAAATTATCAATCTTCATCTAAAAAATCTGAATACTAGTTGAAATAATACAAATTATCAATCTTCATCTAAAAAATCTGAATACTAGTTGAAATAATACAAATTATCAATCCTCATCTAAAAAATCTGAATACTAGTTGAAATAATACAAATTATCAATCTTCATCTAAAAAATCTGAATACTAGTTGAAATAATACAAATTATCAATCTTCATCTAAAAAATCTGAATACTAGTTGAAATAATACAAATCATCAATCCTCATCTAAAAAATCTTAATACTAGTTGAAATAATACAAATTATCAATCAACATCTAAAAAATCTGAATACTAGTTGAAATAATACAAATTATCAATCAACATCTAAAAAATCTGAATATTAGTTGAAATAATACAAATTATCAATCAACATCTAAAAAATCTGAATACTAGTTGAAATAATACAAATCATCAATCCTCATCTAAAAAATCTGAATACTAGTTGAAATAATACAAATTATCAATCTTCATCTAAAAAATCTGAATACTAGTTGAAATAATACAAATCATCAATCCTCATCTAAATAATCTGAATACTAGTTGAAATAATACCAATTATTAATCCTCATCTAAAAAATCTGAATATTAGTTGAAATAATACAAATTATCAATCCTCATCTAAAAAATCTGAATATTAGTTGAAATAATACAAATGATCAATCCTCATCTAAAAAATCTGAATACTAGTTGAAATAATACAAATTATCAATCCTCATCTAAAAAATCTGAATACTAGTTGAAATAATACAAATTATCAATCCTCATCTAAAAAATCTGAATACTAGTTGAAATAATACAAATTATCAATCATCATCTAAAAAGTCTGAATACTAGTTGAAATAATACCAATTATCAATCCTCATCTAAAAAATCTGAATACTAGTTGAAATAATACAAATTATCAATCCTCATCTAAAAAATATGAATACTAGTTGAAATAATACAAATTATCAATCCTCATCTAAAAAATCTGAATATTAGTTGAAATAATACAAATTATCAATCCTCATCTAAAAAATCTTGATACTAGTTGAAATAATACAAATTATTAATCCTCATCTAAAAATTCTGAATACTAGTTGAAATAATACAAATTATTAATCCTCATCTAAAAAATCTGAATATTAGTTGAAATAATACAAATTATTAATCCTCATCTTAGAAATCTGAATACTAGTTGAAATAATACAAATTATTAATCCTCATCTAAAAAATCTGAATACTAGTTGAAATAATACAAATTATCAATCCTCATCTTAAAAATCTGAATATTAGTTGAAATAATACCAATTATCAATCCTCATCTAAAAAATCTGAATACTAGTTGAAATAATACCAATTATCAATCCTCATCTAAAAAATCTGAATATTAGTTGAAATAATACAAATTATCAATCCTTATCTAAAAATATCTGAATACCAGTTGAAATAATACAAATTATAAATCCTTATCTTAAAAATCGGGATACTAGTTGAAATAATACAAATCATCAATCCTCATCTAAAAAATCTGAATACTAGTTGAAATAATACAAACTATCAATCCTCATCTAAAAAATCTGAATACTAGTTGAAATAATACCAATTATCAATCCTCATCTAAAAAATCTGAATATTAGTTGAAATAATACAAATTATTAATCCTCATCTAAATAATCTGGATACTAGTTGAAATAATACAAATTATTAATCCTCATATAAAAAATCTGAATATTAGTTGAAATAATACAAATTATTAATCCTCATCTAAAAAATCTGAATACTAGTTGAAATAATACAAATTATTAATCCTCATCTAAAAAATCTGAATACTAGTTGAAATAATACAAATTATCAATCCTCATCTTAAAAATCTGAATATTAGTTGAAATAATACAAATTATCAATCCTCATCTAAAAAATCTGAATACTAGTTGAAATAATACAAATTATCAATCCTCATCTTAAAAATCTGAATATTAGTTGAAATAATACAAATTATCAATCCTTATCTAAAAAATCTGAATACTAGTTGAAATAATACCAATTATCAATCCTCATCTAAAAAATCTGAATACTAGTTGAAATAATACAAATTATCAATCCTTATCTTAAAATATCTGAATACCAGTTGAAATAATACAAATTATAAATCCTTATCTTAAAAATCGGGATACTAGTTGAAATAATACAAATTATCAATCCTCATCTAAAAAATCTGAATATTAGTTGAAATAATACCAATTATTAATCCTCATCTAAAAATTCTGAATACTAGTTGAAATAATACAAATTATTAATCCTCATCTAAAAAATCTGAATATTAGTTGAAATAATACAAATTATCAATCCTCATCTAAAAAATCTGAATACTAGTTGAAATAATACAAATTATTAATCCTCATCTAAAAAATCTGAATACTAGTTGAAATAATACAAATTATCAATCCTCATCTACAAAATCTGAATACTAGTTGAAATAATACCAATTATCAATCCTCATCTAAAAAATCTGAATACAAGTTGAAATAATACAAATTATCAATCCTTATCTAAAAAATCTGAATACTAGTTGAAATAATACAAATCATCAATTCTCATCTAAAAAATCTGGATACTAGTTGAAATTATACAAATTATCAATCCTCATCTAAAAAATCTGGATATTAGTTGAAATAATACAAATTATCAATCCTCAACTAAAAAATCTGAATACTAGTTGAAATAATACAAATTATCAATCCTCATCTAAAAAATCTGAATACTAGTTGAAATAATACAAATGATTAATCCTCATCTAAAAAATCTGAATACTAGTTAAAATAATACAAATTATCAATCATCATCTAAACAATCTGATTACTAGTTGAAATAATACAAATCATCAATCCTCATCTAAAAAATCTGAATACTAGTTGAAATAATACAAATTATTAATCCTCATCTAAAAAATCTTAATATTAGTTGAAATAATACAAATTATCAATCCTCATCTAAAAAATCTGATTACTAGTTGAAATAATACAAATTATTAATCCTCATCTAAAAAATCTGAATACTAGTTGAAATAATACAAATGATCAATCCTTATCTAAAAAATCTGAATACTAATTGTAATAATACAAATTATCAATCCTCATCTAAAAAATCTGAATACTAGTTGAAATAATACAAATTATCAATCCTCATCTAAAAAATCTGAATACTAGTTGAAATAATACAAATTATCAATCCTCATCTAAAAAATCTGGATACTAGTTGAAATAATACAAATTATCAATCCTCATCTAAAAATGCGAATACTAGTTGAAATAATACAAATGATCAATCCGCATCTAAAAACTCTGAATACTAGTTGAAATAATACAAATTATCAATCCTCATCTAAAAAATCTGAATACTAGTTGAAATAATACAAAATATCAATCCTCATCTAAAAAATTTGAATACTAATTGAAATAATACAAAATATCAATCCTCATCTAAAAAATTTGAATACTAATTGAAATAATACAAATTATCAATCCTCATCTAAAAAATCTGGATACTAGTTGAAATAATACAAATTATCAATCCTCATCTAAAAAATCTGAATACTAGTGGAAATAATACAAATTATCAATCCTCATCTAAAAAATCTGAATACTAGTTTAAATAATACAAATTATAAATCCTCGTCTAAAAAATCTGAATACTAGTTTAAATAATACAAATTATCAATCCTCATCTAAAAAATCTGAATACTAGTTGAAATAATACCAATTATCAATCCTCATCTAAAAAATCTGAATACTAGTTGAAATAATACAAATTATCAATCCTTATCTTAAAATATCTGAATACCAGTTGAAATAATACAAATTATAAATCCTTATCTTAAAAATCGGGATACTAGTTGAAATAATACAAATTATCAATCCTCATCTAAAAAATCTGAATATTAGTTGAAATAATACCAATTATTAATCCTCATCTAAAAATTCTGAATACTAGTTGAAATAATACAAATTATTAATCCTCATCTAAAAAATCTGAATATTAGTTGAAATAATACAAATTATCAATCCTCATCTAAAAAATCTGAATACTAGTTGAAATAATACAAATTATTAATCCTCATCTAAAAAATCTGAATACTAGTTGAAATAATACAAATTATCAATCCTCATCTACAAAATCTGAATACTAGTTGAAATAATACCAATTATCAATCCTCATCTAAAAAATCTGAATACAAGTTGAAATAATACAAATTATCAATCCTTATCTAAAAAATCTGAATACTAGTTGAAATAATACAAATCATCAATTCTCATCTAAAAAATCTGGATACTAGTTGAAATTATACAAATTATCAATCCTCATCTAAAAAATCTGGATATTAGTTGAAATAATACAAATTATCAATCCTCAACTAAAAAATCTGAATACTAGTTGAAATAATACAAATTATCAATCCTCATCTAAAAAATCTGAATACTAGTTGAAATAATACAAATGATTAATCCTCATCTAAAAAATCTGAATACTAGTTAAAATAATACAAATTATCAATCATCATCTAAACAATCTGATTACTAGTTGAAATAATACAAATCATCAATCCTCATCTAAAAAATCTGAATACTAGTTGAAATAATACAAATTATTAATCCTCATCTAAAAAATCTTAATATTAGTTGAAATAATACAAATTATCAATCCTCATCTAAAAAATCTGATTACTAGTTGAAATAATACAAATTATTAATCCTCATCTAAAAAATCTGAATACTAGTTGAAATAATACAAATGATCAATCCTTATCTAAAAAATCTGAATACTAATTGTAATAATACAAATTATCAATCCTCATCTAAAAAATCTGAATACTAGTTGAAATAATACAAATTATCAATCCTCATCTAAAAAATCTGAATACTAGTTGAAATAATACAAATTATCAATCCTCATCTAAAAAATCTGGATACTAGTTGAAATAATACAAATTATCAATCCTCATCTAAAAATGCGAATACTAGTTGAAATAATACAAATGATCAATCCGCATCTAAAAACTCTGAATACTAGTTGAAATAATACAAATTATCAATCCTCATCTAAAAAATCTGAATACTAGTTGAAATAATACAAAATATCAATCCTCATCTAAAAAATTTGAATACTAATTGAAATAATACAAAATATCAATCCTCATCTAAAAAATTTGAATACTAATTGAAATAATACAAATTATCAATCCTCATCTAAAAAATCTGGATACTAGTTGAAATAATACAAATTATCAATCCTCATCTAAAAAATCTGAATACTAGTGGAAATAATACAAATTATCAATCCTCATCTAAAAAATCTGAATACTAGTTTAAATAATACAAATTATAAATCCTCGTCTAAAAAATCTGAATACTAGTTTAAATAATACAAATTATCAATCCTCATCTAAAAAATCTGAATACTAGTTGAAATAATACAAATTATCAATCCTCATCTAAAAAATCTGGATACTAGTTGAAATAATACAAATTATCAATCCTCATCTAAAAAATCTGAATACTAGTTGAAATAATACCAATTATCAATCCTCATCTAAAAAATCTGAATATTAGTTGAAATAATACAAATTATTAATCCTCATCTAAAAATTCTGAATACTAGTTGAAATAATACAAATTATTAATCCTCATCTAAAAAATCTGAATATTAGTTGAAATAATACAAATTATCAATCCTCATCTAAAACATCTGAATACTAGTTGAAATAATACAAATTATTAATCCTCATCTAAAAATTCTGAATACTAGTTGAAATAATACAAATTATCAATCCTCATCTACAAAATCTGAATACTAGTTGAAATAATACCAATTATCAATCCTCATCTAAAAAATCTGAATACAAGTTGAAATAATACAAATTATCAATCCTTATCTAAAAAATCTGAATACTAGTTGAAATAATACAAATCATCAATTCTCATCTAAAAAATCTGGATACTAGTTGAAATTATACAAATTATCAATCCTCATCTAAAAAATCTGGATACTAGTTGAAATAATACAAATTATCAATCCTCAACTAAAAAATCTGAATACTAGTTGAAATAATACAAATTATCAATCCTCATCTAAAAAATCTGAATACTAGTTGAAATAATACAAATGATTAATCCTCATCTAAAAAATCTGAATACTAGTTAAAATAATACAAATTATCAATCATCATCTAAACAATCTGATTACTAGTTGAAATAATACAAATCATCAATCCTCATCTAAAAAATCTGAATACTAGTTGAAATAATACAAATTATTAATCCTCATCTAAAAAATCTTAATATTAGTTAAAATAATACAAATTATCAATCCTCATCTAAAAAATCTGATTACTAGTTGAAATAATACAAATTATTAATCCTCATCTAAAAAATCTGAATACTAGTTGAAATAATACAAAATATCAATCCTCATCTAAAAAATTTGAATACTAATTGAAATAATACAAAATATCAATCCTCATCTAAAAAATTTGAATACTAATTGAAATAATACAAATTATCAATCCTCATCTAAAAAATCTGGATACTAGTTGAAATAATACAAATTATCAATCCTCATCTAAAAAATCTGAATACTAGTGGAAATAATACAAATTATCAATCCTCATCTAAAAAATCTGAATACTAGTTGAAATAATACAAATTATAAATCCTCGTCTAAAAAATCTGAATACTAGTTTAAATAATACAAATTATCAATCCTCATCTAAAAAATCTGAATACTAGTTGAAATAATACAAATTATCAATCCTCATCTAAAAAATCTGGATACTAGTTGAAATAATACAAATTATCAATCAACATCTAAAAAATCTGAATACTAGTTTAAATAATACAAATTATAAATCCTCGTCTAAAAAATCTGAATACTAGTTTAAATAATACAAATTATCAATCCTCATCTAAAAAATCTGAATACTAGTTGAAATAATACAAATTATCAATCCTCATCTAAAAAATCTGGATACTAGTTGAAATAATACAAATTATCAATCCTCATCTACAAAATCTGGATACTAGTTGAAATAATACAAATTATCAATCCTCATCTAAAAAATCTGAATACTAGTTGAAATAATACAAATTATCAATCCTCATCTAAAAAATCTGAATACTAGTTGAAATAATACAAATTATCAATCCTCATCTAAAAAATCTGGATACAAGTTGAAATAATACAAATTATAAATCCTCATCTAAAAAATCTGAATACTAGTTGAAATAATACAAATTATCAATCCTGATCTAAAAAATCTGAATATTAGTTGAAATAATACAAATTATCAATCCTCATCTAAAAAATCTGGATACTAGTGGAAATAATACAAATTATCAATCCTCGTCTAAAAAATCTGAATACTAGTTGAAATAATACAAATTATCAATCCTCATCTACAAAATCTGAATACTAGTTGAAATAATACCAATTATCAATCCTCATCTTAAAAATCTGAATACAAGTTGAAATAATACAAATTATCAATCCTTATCTAAAAAATCTGAATACTAGTTGAAATAATACAAATCATCAATTCTCATCTAAAAAATCTGGATACTAGTTGAAATTATACAAATTATCAATCCTCATCTAAAAAATCTGGATACTAGTTGAAATAATACAAATTATCAATCCTCAACTAAAAAATCTGAATACTAGTTGAAATAATACAAATTATCAATCCTCATCTAAAAAATCTGAATACTAGTTGAAATAATACAAATGATTAATCCTCATCTAAAAAATCTGAATACTAGTTAAAATAATACAAATTATCAATCATCATCTAAACAATCTGATTACTAGTTGAAATAATACAAATCATCAATCCTCATCTAAAAAATCTGAATACTAGTTGAAATAATACAAATTATTAATCCTCATCTAAAAAATCTTAATATTAGTTAAAATAATACAAATTATCAATCCTCATCTAAAAAATCTGATTACTAGTTGAAATAATACAAATTATTAATCCTCATCTAAAAAATCTGAATACTAGTTGAAATAATACAAATGATCAATCCTTATCTAAAAAATCTGAATACTAATTGTAATAATACAAATTATCAATCCTCATCTAAAAAATCTGAATACTAATTGTAATAATACAAATTATCAATCCTCATCTAAAAAATCTGAATACTAGTTGAAATAATACAAATTATCAATCCTCATCTAAAAAATCTGGATACTAGTTGAAATAATACAAATTATCAATCCTCATCTAAAAATGCGAATACTAGTTGAAATAATACAAATGATCAATCCGCATCTAAAAACTCTGAATACTTGTTGAAATAATACAAATTATCAATCCTCATCTAAAAAATCTGGATACTAGTTGAAATAATACAAATTATCAATCTTCATCTAAATAATCTGAATACTAGTTGAAATAATACCAATCATCAATCCTCATCTTAAAAATCTGAATACTAGTTGAAATAATACAAATCATCAATCCTCATCTAAAAAATCTGAATACTAGTTGAAATAATACAAATTATCAATCCTCATCTAAAAAATCTTGATACTAGTTGAAATAATACAAATTATAAATCAACATCTAAAAAATCTGAATACTAGTTGAAATAATACAAATTATCAATCCTCATCTAAAAAATCTGAATACTAGTTGAAATAATACAAATCATTAATCCTGAACTAAAAAATCTGAATACTAGTTGAAATAATACAAATCATCAATCCTCATCTAAAAAATCTGGATACTAGTTGAAATAATACAAATCAACAATCCAACATATTTATAACATTGTTTTACAACATTTTTATACAACTATTATTTTTCAAATAAAACCAAACTTTATTTAAAAAAAACATGATTTATAGTCACTAAGTTAGAGTTTTTAATTCCTTAGAAATCTAAGTTGAGATTTTTACTAAAACTTTTTATAACATTGTTTTACAACATTTTTATAACATTGTTTTACAACATTTTTATAACATTATTTTACAACATATAACATTGTTTTACAACGATTAATAATATATGTTTATTTATTCCCAATTTTGAGGATGAACTTACTAAATTTTTATATTTTTACTAACTTATATAAAACTTTATAAAAAGCAAAATCTTTCCACTCCAATCAAAACATGACACTGTGCTCATTGAATATTTAAAGAATTTTATCTATGTTTGAAAATTTTTTCATTCGGTCATCATCATGTTTTTTTTGTTTCATTTACAGATACAATGGATCGAAATCAAAAGAATAGAATGATGGAAATAAAATAAAAATTTTAGAAATATTTCATTTAAAATTAATAATGAAAATAAACACGACAGATAAACCTTACGCTTGTGAGATATGTGGCTCATCATTTTCATATTCATCAAAATTAAAAATCCATATACGCACACACACTGGTGAAAAACCTTATCCATGTGAATTGTGTAGCTCAGCATTTTCACAAAAATCTTATTTAAAAAGACACATGCAGATACACACAGGTGAAAAACCTCATGCATGTGAAGTGTGTGGCACAGCATTTTCACGAAAATTTCATTTAAAAAATCATATGCGAACACACACAGGTGAAAAACCTTATACCTGTGAAGTGTGTGATTTAGCATTTGCAGAAATATCTACATTAAAAATCCACATACGGTCGCACACTGGTGAAAAACCTTACACTTGTAAAGTGTGTCGCTCAGCATTTTCACAAAAGTCTCATTTGACAATCCATATACGCACACACACTGGTGAAAAACCTTATCCATGTGAATTGTGTAGCTCAGCATTTTCACAAAAATCACTCGGGTATCTATGTATCTCATATAGAGATCAAGTGTTAGCCCCAGGAAGGGGCCCCTTGATTTCTGAGAACTTCGACTGAAGTAAAATTAAACATTAAGTGACAAACCGTATACTTGTGAAGTGTGTGGCTCGACATTTTATGACAAATTTCATTTAACAATCCACATGCGGACACACACTGGTGATAAACCATATGCTTGTGAAATGTGTGACTCAGCATTTTCACAAAAATTTCAGTTAAATGTCCACATGCGATTACACACTGGTGAAAAACCTCATGCATGTAAAGTTTGTGGCACAGCATTTTCACGAAAATTTCATTTAAAAAATCATATGCGAACACACACAGGTGAAAAGCCTTATACCTGTGAATTGTGTGATTCAGCATTTGCAGAAAAATCTACATTAAAAATCCACATACGGACACACACTGGTGAAAAACCTTATGATTGTGAAGTATGTGGCACATCGTTTTCAAGATATTCCACATTACAAAACCACATGCGGACACACACTGGTGAAAAACCTCATGCTTGTGAAACGTGTGGCTCAGCATTTTCACGGAAATCCAAATTAATAATCCACATGCGGAGACACAATAGTGAAAAACCTTATGCTTGTGGAATTTGTGGCTCAGCATTTACAGAAAAATCCTCATTAACAATTCATATGCGGACACACACTGGTGAAAAACCTTACGATTGTGAAGTATGTGGCACATCATTTTCGAGATATTCCACATTACAAAACCACATGCAGACACACACTGGTGAAAAACCTTATGATTGTGAAGTATGTGGCACATCATTTTCAAGATATTCCACATTACAAAACCACATGCAGACACACACTGGTGAAAAACCGTTTGCTTGTGAAGTGTGTGGCTCAGCATTTTCACGGAAATACACATTAAAAACCCACATACGGACACATACTGGTGATAAACCATATGTTTGTGAAGTGTGTAGAGCAGTATTTTCAAGAAAATCCAATTTAAAAATCCACATGAGGACGCACACATTGAATGCCTAATAAAAACTATCATCGAGTGCTCTAGTCTTTGTACAAGTTTTTTTTCCAGGATAGTCTGACATGAGGATATCAACTCTTATCAAATAGTCAAATAGGTGAACCTTTTCTCAAGCCGTGTATCGATATTGTGGATGGTGACATCCTCTCTCTTTGAGGAAAACTTTTAATAATCAATAAAAAGCATAGAATAACTACTATAAAAACAATACTAAGCAATAAATAAATAAATTGGGAAGCTGTCGCTCAGTATAAAAGGTTCTGTCAACTGTTTTAGACACCAGGAGGTAACAGGCAAACAGAGGTGTAAACTTTACTTCCTCTGACAATATCGATGTCAATACTGATATGCCAAGATGTAAAGGCGAAAACAAGACACATAACTGTACTAAAATCCCAGAATTGTTGCAGAAAATAAATTATTGTTTTGTAACTACCACTGCTCAATGTTCGATAATTGCCTTCTAGTGATGCTACTACAATTAAGATATCGATGCTCCACTAGACCAGATGTTTCTTACTTGAAATACGGCCATACCAAGCAAAAACTATGAGAAAAACTGTAGCATACATAATTAATAAATTAGTTAATTAGAGAGGAAAATTATTACTCATTACTAATTATCAATGTAACTCATAAAAATCAGCTGTTATCAACAAAAAGGGTAAAAATATAACATAGTTAATTAATAAGTTAATTAATTAGTTAATTAAATAGTTAATTACTTTATTAGGTATTAATTAATTAGTTTATTAGGTATCCATGTAAATCAAAGAAATCAACTGTTATCTACAAAAAAGAGAAAAAATGTAACATAATTAATTAATTAGTTAAGTACTTAATTAGTAAATTAGAGAGGAAAATTATTACTCTACTAATTTACAAACTGAAAGTTTGATAAGTAAGGAAGATTCTCTAAATATAACAGTAAATTAATTAGTCAATTAATTAATTAGTTAATTAATACGTCAATTAATATATTAGTTAATTAGGTATTCATGTAACTCAAAGAAATCAACTGTTATCCACACAAAAGAGAAAAAATGTAACATTATTAATTTATTAGTTACGTAATTAATTAGTAAATTAGAGACAAAATTATTAGTCTTTACTAATTTACAAACTGAAAGTTTGATAAGTAAGGAAGATTCTCTAAATATGACAGAGTTTATAAATTAGTCAATTAATTAATAAGTTAATTAGTATGTCAATTAATTAATTAGTAAATTAGGTATTCATGTAACTCAAAGAAATCAACTGTTATCCACACAAAAGAGAAAAAATGTAACATAGTTAATTATTTAATTAATCAATTATTTAATTAATAAATTAGTTAATTAGAGAGGAAAATTATTATTTTTTACTAATTTACAAACTCAAAGTTAATTTCGTATCCATGTAACTCATAAAAAAGAAACTTATTCACGAAAAAGAGAAAAAATATTACAAAGTTGATTAGTTAATTAATTACTTAATTAAGTACTTAGATATCTGAGAACTAACGAAAGTAAAATGAAAATAAGTGTACGGCTCAGCATTTTCATGCATATCTACTTTTTAAAGTCGGGCACAACCTAACCTTAACCCTTATTCTAACCCTAACCCTACTTTTAAAAGTTTGGCACAACCTAACCCTAATCCTACTTTTAAATGTCGGGCACAACCTAACCTTAACCCTTACTCTAACCGTAACCCTACTTTTAAAAGTTGGGCACAACCTAACCCTTACTCTAACCCTAACCCTACTTTTAAATGTCGGGCACAACCTAACCCTTACTCTAACCCTAACCCTACTATTAAAAGTCGGGCACAACCTAACCCTTACTCTAACGCTAACCCTACTATTAAAAGTCGGGCACAACCTAACCTTAACTTTTACTCTAACCCTAACCGTACTTTTAAAAGTCAGGCACAACCTAACCTTAACCCTTACTCTAACCCTAACCCTACTTTTAAAAGTCGGGCACAACCTAACCCTTACTCTAACCCTAACCCTACTATTAAAAGTCGGGCACAACCTAACCCTTACTCTAACCCTAACCCTACTATTAAAAGTCGGGCACAACCTAACCTTAACTTTTACTCTAACCCTAACCGTACTTTTAAAAGTCAGGCACAACCTAACCTTAACCCTTACTCTAACCCTAACCCTACTTTTAAAAGTCGGGCTCAACCTAACCCTAACCCTTACTCTAACCCTAACCCTACTTTTAAAAGTCTGGCACAACCTAACCATAACCCTTACTTTATACCCTAACCATACTTTTAAAAGTCGGGCACAACCTAACCTTAACCCTTAATCTAACCCTAATCCTACTTTTAAAAGTCGGGCACAACCTAACCTTAACCCTTACTCTAACCCTAACCCTACTTTTAAAAGTCGGGCACAACCTAACCTTAACCCTTACTCTTACCCTAACCCTACTTTTAAAAGTCAGGTACAACCTAACCTTAACCCTTACTCTAACCTTAACCCTACTTTTAAAAGTCGGGCACAATCTAACCTTAACCCTTACTCTAACCCTAACCCTACTTTTAAAAGTCGGGCACCACCTAACCCTTACTCTAACCCTAACCCTACTTTTAAAAGTCGGGCACAACCTAACCATAACCATTACTCTAACCCTAACCCTACTTTTAAAAGTCGGGCACAACCTAACCATAACCCTTACTCTAACCCTAACCTTACTTTTAAAAGTCGGGCACCACCTAACCCTTACTCTAACCCTAACCCTACTTTTAAAAGTCGGGCACAACCTAACCATAACCATTACTCTAACCCTAACCCTACTTTTAAAAGTCGGGCACAACCTAACCATAACCCTTACTCTAACCCTAACCTTACTTTTAAAAGTCGGGCACCACCTAACCCTTACTCTAACCCTAACCCTACTTTTAAAAGTTGGGCACAACCTAACCTTAACTCTTATTCTAACCCTAACCTTACTTTTAAAAGTCGGGCACAACCTAACCTTAACCCTTACTCGAACCCTAACCATACTTTTAAAAGTCCGGCACAACCTAACCTTAACCCTTACTCTAACCCTAACTCTACTTTTAAAAGTCGGGCACACTCGATAAAAAGTTATTTTTTTTATGAAAATGTTCAAGTAATTCTTATGTATTCCTATGTAGAAGTGCGTGCATGTTTGTCACCCTGAAACATAATTTGGCTGAAGAAAAATAAAGATATTGAAACAAAAAAACTTGCAGCTTTTCTTTTTTATGTTGAACTTTTGCGATTTTTGTGTTGGTAAGCGATCAAGGTCTGTCAGTTTCTGTTATTTCCTTTTTCAGTTCTTCTGCGTGGGATGAGAGAGGGAGAACAGTTGGGCAGGTGTTTTAGAATAATTAATAAAATAAAATAATGAAAACTAAACAGGTAATCGTTTAGAGCAACACGTGTCAGACAATTAAAAGAATAATAATAAATAAAATAAAAGAATAAAAACTAAACAGGTAATCGTTTGGAGCAACACGTGTCAGACAATTAAAAGAATAATAAATAAAATAAAAGAATGAAAACTAAACAGGTAATCGTTTAGAGCAACACGTGTCAGACAATTAAAAGAATAATAATAAATAAAATAAAAGAATAAAAACTAAACAGGTAATCGTTTAGAGCAACACGTGTCAGACAATTAAAAGAATAATAAATAAAATAAAAGAATGAAAACTAAACAGGTAATCGTTTGGAGCAACACGTGTCAGACAATTAAAAGAATAATAATAAATAAAATAAAAGAATGAAAACTAAACAGGTAATCGTTTGGAGCAACACGTGTCAGACAATTAAAAGAATAATAATAAATAAAATAAAAGAATGAAAACTAAACAGGTAAATCATTTAGAGCAACACGTGTCAGACAATTAAAAGAATAATAATAAATAAAATAAAAGAATGAAAACTAAACAGGTAAATCATTTAGAGCAACACGTGTCAGACAATTAAAAGAATAATAATAAATAAAATAAAAGAATGAAAACTAAACAGGTAAATCATTTAGAGCAACACGTGTCAGACAATTAAAAGAATAATAATAAATAAAATAAAAGAATGAAAACTAAACAGGTAAATCATTTAGAGCAACACGTGTCAGACAATTAAAAGAATAATAATAAATAAAATAAAAGAATAAAAACTAAACAGGTAATCGTTTGGAGCAACACGTGTCAGACAATTAAAAGAATAATAAATAAAATAAAAGAATGAAAACTAAACAGGTAATCGTTTGGAGCAACACGTGTCAGACAATTAAAAGAATAATAATAAATAAAATAAAAGAATGAAAACTAAACAGGTAAATCATTTAGAGCAACACGTGTCAGACAATTAAAAGAATAATAATAAATAAAATAAAAGAATAAAAACTAAACAGGTAATCGTTTGGAGCAACACGTGTCAGACAATTAAAAGAATAATAAATAAAATAAAAGAATGAAAACTAAACAGGTAATCGTTTGGAGCAACACGTGTCAGACAATTAAAAGAATAATAATAAATAAAATAAAAGAATGAAAACTAAACAGGTAATCGTTTGGAGCAACACGTGTCAGACAATTAAAAGAATAATAATAAATAAAATAAAAGAATGAAAACTAAACAGGTAATCGTTTGGAGCAACACGTGTCAGACAATTAAAAGAATAATAATAAATAAAATAAAAGAATGAAAACTAAACAGGTAAATCATTTAGAGCAACACGTGTCAGACAATTAAAAGAATAATAATAAATAAAATAAAAGAATGAAAACTAAACAGGTAAATCATTTAGAGCAACACGTGTCAGACAATTAAAAGAATAATAATAAATAAAATAAAAGAATGAAAACTAAACAGGTAATCGTTTAGAGCAACACGTGTCAGACAATTAAAAGAATAATAATAAATAAAATAAAAGAATGAAAACTAAACAGGTAATCGTTTAGAGCAACACGTGTCAGACAATTAAAATAATAATAATAAATAAAATAAAAGAATGAAAACTAAACAGGTAATCGTTTGTAGCAACACGTGTCAGACAATTAAAATAATAATAATAAATAAAATAAAAGAATGAAAACTAAACAGGTAATCGTTTGGAGCAACACGTGTCAGACAATTAAAAGAATAATAATAAATAAAATAAAAGAATGAAAACTAAACAGGTAATCGTTTAGAGCAACACGTGTCAGACAATTAAAAGAATAATAATAAATAAAATAAAAGAATGAAAACTAAACAGGTAATCGTTTAGAGCAACACGTGTCAGACAATTAAAAGAATAATAATAAATAAAATAAAAGAATGAAAACTAAACAGGTAATCGTTTAGAGCAACACGTGTCAGACAATTAAAATAATAATAAATAAAATAAAAGCATGAAAGCTTAACAGATAATCGTTTAGAGCAACACGTGTCAGACAATTAAAAGAATAATAATAAATAAAATAAAAGAATGAAAACTAAACAGGTAATCGTTTAGAGCAACACGTGTCAGACAATTAAAAGAATAATAATAAATAAAATAAAAGAATGAATACTTAACAGGTAATCGTTTGGAGCAACACGTGTCAGACAATTAAAAGAATAATAATAAATAAAATAAAAGAATTAAAACTTAACAGATAATCGTTTAGAGCAACACGTGTCAGACAATTAAAAGAATAATAATAAATAAAATAAAAGAATGAATACTTAACAGGTAATCGTTTGGAGCAACACGTGTCAGACAATTAAAAGAATAATAATTAATAAAATAAAAGAATGAAAACTAAACAGGTAATCGTTTGGAGCAACACGTGTCAGTCAATTAAAAGAATAATAATAAATAAAATAAAAGAATGAAAACTAAACAGGTAATCGTTTAGAGCAACACGTGTCAGACAATTAAAATAATAATAATAAATAAAATAAAAGAATGAAAACTAAACAGGTAATCGTTTGGAGCAACACGTGTCAGACAATTAAAAGAATAATAATAAATAAAATAAAAGAATGAAAACTAAACAGGTAATCGTTTAGAGCAACACGTGTCAGACAATTAAAAGAATAATAATAAATAAAATAAAAGAATGAAAACTAAACAGGTAATCGTTTAGAGCAACACGTGTCAGACAATTAAAAGAATAATAATAAATAAAATAAAAGAATGAAAACTAAACAGGTAATCGTTTAGAGCAACACGTGTCAGACAATTAAAATAATAATAAATAAAATAAAAGCATGAAAGCTTAACAGATAATCGTTTAGAGCAACACGTGTCAGACAATTAAAAGAATAATAATAAATAAAATAAAAGAATGAAAACTAAACAGGTAATCGTTTAGAGCAACACGTGTCAGACAATTAAAAGAATAATAATAAATAAAATAAAAGAATGAATACTTAACAGGTAATCGTTTGGAGCAACACGTGTCAGACAATTAAAAGAATAATAATAAATAAAATAAAAGAATTAAAACTTAACAGATAATCGTTTAGAGCAACACGTGTCAGACAATTAAAAGAATAATAATAAATAAAATAAAAGAATGAATACTTAACAGGTAATCGTTTGGAGCAACACGTGTCAGACAATTAAAAGAATAATAATTAATAAAATAAAAGAATGAAAACTAAACAGGTAATCGTTTGGAGCAACACGTGTCAGTCAATTAAAAGAATAATAATAAATAAAATAAAAGAATGAAAACTAAACAGGTAATCGTTTAGAGCAACACGGGTCAGACAATAAAAAGAATAATAATAAATAAAATAAAAGAATGAAAACTAAACAGGTAAATCATTTAGAGCAACACTTGTCAGACAATTAAAAGAATAATAATAAATAAAATAAAAGAATGAAAACTAAACAGGTAATCGTTTAGAGCAACACGTGTCAGACAATTAAAATAATAATAATAAATAAAATAAAAGAATGAAAACTAAACAGGTAATCATTTAGAGCAACACGTGCCAGACAATTAAAAGAATAATAATAAATAAAATAAAAGAATGAAAACTTAACAGGTAATTGTTTAGAGCAACACGTGTCAGACAATTAAAATAATAATAATAAATAAAATAAAAGAATGAAACTAAACAGGTAATCCTTTGGAGCAACACGTGTCAGACAATTAAAAGAATAATAATAAATAAAATAAAAGAATGAAAACTAAACAGGTAATCGTTTAGAGCAACACGTGTCAGACAATTAAAAGAATAATAATAAATAAAATAAAAGAATGAAAACTAAACAGGTAATCGTTTAGAGCAACACGTGTCAGACAATTAAAAGAATAATAATAAATAAAATAAAAGAATGAAAACTAAACAGGTAATCGTTTAGAGCAACACGTGTCAGACAATTAAAATAATAATAATAAATAAAATAAAAGAATGAAAACTTAACAGGTAATCATTTAGAGCAACACGTGTCAGACAATTAAAATAATAATAATAAATAAAATAAAAGAATGAAAACTAAACAGGTAATCGTTTGGAGCAACACGTGTCAGACAATTAAAAGAATAATAATAAATAAAATAAAAGAATGAAAACTAAACAGGTAACTGTTTGGAGCAACACGTGTCAGACAATTAAAATAATAAATAAAATAAAAGAATGAAAACTAAACAGGTAATCATTTAGAGCAACACGTGTCAGACAATTAAAATAATAATAATAAATAAAATAAAAGCATGAAAACAAAACAGGTAATCGTTTAGAGCAACACGCGTCAGACAATTAAAAGAATAATAATAAATAAAATAAAAGAATGAAAACTAAACAGGTAATCGTTTAGAGCAACACGTGTCAGAAAATTAAAAGAATAATAATAAATAAAATAAAAGAATGAAAACTTAACAGGTAATCGTTTAGAGCAACACGTGTCAGACAATTAAAATAATAATAGATAAAAGAAAAGAATGAAAACAAAACAGGTAATCGTTTGGAGCAACACGTGTCAGACAATTAAAAGAATAATAATAAATAAAATAAAAGAATGAAAACTAAACAGGTAATCGTTTAGAGCAACACGTGTCAGACAATTAAAATAATAATAGATAAAAGAAAAGAATGAAAACAAAACAGGTAATCGTTTGGAGCAACACGTGTCAGACAATTAAAAGAATAATAATAAATAAAATAAAAGAATGAAAACTAAACAGGTAATCGTTTGTAGCAACACGTGTCAGACAAGTAAAAGAATAATAATAAATAAAATAAAAGAATGAAAACTAAACAGGTAATCGTTTGGAGCAACACATGTCAGACAATTAAAAGAATAATAATAAATAAAATAAAAGAATGAAAACAAAACAGGTAATCGTTTAGAGCAACACGTGTCAGACAATTAAAAGAATAATAAATAAAATAAAAGCATGAAAGCTTAACAGGTAATCATTTAGAGCAACACGTGTCAGACAATTAAAAGAATAATAATAAATAAAATAAAAGAATAAAAACTAAACAGGTAATCCTTTGGAGCAACACGTGTCAGACAATTAAAAGAATAATAATTAATAAAATAAAAGAATGAATACTTAACAGGTAATCGTTTGGAGCAACACGTGTCAGACAATTAAAAGAATAATAATTAATAAAATAAAAGAATGAAAACTAAACAGGTAATCGTTTGGAGCAACACGTGTCAGACAATTAAAAGAATAATAATAAATAAAATAAAAGAATGAAACTAAACAGGTAATCGTTTGGAGCAACACGGGTCAGACAATTAAAAGAATAATAATAAATAAAATAAAAGAATGAAACTAAACAGGTAATCGTTTAGAGCAACACGCGTCAGACAATTAAAAGAATAATAATAAATAAAATAAAAGAATGAAAACTAAACAGGTAATCGTTTAGAGCAACACGTGTCAGAAAATTAAAAGAATAATAATAAATAAAATAAAAGAATGAAAACTTAACAGGTAATCGTTTAGAGCAACACGTGTCAGACAATTAAAATAATAATAGATAAAAGAAAAGAATGAAAACAAAACAGGTAATCGTTTGGAGCAACACGTGTCAGACAATTAAAAGAATAATAATAAATAAAATAAAAGAATGAAAACTAAACAGGTAATCGTTTGGAGCAACACGTGTCAGACAATTAAAAGAATAATAATAAATAAAATAAAAGAATGAAAACTAAACAGGTAACTGTTTGGAGCAACACGTGTCAGACAATTAAAATAATAAATAAAATAAAAGAATGAAAACTAAACAGGTAATCATTTAGAGCAACACGTGTCAGACAATTAAAATAATAATAATAAATAAAATAAAAGCATGAAAACAAAACAGGTAATCGTTTAGAGCAACACGCGTCAGACAATTAAAAGAATAATAATAAATAAAATAAAAGAATGAAAACTAAACAGGTAATCGTTTAGAGCAACACGTGTCAGAAAATTAAAAGAATAATAATAAATAAAATAAAAGAATGAAAACTTAACAGGTAATCGTTTAGAGCAACACGTGTCAGACAATTAAAATAATAATAGATAAAAGAAAAGAATGAAAACAAAACAGGTAATCGTTTGGAGCAACACGTGTCAGACAATTAAAAGAATAATAATAAATAAAATAAAAGAATGAAAACTAAACAGGTAATCGTTTAGAGCAACACGTGTCAGACAATTAAAATAATAATAGATAAAAGAAAAGAATGAAAACAAAACAGGTAATCGTTTGGAGCAACACGTGTCAGACAATTAAAAGAATAATAATAAATAAAATAAAAGAATGAAAACTAAACAGGTAATCGTTTGTAGCAACACGTGTCAGACAAGTAAAAGAATAATAATAAATAAAATAAAAGAATGAAACTAAACAGGTAATCGTTTGGAGCAACACATGTCAGACAATTAAAAGAATAATAATAAATAAAATAAAAGAATGAAAACAAAACAGGTAATCGTTTAGAGCAACACGTGTCAGACAATTAAAATAATAATAATAAATAAAATAAAAGCATGAAAGCTTAACAGGTAATCATTTAGAGCAACACGTGTCAGACAATTAAAAGAATAATAATAAATAAAATAAAAGAATGAAAACTAAACAGGTAATCCTTTGGAGCAACACGTGTCAGACAATTAAAAGAATAATAATTAATAAAATAAAAGAATGAATACTTAACAGGTAATCGTTTGGAGCAACACGTGTCAGACAATTAAAAGAATAATAATTAATAAAATAAAAGAATGAAAACTAAACAGGTAATCGTTTGGAGCAACACGTGTCAGACAATTAAAAGAATAATAATAAATAAAATAAAAGAATGAAACTAAACAGGTAATCGTTTAGAGCAACACGTGTCAGACAATTAAAAGAATAATAATAAATAAAATAAAAGAATGAAACTAAACAGGTAATCGTTTAGAGCAACACGCGTCAGACAATTAAAAGAATAATAATAAATAAAATAAACGAATGAAAACTAAACAGGTAATCGTTTAGAGCAACACGTGTTAGACAGTTAAAATAATAATAATTAATAAAATAAAAGAATGAAAACTAAACAGGTAATCGTTTAGAGCAACACGTGTCAGACAATTAAAAGAATAATAATAAATAAAATAAAAGAATGAAAACTAAACAGGTAACTGTTTGGAGCAACACGTGTCAGACAATTAAAACAATAATAATGAATAAAATAAAAGAATGAAAACTAAACAGGTAATCGTTTAGAGAAACACGTGTCAGACAATTAAAAGAATAATAATAAATAAAATAAAAGAATGAAAACTAAACAGGTAATCGTTTGGAGCAACACGTGTCAGACAATTAAAAGAATAATAATAAATAAAATAAAAGAATGAAAACTTAACAGGTAATCGTTTAGAGCAACACGTGTCAGACAATTAAAAGAATAATAATAAATAAAATAAAAGAATGAAAACTAAACAGGTAATCGTTTAGAGCAACACGTGTCAGACAATTAAAAGAATAATAATAAATAAAATAAAAGAATGAAAACTAAACAGGTAATCGTTTGGAGCAACACGTGTCAGACAATTAAAAGAATAATAATAAATAAAATAAAACAATGAAAACTAAACAGGTAATCGTTTAGAGCAACACGTGTCAGACAAAAGAATAATAATAAATAAAATAAAAGAATGAAAACTTAACAGGTAATCGTTTAGAGCTACACGTGTCAGACAATTAAAAGAATAATAATAAATAAAATAAAAGAATGAAAACTAAACAGGTAATCGTTTAGAGCAACACGTGTCAGACAAAAGAATAATAATAAATAAAATAAAAGAATGAAAACTTAACAGGTAATCGTTTAGAGCAACACGTGTCAGACAATTAAAAGAATAATAATAAATAAAATAAAAGAATGAAAACTAAACAGGTAATCGTTTAGAGCAACACGTGTCAGACAAAAGAATAATAATAAATAAAATAAAAGAATGAAAACTAAACAGGTAATCGTTTAGAGCAACACGTGTCAGACAAAAGAATAATAATAAATAAAATAAAAGAATGAAAACTAAACAGGTAATCGTTTAGAGCAACACGTGTCAGACAATTAAAAGAATAATAATAAATAAAATAAAAGAATGAAAACTAAACAGGTAATCGTTTGGAGCAACACGTGTCAGACAATTAAAAGAATAATAATAAATAAAATAAAAGAATGAAAACTAAACAGGTAATCGTTTAGAGCAACACGTGTCAGACAATTAAAAGAATAATAATAAATAAAATAAAAGAATGAAAACTAAACAGGTAATCGTTTGGAGCAACACGTGTCAGACAATTAAAAGAATAATAAAACATAAAATAAAAGAATGAAAACTAAACAGATAATCGTTTAGAGCAACACGTGTCAGACAAAAGAATAATAAATAAAATAAAAGAATGAAAACTAAACAGGTAATCGTTTGGAGCAACACGTGTCAGACAATTAAAAGAATAATAATAAATAAAATAAAAGAATGAAAACTAAACAGGTAATCGTTTGGAGCAACACGTGTCAGACAATTAAAATAATAATAATAAATAAAATAAAAGAATAAAAACTAAACAGGTAATCGTTTAGAGCAACACGTGTCAGACAATTAAAAGAATAATAATAAATAAAATAAAAGAATGAAAACTAAACAGGTAATCGTTTAGAGCAACACGTGTCAGACAATTAAAAGAATAATAATAAATAAAATAAAAGAATGAAAACTAAACAGGTAATCGTTTGGAGCAACACGTGTCAGACAATTAAAAGAATAATAATAAATAAAATAAAAGAATGAAAACTAAACAGATAATCGTTTAGAGCAACACGTGTCAGACAAAAGAATAATAAATAAAATAAAAGAATAAAAACTAAACAGGTAATCGTTTAGAGCAACACGTGTCAGACAATTAAAAGAATAATAATAAATAAAATAAAAGAATGAAAACTAAACAGGTAATCGTTTGGAGCAACACGTGTCAGACAATTAAAAGAATAATAATAAATAAAATAAAAGAATGAAAACTAAACAGGTAATCGTTTAAAGCAACACGTGTCAAACAATTAAAAGAATAATAATTAATAAAATAAAAGAATGAAATCTAACCCGGTAATCGTTTAGAGCAACCCGTGTCAGACAATTAAAAGAATAATAATTAATAAAATAAAAGAATGAAAACTAAACAGGTAATCGTTTAGAGCAACACGTGTCAGACAATTAAAAGAATAATAATAAATAAAATAAAAGAATGAAAACTAAACAGGTAATCGTTTAGAGCAACACGTGTCAGACAATTAAAAGAATAATAATAAATAAAATAAAAGAATGAAAACTAAACAGGTAATCGTTTAGAGCAACACGTGTCAGACAATTAAAAGAATAATGATAAATAAAATAAAACAATGAAAACTAAACAGGTAATCATTTAGAGCAACACGTGTCAGACAATTAAAATAATAATAATAAATAAAATAAAAGAATGAAAACTAAACAGGTAATCGTTTAGAGCAACACGTGTCAGACAATTAAAATAATAATAATAAATAAAATAAAAGAATGAAAACTAAACAGGTAATCGTTTAGAGCAACACGTGTCAGACAATTAAAAGAATAATAATAAATAAAATAAAAGAATGAAAACTAAACAGGTAATCATTTAGAGCAACACGTGTCAGACAATTAAAATAATAATAATAAATAAAATAAAAGAATGAAAACTAAACAGGTAATTGTTTAGAGCAACACGTGTCAGACAATTAAAAGAATAATAATAAATAAAATAAAAGAATGAAAACTAAACAGGTAATCATTTAGAGCAACACGTGTCAGACAATTAAAATAATAATAATAAATAAAATAAAAGAATGAAAACTAAACAGGTAATCGTTTAGAGCAACACGTGTCAGACAATTAAAAGAATAATAATAAATAAAATAAAAGAATGAAAACTAAACAGGTAATCATTTAGAGCAACACGTGTCAGACAATTAAAAGAATAATAATAAATAAAATAAAAGAATGAAAACTAAACCGGTAATTGTTTAGAGCAACACGTGTCAGACAATTAAAATAATAATAATAAATAAAATAAAAGAATGAAAACTAAACAGGTAACTGTTTGGAGCAACACGTGTCAGACAATTAAAAGAATAATAATAAATAAAATAAAAGAATGAAAACTAAACAGGTAATCGTTTAGAGCAACCCGTGTCAGACAATTAAAAGAATAATAATTAATAAAATAAAAGAATGAAAACTTAACAGGTAATCGTTTAGAGCAACACGTGTCAGACAATTAAAAGAATAATAATAAATAAAATAAAAGAATGAAAACTAAACCGGTAATCGTTTAGAGCAACACGTGTCAGACAATTAAAATAATAATAATAAATAAAATAAAAGAATGAAAACCAAACATGTAATCGTTTAGAGCAACCCGTGTCAGACAATTAAAAGAATAATAATTAATAAAATAAAAGAATGAAAACTAAACAGGTAATCGTTTAGAGCAACACGTGTCAGACAATTAAAAGAATAATGATAAATAAAATAAAAGAATGAAAACTAAACAGGTAATCATTTAGAGCAACACGTGTCAGACAATTAAAAGAATAATAATAAATAAAATAAAAGAATGAAAACTAAACAGGTAATCGTTTGGAGCAACACGTGTCAGACAATTAAAAGAATAATAATAAATAAAATAAAAGAATGAAAACTAAACAGGTAATCGTTTAGAGCAACACGTGTCAGACAATTAAAAGAATAATAATAAATAAAATAAAAGAATAAAAACTAAACAGGTAATCGTTTGGAGCAACACGTGTCAGACAATTAAAATAATAATAATAAATAAAATAAAAGAATAAAAACTAAACAGGTAATCGTTTAGAGCAACACGTGTCAGACAATTAAAAGAATAATAATAAATAAAATAAAAGAATGAAAACTAAACAGGTAATCGTTTAGAGCAACACGTGTCAGACAATTAAAAGAATAATAATAAATAAAATAAAAGAATGAAAACTAAACAGGTAATCGTTTAGAGCAACACGTGTCAGACAATTAAAAGAATAATAATAAATAAAATAAAAGAATGAAAACTAAACAGATAATCGTTTAGAGCAACACGTGTCAGACAAAAGAATAATAAATAAAATAAAAGAATGAAAACTAAACAGATAATCGTTTGGAGCAACACGTGTCAGACAATTAAAAGAATAATAATAAATAAAATAAAAGAATGAAAACTAAACAGGTAATCGTTTGGAGCAACACGTGTCAGACAATTAAAATAATAATAATAAATAAAATAAAAGAATAAAAACTAAACAGGTAATCGTTTAGAGCAACACGTGTCAGACAATTAAAAGAATAATAATAAATAAAATAAAAGAATGAAAACTAAACAGGTAATCGTTTAGAGCAACACGTGTCAGACAATTAAAAGAATAATAATAAATAAAATAAAAGAATGAAAACTAAACAGGTAATCGTTTGGAGCAACACGTGTCAGACAATTAAAAGAATAATAATAAATAAAATAAAAGAATGAAAACTAAACAGATAATCGTTTAGAGCAACACGTGTCAGACAAAAGAATAATAAATAAAATAAAAGAATAAAAACTAAACAGGTAATCGTTTAGAGCAACACGTGTCAGACAATTAAAAGAATAATAATAAATAAAATAAAAGAATGAAAACTAAACAGGTAATCGTTTGGAGCAACACGTGTCAGACAATTAAAAGAATAATAATAAATAAAATAAAAGAATGAAAATTAAACAGGTAATCGTTTAAAGCAACACGTGTCAAACAATTAAAAGAATAATAATTAATAAAATAAAAGAATGAAAACTAAACCGGTAATCGTTTAGAGCAACCCGTGTCAGACAATTAAAAGAATAATAATTAATAAAATAAAAGAATGAAAACTAAACAGGTAATCGTTTAGAGCAACACGTGTCAGACAATTAAAAGAATAATAATAAATAAAATAAAAGAATGAAAACTAAACAGGTAATCGTTTAGAGCAACACGTGTCAGACAATTAAAAGAATAATAATAAATAAAATAAAAGAATGAAAACTAAACAGGTAATCGTTTAGAGCAACACGTGTCAGACAATTAAAAGAATAATGATAAATAAAATAAAACAATGAAAACTAAACAGGTAATCATTTAGAGCAACACGTGTCAGACAATTAAAATAATAATAATAAATAAAATAAAAGAATGAAAACTAAACAGGTAATCGTTTAGAGCAACACGTGTCAGACAATTAAAATAATAATAATAAATAAAATAAAAGAATGAAAACTAAACAGGTAATCGTTTAGAGCAACACGTGTCAGACAATTAAAATAATAATAAATACAATAAAAGAATGAAAACTAAATAGGTAATCGTTTAGAGCAACACGTGTCAGACAATTAAAATAATAAATAAAATAAAAGAATGAAAACTAAACAGGTAATCGTTTAGAGCAACACGTGTCAGACAATTAAAATAATAAATAAAATAAAAGAATGAAAACTAAACAGGTAATCGTTTAGAGCAACACGTGTCAGACAATTAAAATAATAAATAAAATAAAAGAATGAAAACTAAACAGGTAATCGTTTAGAGCAACACGTGTAAGACAATTAAAATAATAATAAATAAAATAAAAGAATGAAAACTAAACAGGTAATCGTTTAGAGCAACACGTGTCAGACAATTAAAATAATAAATAAAATAAAAGAATGAAAACTAAACAGGTAATCGTTTAGAGCAACACGTGTCAGACAATTAAAATAATAATAAATAAAATAAAAGAATGAAAACTAAACAGGTAATCGTTTAGAGCAACACGTGTTAGACAATTAAAAGAATAATAATAAATAAAATAAAAGAATGAAAACTAAACAGGTAATCGTTTAGAGCAACACGTGTCAGACAATTAAAATAATAATAATAAATAAAATAAAAGAATGAAAACTAAACAGGTAACTGTTTGGAGCAACACGTGTCAGACAATTAAAATAATAATAATAAATAAAATAAAAGAATGAAAACTAAACCGGTAATCATTTAGAGCAACACGTGTCAGACAATTAAAATAATAATAATAAATAAAATAAAAGAATGAAAACTAAACAGGTAATCGTTTAGAGCAACACGTGTCAGACAATTAAAATAAAAATAATAAATAAAATAAAAGAATGAAAACTAAACAGGTAATCGTTTAGAGCAACACGTGTCAGACAATTAAAATAATAATAATAAATAAAATAAAAGAATGAAAACTTAACAGGTAATCGTTTGGAGCAACACGTGTCAGACAATTAAAAGAATAATAATAAATAAAATAAAAGAATGAAAACTTAACAGGTAATCGTTTAGAGCAACACGTGTCAGACAATTAAAAGAATAATAATAAATAAAATAAAAGAATGAAAACTAAACAGGTAATCGTTTAGAGCAACACGTGTCAGACAATTAAAATAATAATAATAATAAATAAAATAAAAGAATGAAAACTAAACAGGTAATCGTTTAGAGCAACACGTGTCAGACAATTAAAAGAATAATAATAAATAAAATAAAAGAATGAAAACTTAACAGGTAATCGGTTGGAGCAACACGTGTCAGACAATTAAAAGAATAATAATAAATAAAATAAAAGAATGAAAACTTAACAGGTAATCGTTTAGAGCAACACGTGTCAGACAATTAAAAGAATAATAATAAATAAAATAAAAGAATGAAAACTAAACAGGTAATCGTTTAGAGCAACACGTGTCAGACAATTAAAAGAATAATGATAAATAAAATAAAAGAATGAAAACTAAACAGGTAATCGTTTAGAACAACACGTGTCAGACAATTAAAAGAATAATAATAAATAAAATAAAAGAATGAAAACTAAACAGGTAATCGTTTAGAGCAACACGTGTCAGACAATTAAAAGAATAATAATAAATAAAATAAAAGAATGAAAACTAAACAGGTAATCGTTTAGAACAACACGTGTCAGACAAAAGAATAATAATAAATAAAATAAAAGAATGAAAACTAAACAGGTAATCGTTTAGAGCAACACGTGTCAGACAATTAAAAGAATAATAATAAATAAAATAAAAGAATGAAAACTAAACAGGTAATCGTTTAGAACAACACGTGTCAGACAATTAAAATAATAATAATAAATAAAATAAAAGAATGAAAACTAAACAGGTAATCGTTTAGAGCAACACGTGTCAGACAATTAAAATAATAATAATAAATAAAATAAAAGAATGAAAACTAAACAGGTAATCGTTTAGAACAACACGTGTCAGACAATTAAAATAATAAGAATAAATAAAATAAAAGAATGAAAACTAAACAGGTAATCGTTTAGAGCAACACGTGTCAGACAATTAAAAGAATAATAATAAATAAAATAAAAGAATGAAAACTAAACAGGTAATCGTTTAGAGCAACACGTGTCAGACAATTAAAAGAATAATAATAAATAAAATAAAAGAATGAAAACTAAACAGGTAATCGTTTAGAGCAACACGTGTCAGACAATTAAAATAATAATAATAAATAAAATAAAAGAATGAAAACTTAACAGGTAATCGTTTAGAGCAACACGTGTCAGACAATTAAAAGAATAATAATAAATAAAATAAAAGAATGAAAACTAAACAGGTAATCGTTTAGAACAACACGTGTCAGACAATTAAAAGAATAATAATAAATAAAATAAAAGAATGAAAACTAAACAGGTAATCATTTAGAGCAACACGTGTCAGACAATTAAAAGAATAATAATAAATAAAATAAAAGAATGAAAACTTAACAGGTAATCGTTTGGAGCAACACGTGTCAGACAATTAAAAGAATAATAATAAATAAAATAAAAGAATGAAAACTAAACAGGTAATCGTTTAGAGCAACACGTGTCAGACAATTAAAATAATAATAATAAATAAAATAAAAGAATGAAAACTAAACAGGTAATCGTTTAGAGCAACACGTGTCAGACAATTAAAACAATAATAATAAATAAAATAAAAGAATGAAAACTAAACAGGTAATCGTTTAGAGCAACACGTGTCAGACAATTAAAATAATAATAATAAATAAAATAAAAGAATGAAAACTAAACAGGTAATTGTTTAGAGCAACACGTGTCAGACAATTAAAAGAATAATAATAAAATAAAAGAATGAAAACTAAACCGGTAATCGTTTAGAGCAACACGTGACATACAATTAAAAGAATAATAATAAATAAAATAAAAGAATAAAAACTAAACAGGTAATTGTTTAGAGCAACACGTGTCAGACAATTAAAAGAATAATAATAAATAAAATAAAAGAATGAAAACTAAACAGGTAATCGTTTAGAGAAACACGTGTCAGACAATTAAAAGAAGAAAAAAAACAGCCATTTGCGAATGTGAGTTTTATTCTGTTGTTTGTGGTCATGCTTCTCGTGGGGTCAGAAATTAAAAGAAAAATGAAAGAAGAAAGTGTGTGGAAGTTTAACCGATACAAGTTTTTGTAAAGTGATCTCTAGTAGAGGGTGGCCTTAGTTGGCCCAAGAGATTTTCACAGTTACCAGCAATTATGAAGCAAAATCGGATATCAATTTGGGGATAAACCTCTACCCCCATATATGTATACTGAGTAAATGGCGAGTGACAAGACGTGTCATAGCCAGTGAATGTAATATTTGGGCTACTGGAAAAGCCGCATAGATGTGAATTTAAATGGGCTGGTGCATCGTCTACTAGTCTCTCCCTCCTTGACAAGGTCCAAAAAAGAATCGCCAACCTAATAGACCCCTCACTGTCAGCCAAGCTCCAGCCTCTGTCCCATCGCCGCAATGTAGCATCCTTGTGCTTGTTTCACAAATACTTCAATGGATTATGCTCCGATAAATTGGCTACTCTGGTGCCCCCTCGACGTAAATTCACTAGACTAACTCGACAATCTACTATATCTCATTCATTCACTGTGGAGGTCCCTAGATGTCGGAAAGCATTCTACTCAAATAGCTTCTTTCTTCGTGCTGCTGGCCTCTTGAACTCCCTTCCTGCCCCCTGTTTGCCCAACAGTACAGACATGCAGAAATTTAAAACTAATGTAAACAGACATCTCGCTGCGCGGATCCCAATCTAGGTCGACCGCCCCCTACCTTCTCCCCTTTTCTTTTTTCTCAGTAGCCCCTTACGTCTACCGTGGCAGCCTGCCTTGTTTTGGGTGAACTATGTTAAAAAAAAAAAATAAATAAAAATGTATGAGTAAGAAAAATAGTGTGTCTTCATAATTATTTCCCACTTCATAGTTAAGGACTTGTGGAAAGATTTAGTGTTACCCCCCCCCCCCAAAAAAAAATTTAGAGTATATGTTGAGACCTGTGATGACTGCGCAAAAATGGTTGGGAGTTAGACTAAGATGTAGGATGCTTTGAGTAAGGGTGCTGGCAGATTTCTGTTTTGGGGTCTGAAGAAGTTAGGTAAAGTTATATTACAGAAAATTAGATGTCTGACCAGAAAATAAAAAAATAGGGAATTTTAAATGGGGGTTTCTGCCTTTGTTCGGTTTATAGATATAGAATGAAACAAGTGATTGTAATATTTAAGATTTTAGAGTTATCTGCCCTTCATCGGGCTGCCAGAGTTGTTTCCCTTGATATAACGGATATAAATAAACAAAGCAGATGCGATTGATTACGTGGAAGTTAAGGATCGGCGTTGATTGAAGCCACAACCATATCTCTTTGTCTTGTTTCTTTGTTTTACTTTGCCTTTCGTTTCAGCCTCGCGAGTCGAGTCTACAATATTACAGTAACGAATGGAAGAAACAGTTAGTGTTGAAATGAGACGTGAAAATACATTTTCTGAAGATGTTTTGAAAAAACTGGAAGTAAGGTGTGTTAAATAGTCGTGTTAATGGAAAAGTTTGGAGATGGTGGGGCCAAACAGAAGTAACGCAAACAATGTGATTTCTGAGTGACCCAAAAACCTGACCAGCATAACATAAAACAAAGAAAAATGGGTTAGGGTTCGGGCTCCCGTTAGGGTTAGGGCTCCCGTTCTTAGCAATAGCCAAGCCCTGCATTCAAATTGCCAAGCTCTAACTGGAAGACTGGCAGATGCTAAGAAAAATAATTTTAAAAAATATACATAAATTAAAATCAGTTTTTTTTTTTTTGGTGAAAATAATGGGCAAATGTGCAGAACAGGAACATGAGCTGAAATTTATTTAGGAGAACTCCAATGGTGTAAGAAGGGGCAGACAACTCTGTTTTATAGAAAGTCAATTTTCACGCAGGAAATATAATACCGGCCGTATTCCACGACAACTTTGGGTTTTTGATGGCTATGAAAAGGACACTAAATCTGTTTTTAGTAAAGGTCCCATCAGAGATGTCGCCACATTAATCCCTATAATAAAACAATATGTGCGCCCAGGTACCACAATCACATCCGATTGCTGAAGGATTTCATCATTTGCGTGTAAATCATAAGAATAAATTTGTCGATCCTTCGACGGATGCGACCACCAATCATGTGGAAAGTATGTGGCAACAAGCCAATAGCAGGAACAAATTAGAATATGGGACCCACACACAAATGGTGGAATCCTATTTATAAGAATTTATGTGGCGGCAGAAATTTTCCGCAACCCCCCTACAGAGTCTTTTTGAACACATTTCTGAATTATATCCCGTGTAAAAAAACAAAACAAGAGAAGAAAAATAGAAAAAATTATTTTTTAAACTATATATTAAAAAAATGTTTTAAACACAACCCGATGCCTGTTCGTTTTTGAATTAAAAAAATATACTCTTGATTTTCCGAAATTCTATTTTCTTCAATAAATGTTCTATCAATATACTGTTGATTTTCCGAAATTCTATTTTCATCAATAAATGTTCTATCAATATACTGTTGATTGTCACAAATTCTATTTTCATCAATAAATGTTCTATCAATATACTGTTTATTTTCCGAAATTCTATTTTCTTTAATAAATATTCTATCAATATACTGTTGATTTTGACAAATTCTAATTTCTTCAATAAATGTTCTATTAATATACTGTTGATTTTCCCAAATTCTATTTTCTTCAATAAATGTTCTATCAATATACTGTTGAGTGTCACAAATTCTATTTTCTTCAATAAAGGTTTTTATCAATATACTGTTGATTTTCCGAAATTCTATTTTCTTCAATAAATGTTCTATCAATATACTGTTGATTTTCCGAAATTCTATTTTCTCCAATAAATGTGCTACCAATATACTGTGGATTTTTCCGAAATTCTATTTTCTTCAATAAATGTTCTATCAATATACTGTTTATTTTCCGAAATTCTATTTTCTTCAATTAGTATTCTATAAATATACTGTTGATTTTCACAAATTCTATTTTCTTCAATAAATGTTCTATCAATATACTGTTTATTTTCCGACATTCTATTTTCATCAATAAATGTCCTATCTATATACTGTTGATTGTCACAAATTCTATTTTCATCAATAAATGTTCTATCAATATACTGTTGATTTTCCAAAATTCTATTTTCTTCAATAAATATTCTATAAATATACTGTTCATTTGATCAAATTCTATTTTCTTCAATAAATATTCTATAAATATACTGTTGATTTGATTTGATCAAATTCTATTTTCTCCAATAAATGTTCTATCAATATACTGTTGATTGTCACAAATTCTATTTTCTTCAATAAAGGTTTTTATCAATATACTGTTGATTTTCCGAAATTCTATTTTCTTCAATAAATGTTTTATCAATATACTGTTGATTTTCCAAAATTCTATTTTCTTCAATAAATGTTCTACCAATATACTGTGGATTTTTCCGAATTCTATTTTCTTCAATAAATGTTCTATCAATGTACTGTTGATTTCCCAAAATTCTATTTTCTTCAATAAATGTTCTATCAATATACTGTCGATTTTCCGAGATTCTATTTTCTTTAATAAATATTCTATCAATATACTGTTTATTTTCCGAAATTCTATTTTCTTCAATCAGTATTCTATAAATATACTGTTGATTTTCACAAATTCTATTTTCTTCAATAAATGTTCTATCAATATACTGTTTATTTTCCGACATTCTATTTTCATCAATAAATGTCTTATCAATATACTGTTGATTGTCACAAATTCTATTTTCATCAATAAATGTCCTATCAATATACTGTTGATTTTCCAAATTCTATTTTCTTCAATAAATATTCTATAAATATACTGTTGATTTTCACAAATTCTATTTTCTTCAATAAATATTCTATAAATATACTGTTGATTTTCCAAATTCTATTTTCTTCAATAAATGTTCTATAAATATACTGTTGATTTTCCAAATTCTATTTTCTCCAATAAATGTTCTATAAATATACTGTTGATTTTCCAAATTCTATTTTCTTCAATAAATGTTCGATTAATTGTATTTGCATGATATTTTCCATTTTCGGAGAACTTGCGTACTAAAAAAAACAAAGTTCGGCACGTGTTCCTCTTCGGCCCAATTCCCAAATAATGTTTTTTTTAAGGGGGGGGGGTAAAAGTTTGTCAAAGTTTATATAAGATAAAAGAAAGAAAGGCACTTGTAGATACCCCATACAGGAGCGAGAGTTCCAATCGTGTAAGGGGCAGTAACTCTCTTTCTTTAGTTCGCCAGGTCTCCGAAAAACGAAAATATCCATTTTTTTTTTTTAAATAAGTCATGAAAATTCAATTAATAGAACATTTTTCGAAGAAATAACAATTTGAGAAAAGCAAAATTATATTGATGGAACATTTAGTGAACAAAATAGAATATAGTATATTTTTTCAATTTTTTTTATAGTAAAAACCTCGTGCCCAAAAAGGGACATTTAGTGATTTTTTGGCCAAATTTTAAAGTTATTTATTACATTCAAGACCTAGTTTCCCATTTAGACCTATCATTTCGGATTACTTTCCTGCAAAAATGGACCAAAAACCTTTAATATGCTCCTCGTGGCGGTTAATTGCATTATGACCATTGGGTAAAAAATCGCTCATATCTTAGTTCCTTATCTAGGTTCTATTCTGCACAAAAAATTGTCTCATATTTGCTATCAGGTATTCCAATTGCTCCCACTAGCTTAATGCTAGGATTTTTCCATTGAAAATGGACAGGTATTCGGGTTTTTTCTCGAAAAATGTATATTTTCGGGGTACAATTTTTTATGTTTTTTTAATATTATGACCAAATTTTTCCTCTAATTTCTCTGAAAATGATTTTCATTCCTTGCCAATCATAATTATTCAGCTACAGGATGTCAGGAAGTGAGAAAAGTCCATTGGTATAGCTACCATAGACTAAAGGTAAAAAAATTTTGATTTTTTGAACATGCTGTATTTCCGTCCACCCGTCACAAAAAGTCTGAGAATCAAATTTTCATTCTTTATAGTTATAGTAATGAGAATTGAAATAGAAAGAAAACTGCAACCAGCAAAAATTAGTAATTGACACAATATTTAAAGACATAATGCCTCTTTTTGTTCAAATAGCATGGCACAATTTGATATAAAGGGTATTCTCAGATAATATTTGTCATGACTTAAGGAGGAATTTAATCAGCCACAAAAACTTCTGTCATGTTAGAAAAATTGCAGATGATACAAGAAACTAGAATTATCATTGACAAGTGAGTAATCTACTATAATGGCATGTTGAAGAAAAATAGAACAATCAAAATCAGTTTTTGTGATGGGTGGACAATTTCAAAGTTCATTTGTCAACGTCGATTTCTGTTATTTTTCAGAAAAGTGCAAAATGGAAACAAGAAAAATGATGAAAACAAGAAAGGTGACAAGGAAGGCCACTGTGCAGCAGGAAGCTGTAGGTGATGAGAAAGATGAGAAACCGAAGATGGGACGTCCAAAGAAGGCAAAACCCATGTCTGCAGCAGAGCGAAAAAGAAAATCACGTCTCAATCCCGAAGTCAAAAAACGAGAATACGAAAAAGAAAAAGAAAAAAATCAAAGAATTGAGGGTGAGCAATGAAGAAAAATTGAGACAAATGTGGCAAAAGCAGAAGGAAAATCAAAGAAAAAATATGACAAAACAAAAAAGGTATGGAGTACGACAGAAAGACAAGGCAAGGAAGAAGCTGGAAGTTGAGAAGTCTGACGTATCCACAGAACGCACAAGGAAACACCGCGCATCAATGAAAGTCAAGGTAAATTTCAAGAAAACACCACTGAGGTCGCCACTGAAGAAAAGAAAAAAACGGCTTGGAGAACAACTGTCTTCGCTAGAGCGTGAAGAGCGCATCGACTTCATGAAATCTGTGATAAATAGTCAGAGCCCAGGTACAAAGCAAGCACTGGAAGCAACATCGTCCAGTTCATCACCAAATTTGAAACCAGTGGAGGAAACGTACACTAAACTGAAAAAGAAACGAGATCCGATCAGCAACTGCGCTAGGAGAGCACTTCTCACAACACTTGAAGATAGTTGTCCTAAAAAGAAAGTCCGTAAGTTAGGAGCATCTTACCACACATATAAGAAGGCAAAAAAATGGAACCTTGAAGAAATGCTCTCTGATACAGGAAAGAAGATGACCACAAGACCCAAGATAACAGAAAAAGTTAAGCTGGCTATTAAAGAATTCTATGAAAGAGACGACATATCCAGAGTACTTCCATATAAAAACAAAACACTGAAGATGAAGAATCAAAATGGTAATGTTGAGAAAGTTCCCATCCATGTCATGGAGCTGTCATTGGTCCATGCTTACCATAAGTTTTGTGAAGAAAATCCTGACATTAAACTCAGTCGGCGATCATTTGAGAATCTTCGACCACGTAACGTGAAGCTGAAGAGATTTCTTCAAAGATTTGTATGTGCATGCTCATATCATCAGAATATTGATTATATTCGAAGGGGGCTTGTCAGAATGTTGCAGCTGAACAAGCTGGATACTGAAGTTTGGTCAAACAACGAGAAAATGATGGAGTATCTTTTATGTGAGAAATCGATCACATGCATCCTCGGTCGCTGTAATGTATGCAAACATTTTGACAAGTTGCGTGTTTTGTTTACAGATAATCTCAAATGCAGCTTGGATTGTGCAAGGAAAAATGTGAAATGTGTTGATTTGAAGCACACTATCAAAATACAACAGTTTGAAAAGGTGGTCTACCAACATAAAGGCAAAGAGAAGAACAAACTAGCACTAGCGGATAAGAATTTGACATTTGATGAGCTTCTTCAACTTCTGTTGAAGCAACTGAAAGATTTCCCACGCCATCGTTTTAATGTCCAGCACCTGAAAGATGTTTACGACGATGCAGTTGCGTACTTAATGAAACCAGGAGTAGTACTGAAAGTCATGGACTTTTCTCAAAACTACACATGTTTGTTGCTTGAGGAAATTATGAGTATTCACTGGCAGCAGAATACAGTCACCGTGTACCCCGTTGTCGTGCTTCGTATGGTGGATGGAAACATCAGAGAGGACCATTTTGTCTTCTACAGTGAAGATAAGAAAAAAGACCCATGGTTCGTGGAACTCTGCAACCAGAAGATAATTGATTTTTATGCAGAGAAGTCAATCCATATCAAAGAAGACATTGAATTCACCGATGGGAGTCAATTTAAATGCAAGGAAGCAGCAAGATTGTTTGTGAATCGAACCATCAAAGGAACCCGGGTGTACTTCGAGACAGCTCATGGAAAAAGTAAGAGTGATGGATTAGGAGGAGTTGTGAAATCGTACTGCCTGGGAGCCGTTGTCAGTGGAGACGCCACCATACGGGACTGCAAGGAGTTGTTCAATTTTTCACTTAAAGCTCTTACAGTGAAAGATCGTTCCAAAGAAGAAGGGCCAATGATGAATCGAACATTTTATGAGGTAACTGTGGAGGAAGCGGAACAATATCGTGCCAACAATACCATAAAGAAATATTATCATCTACCCCAAACACTGAAGATCCACCAAATTTCAAACAAAGTCAGCAATTCTCATGGTATTTACACACAACACTGCATGTTGTTGCTTCCCATGTTTAGAAGGAAATTCAGACTTTTGCAAGCACCGCTTGAACAAAGAAGGTATATTCTCTGATGATATGTCTGCCATTCGTCCAAAGTGGACTCTATTTAAGGAGAAAGGTGCTGGGCAGAAGGATGCCGGTGATTCCAGCAGCAGTGAAGATGAAGGTGAAGATGAGTTCATCGACATCAACCAGGAAGAGGACTATGAAGAGGGTGAAGCATACAGCATGCTGCAAGAAGGAGACATCGCCGTTATACGATCAGGGGATGATCATCCATACTATCTTCTCAAGTTGGATTCACCTCCATTCGAAACAACTGTTGACGTGAGTGACGATTACCACCACAACTTTCCTCGTTGTCATCGTGTTATCCGGGGACATTACCTTGAAATTTTCAAGGAACTCAAAGACGGTGATTTGTACTATTTGGAGAGGAAGAAGTTTGCCTATGTCTCAAGTTTGTGCGTTGTTGGTATCTCTCCAGAATTGCAAACTGTGATGCAAATGAGAAGAGGAAAAGAAGAAACCATGTTCATGGTAGACGAGGAACTTCACCAGGCATTGAGTGAGCTGGTCACCTCACCAACCAATTGAGGCATTTATTAAACGTGAACATTTGAACAGTACTAGTAAGAACATGCAGCCTTTTATTTCTGTTTGTTAGTCCTCCGATTTATTGAGGGGGCTATAGTTTTGAGGCATGTCGTCCGTCCGATCGGATTTTTCTCCACGACCATCAATTGAATTTCTCTGAAATTTTGCATGAAGTTGTAACTTTGGTCAGGTTAGAAAGCGATATTCTTCAATTTTGAAAAAAAAATCTCGTTAGCCCCCAGGCGGTCAAAAGGGGTAAGAAAAAAAAAAAAAAATGCCCCAAAATGACATTTTTTGCCCCATAACTTTGATCCATCCATCCAATTCAGGGGCAGGGTATGATATTTTGTGACAGAAAGACAAGGGATGGGCTTATCTCACATGGATATCCATTTAAATCCCACTTTTTCCAGTTTCGAAAAATCCTGACTTTTTGTGACGGGTGGACGGAAAACGAATCAACTGGCCTTGCAGGAGAAGGCCTCATGAAAAAAATCTGACCAACTGGTATGAAGAAGCCTTTCATAGTGCCTTCAATTTTAGGTATTAGCCATTCTCACCAAATCAATGTAAATGCATTAATTCTGAGGTCCTTACTTTTTGTGACGGGTGGACGGAATTTTAATGGCCAACACAGATTGCACCCAGTGAGCAAGAAAAATGTATTAGCAATGAAAAAAAATGACTGAGTTCCAATCCAAATTAGATAAATTAATGAGAAATCATGTTAGGGGCATTTTCCAGAGTACTTAGGGTACCCAAAGAGAAAGATCAAGACATAAATTGAAATTTTTGTGCAAAATGTTCCCTACCAACCAGTTAAGTAAATGCATACGTGACTCCATGTTGCTTGAATTTTTGGCCAATTAATGAGTTATTCATCATTACTCATTAATAGAAGATGCCAAAAAACCACCTATATAATATACCTCTATACTTCAAGTAGTATTTTAGATGGAGTATCTCTTTTTTAAAAATTCCAAAAAACAAGCGTTCCCGCCCCAAAAGTGCTATTTTTACCTATAAATGACCAATTTTCCCTACATTCGCTTGTTCAAACATATGACATGTTATATACTGTCGGAAAGGAAATTTCGAGGGGATTAAGAATATGGTGTCCATTTATTCATTCCAATAACATGGTGGCCACAAGAAAAGAAAACCTGTCTGGGCACGAGGTTTTTACTTAATGCTTTTTCTGGGTTTTTTTTTCTTCTCTTGATTTTTTTTTTTTTTACTTTTTCCATTTCAAAACCAGCAAAACGAACAGGCTTATTATTTGGATTAAAAGATTTTGGATTTTTTTATAAAATTATTTTTGATTATTTTATTAAATTATCGCAGACATTAACATTTGTGAAAATCAACAGTATATTGATGAAACATTTATTGAAGAAAATAGAATTTGGGGAAATCACCACTTTTTGTTGAGTACTTGTTAAAAATAATAATTCGCACAAGGCATTCAAGTCGATTACATCCATTTTCGTAGAAGTTAGAAATGATGTATTTAGAAAAAGAGTTGTCCGCCCCTTGTTACACGATTGGAACTCTTCTGAAATAAACTTCGCTCGTGTATGAAGTCTCTACAAGTGCCGAAAGAAAAAATGGGTACTGATATAGATCATGACCCTGTGTTCATGACGTTCGACTCGGAAGCGTTCGTCTGTCCTACGCAAACGCCCGAGTGTTGACGAGCCGATTTTCGTCATCCGCTGATCTCAGCGCAAAAGAAAACATGGAACAGTAAGCAAGTAAAAATAAATAATAACATTTAAAAAATATGTCGTGATAACAACAATTTCGGTATTTTTTTTTTGTTCTTTTCTTTTTGTTTCTTCAAAAAAAATTCATGAAAATATGTTTCATTTTCATTGTTGTTTATTTAAAAAATTGCTTGTAAATATAACGTATCAAAATAAAAATACATTATTCATTTTATAACAGTAACCTCGCTATGGTTTGCTTGTTTTATTTTCTTTGTTGTTTCTTTACTTTCTTGAAAATAGAACTTAATATGTCGTGATAACAGTAATTTAACTTCATATGTCGTGATAACAGTAATTTAACTTCATATGTCGTGATAACAGTAATTTAACTTCAGATGTTGTGATAACAGTAATTTAACTTCATATGTCGTGATAACAGTAATTTAACTTCATATGTCGTGATAACAGTAATTTAACTTCATATGTCAGGATAACAGTAATTTAACTTCACATGTCGTGATAACAGTAATTTAACTTCAGATGTTGTGATAAAAGTAATTTAACTTAATATGTCGTGATAACAGTAATTTAACTTAATATGTCGTGATAACAGTAATTTAACTTCATATGTCGTGATAACAGTAATTTAACTTCATATGTCGTGATAACAGTAATTTAACTGCATATTTTGTGATAACAGTAATTTAACTCCATATGTCGTGATTACAGTAATTTAACTCCATGTGTCCTGATAACAGTAATTTAATTTAATATGTCGTGATTACAGTAATTTAACTCCATATGTCGTGATAACAGTAATTTAACTCCAGATGTCGTGATAACAGTAATTTAACTTCATATGTCGTGATAACAGTAATTTAACTTCATATGTCGTGATAACAGTAATTTAACTTCAGATGTCGTGATAACAGTAATTTAACTTCAGATGTCGTGATAACAGTAATTTAACTTCATATGTCGTGATAACAGTAATTTAACTTCAGATGTCGTGATAACAGTAATTTAACTTCAGATGTCGTGATAACAGTAATTTAACTTCATATGTCGTGATAACAGTAATTTAACTTCATATGTCGTGATAACAGTAATTTAACTTCAGATGTCGTGATAACAGTAATTTAACTTAAGATGTCGTGATAACAGTAATTTAACTTCATATGTCGTGATAACAGTAATTTGACTTCATATGTCGTGATAACAGTAATTTGACTTCATATGTCGTGATAACAGTAATTTGACTTCATATGTCGTGATAACAGTAATTTGACTTCATATGTCGTGATAACAGTAATTTGACTTCATATGTCGTGATAACAGTAATTTGACTTCATATGTCGTGATAACAGTAATTTGACTTCATATGTCGTGATAACAGTAATTTGACTTCATATGTCGTGATAACAGTAATTTGACTTCATATGTCGTGATAACAGTAATTTGACTTCATATGTCGTGATAACAGTAATTTGACTTCATATGTCGTGATAACAGTAATTTGACTTCATATGTCGTGATAACAGTAATTTGACTTCATATGTTGTGATAACAGTAATTTAACTTCAGATGTCGTGATAACAGTAATTTAACTTAATATGTCGTGATTACAGTAATTTAACTCCATATGTCGTGATAACAGTAATTTAACTCCATATGTCGTGATTACAGTAATTTAACTCCATATGTCGTGATTACAGTAATTTAACTTCATATGTCGTGATAACAGTAATTTAACTTCATATGTCGTGATAACAGTAATTTAACTTCATATGTCGTGATAACAGTAATTTGACTTCATATGTCGTGATAACAGTAATTTAACTTCAGATGTCGTGATAACAGTAATTTAACTTCATATGTCGTGATAACAGTAATTTAACTTCATATGTCGTGATAACAGTAATTTAACTTCATATGTCGTGATAACAGTAATTTAACTTCATATGTCGTGATAACAGTAATTTAACTTCAGATGTCGTGATAACAGTAATTTAACTTCAGATGTCGTGATAACAGTAATTTAACTTCAGATGTCGTGATAGCAGTAATTTAACTTCAGATGTCGTGATAACAGTAATTTAACTTAATATGTCGTGATAACAGTAATTTAACTTAATATGTCGTGATAACAGTAATTTAACTTCAGATGTCGTGATAACAGTAATTTAACTTCAGATGTCGTGATAACAGTAATTTAACTTCAGATGTCGTGATAACAGTAATTTAACTTAATATGTCGTGATAACAGTAATTTAACTCCATATGTCGTGATTACAGTAATTTAACTCCATATGTCGTGATAACAGTAATTTAACTTAATATGTCGTGATAACAGTAATTTAACTTCATATGTCGTGATAACAGTAATTTAACTTCATATGTCGTGATAACAGTAATTTAACTTCATATGTCGTGATAACAGTAATTTAACTTCAGATGTCGTGATAACAGTAATTTAACTTCAGATGTCGTGATAACAGTAATTTAACTTCAGATGTCGTGATAACAGTAATTTAACTTCAGATGTCGTGATAACAGTAATTTAACTTAATATGTCGTGATAACAGTAATTTAACTTAATATGTCGTGATAACAGTAATTTAACTTCAGATGTCGTGATAACAGTAATTTAACTTCAGATGTCGTGATAACAGTAATTTAACTTCAGATGTCGTGATAACAGTAATTTAACTTCAGATGTCGTGATAACAGTAATTTAACTTCAGATGTCGTGATAACAGTAATTTAACTTCATATGTCGTGATAACAGTAATTTAACTTCATATGTCGTGATAACAGTAATTTAACTTCATATGTCGTGATAACAGTAATTTAACTTCAGATGTCGTGATAACAGTAATTTAACTTCAGATGTCGTGATAACAGTAATTTAACTTCAGATGTCGTGATAACAGTAATTTAACTTCAGATGTCGTGATAACAGTAATTTAACTTCAGATGTCGTGATAACAGTAATTTAACTTCAGATGTCGTGATAACAGTAATTTAACTTCAGATGTCGTGATAACAGTAATTTGACTTCATATGTCGTGATAACAGTAATTTGACTTCATATGTCGTGATAACAGTAATTTAACTTCAGATTTCGTGATAACAGTAATTTCGCAACAACAACAAAAACAAAAAAAACATTATCATAGGACGCAGCACCGTATCAAAATTGTCGTCTGGTACAAATCGGCTCGTCAACTCTCGGGCGTTTGCGTAGGACAGCCGAACGCTTCCGAGTCAAACGTCACGAACACAGAGTCAGGATCTATATCAGCTCCCAAAAATGATATTATTCCGTCAGCGCTCGGGCGTTTCCGCGACCTGCCCGATGGTTGTCGACGCGAAGTCACGGAAATCGGGCGCGTCATCAATAACAGCACCCCCCCCCCATTTCTTCCAAAACCCCTCAATTAAAATAATTAAATGTTGAAGTAAATAACAATTTTAATAATTGAGCCTTTTAATTCTTAAATAGATCATCGGCACTTTTGTCAAATATGTTCTCTTTATTTACCTTTGTAAAGACTTTCTGCGAAGTTGCATTTCGAGGTCGCCATTTTGAATTTTGACTGCGGGATTCGTAACACTAACTTCACAAATCGCGTTCTTATTAAAAAAAAAAAAGAAGAAATGACCAAAGTAAGTATGATCTTACGTAAATTATTGTACCTTTTTGTAAATATGTTTTTGCTAACTTGACAATGACATCACGGTATTCTCGCGTCGAGGTGGGACCAATTTTGAGAGGGGAAATGCCAGGATGTAGGATTAGGTAAACACATTTAATTTGGGTATCTTTTACAATAATCAACAGAACGAGAACAACGGGGCACAAAAAACAAATATACAACAAATAAATGTGACCGTAGCCCATAAAACTTATTTTCCGACTTACCTATGACATTTGTTTGTATTTTTAAGTACTTTCAATGGCTTTTTTTTATTAGATATAACAAAATTTCTCTCCATTTTACGTTCACATAAAGTTGGAAATTTGGCAAGACAAGATGGCTGCCGACATTTTTTTTCTCAGCCTAGTACTTTTAATTAAGTCATCGAAACTAAAATAGATTGTAAATTACGGGTATCTTTTACAATAATCCGCAGAGTGAAAACGCTATAAAAACAAATATACAACAAATAAAAGACACTGTAGCCGATAAAAGTTATTTTCCAACTTATCTGTGACATTTGTTTGTATTGTTAAGCCGTTTCAACTGCTATTTATTAGAATTCAATATTTTTGTCACACGAACATTGGACAAGCGATGGGGGGGGGAGGGGGTGTATCGTAACAAGGTACGGCTTGCCCGCCATTTTTTTAGTAAAAATCCGTGCAAAAAAAACAAGAAATTTATTTTTACATCTAATAAAAACCCATTTATACTACGTAAAAATACAAACAAATTTCATAGGTAAGTAGGAAAATATCTATTCTCGACGTAAGTCACCGTCACTTGTTGCATATTTATTTTTTTTACCCCGTTCTCGTTCGTTTTTTGGACCCCGTTGGCGACTCTGCGGATTATTGTAAAAGATACCCTAAATTACATTAAACGTCCCCCCCCCCCCGCAAAAAACAAAACTAACGTATCAAAGTTTTGGAAAAGTGCGCTTTGATTATGAGTCCCAGTAAAAAAAAAAACCAAAGCAGGGCTGAGGGAAAAAATGTCGGCAAATTTCCAATAATTTAATACTGTAATTTAAAGTAAATGTTTTTGAAAATTTAATTTTAGCTGATAATAGAGTAACTTTATTTCCGTATTTAGAACTTAAGGGTATTTTTAACAGAAGCTAACAGAACGAAAAAGGGGTGAAAAAAAGGCAACAAATAAATGTTACCAAAGGCAAGATAAGTTACTCTTCTACCTACCTAGATAAGTTTATTTGTATTTTAACTTATCTTAAAGCGTTTTTTTTAGTTCGATTTAAAACTAGTGTCTCGACGCCATGCTAAAGTTGAAACCATGAAATCGCCATATTTTATCACATGACGTCTCGACACTAGTTTTAAATCGAACTAAAAATAAGCTTTAAAATAAGTTAAAACACAAATAAACTTACTCAGGTAGGTAGAAGAGTATCTTATCTTGCCTTTGCTAACATTTATTTGTTGCCTATCTGTTTTTTTGTTTTTCACCCCTTTTTCGTTCCATTAGTTGTCGTTATAAATGCCCAAACTCTATTCAATTTCACTAAGTTAATACGAGAAATGTAAATGGCGCCGAAAATCTGATCACACTGAAAATATGCATTTCATCAAGAAAGGAAATAAAAAACGCACCGCAACTATTATATGTCATCAAACTGTTTGTTTTTCTTCGCATGATAAGAGGTCGGATGAAAATCACATACAAGTTGTCCGGGATTAAATGTAGAAAATCAATTTCTACGTTTTATAATTAATATAATTAATATAATTAATATAAGTAAAATCAAAAACGTTTCACAAAAGAATAAGCAACATTTTTTTTATAACAACAAACAACGAAAGGTTTATTCAAAGGAGAAGTGAAAAGTCTGCTGCCGCTTCGTAGATGAATTTATCTTTGGTTGAAGAGAGTATCATGGGATCTCGGTGATAAAGACCAGAGGAGAAAGTGCCAAGGAACTGTCTGCCGATCGTCTGCCATCTCTAAAGGGTCTGAAGTAGTCCTTTAGGGAACTAATGATATCAATGCGTCTTGCGAGCTGATTGGCCAACATTTGGTCAAGCTAACTCACTTGACATCAATACGCATTACGAACTAAACCGCAGTTATGACTGCTGCAGAATCACTACAAGGTACGTGAAAAATGAATAATTGATCCCCAAAATGTAAAAACATTTTGACCCCTCCCCTTTCACTTAAAAATTCGGTACTACTCCAGATGAAGCGCTTAATTTCCGTGACTGCTCGGCGGCAACTATCGGGCAGGTTGTAGACGCGCCCTAGAGCTGCCGAGACGAAAATGAGGCTGAAGCAGAGCTGACCAATCAGGTTGCTGTGAATCATCTGCGCTCAGCACAACAAAACAAGCGGTAGGAAGACCTTTCGAACCGGCCACAAACGTATCCATAAACCCTGAAAATATATGAAATTCCCTCCCCCCTAAAAAAAAAATATACAATAATACAATAAAAAACTTACCTAAATATCCTAAGAAAAATAATATATACTTCTTTGCTTTATGTAAAAAAAGACAAAAAAATTAAAATGGTTCATTTGGCCCTCGAACAAAATTTGAAAAAAAGTTTATTTATAGTTCTATGGTTTGTTAATTTTTTTTTTTTCAAATATATGTATTTTTTTCTTTTGTATTCTTCGTCTTATATTGTCGTCTGCCACTCTTCCATTTTACGACTTTCAGTTTTGCTTCAGCCTCGTTTTCGTCTCGGCAGCTTTTGGGCGCTTCCACGACCTGCCCGATTCTACCAAAATTATGAAATGAATTTTAATGAAATGTTCAGTATTTATGAATTTACGATCACGGAACCCATTATTTTTATTTTTTCTTAGATCTGAGTGAAAATCTATTATTTTATGTGAATAAAGAACACATTTACTTAAGTTATTTTATTTATTTTTAACATAGTTTACCTCAAACAAGGCAAGTTGCCACTGTAGATGTATATAGCTACTGAGAATTAGGGTGAAAGTTTAGGAGTTAATCCTAAACTGGGAGCTGTGCAGTGATATGCTTTTCACATTAGTTTTAAATTTCTTCATGTTGGTACAGTTGGGGAAACAGGGAGAAGGAGGGAGTTCCAAATGGTCGGCTGCTCGAAGAAAGAACCTATTGGACTAGAAGGCTCTCCGGCATCTGGAGACCTCCACAGTGAATGGATAGGATTAAGCTGATTGTTGGGTTGGCCGAGTGTATTTACGTCAAGGGGCCACAAGAGCACCAAGTTCATCGGAGCACATTCCAATGAAGTACTTGTCAAACAAGCACAAGGATGCAACATGGCGGCGATGGGACAGGGGCTGGAGCTTGGTGGATAGTGAGGGGCATATTAGATTAGCAACTCTTTTTTGGACCTTGTCTAAGAGGGAGAGACTTGTGGATGATCCACCAGCCCAGATGTAACAACAATAATCCATGCATAGGCAGATGGTGACTTTGTAGAGATATAGGATACTGTCAGGTGTGAGAATTTTTCTGAATAGTTGAAATAGTACAAATTATCAATCCTCATCTAAAGAATTAAAAAAACATAAGATTTATTGTCGTTTTTGTAAGAGTCTGGCATGAAAGTTGTAATTTGACACATTTTCGTTTAATATTAAATAGGCATTTTCTTGAAATATGTCATATTTGAAACTAAAAGCATTTTTATTAGTTTTATTTGAATTATTATTCATAAGAAACAATATAACAATATTATTTATAAGGTGCTTCTGTAATAAAAAGCCGAAATAAAGTTTTTTTTTGTCTTTTAGTTTAGGAGAGGTAAATAAGGGGCAGATAACTCTTACCATGCTTTTTAAACAGGATTTTCTCTGAAATTAGGAAATTTAATCTAACCCTAACCCCTAACCTTAAATTTAATTTAGATCAGCAGAACAAAAAAATTGTATTTGATGAAAAAATATTGTTTGAAAGCTGGAGCTGATGAGAAGAGTTATCTGCCCCTTATTTACTTCTCCTACACTAAAAGATAAAAAAAAACTTTTTTTTTATTACAGAAAACAACTTAGTAATATTCTGCCAGAGATTATTGATGTGAGAACTTTTCTAGCACGGTAAGAGTCTGGCATGAAATATGCCACCATACTTATACCTACAAACTCGTTGCAGATGTGAAACAAGTTGTAATTTGACACATTTTCGTTTAATATTAAATAGGCATTTTCTTGAAATATGTCATATTTGAAAGCAAAAGCATTTTTTATTAGTTTTATTCAATTTGAATTATTATTTATAGGAAACAGAGATTATTGAAAATGTCTACGATTTGAGGTGACACTAATTTTCTGTCAATGCTTCAAGTAGTTTAAAGCATTGACAATTCTTGTAAGTGTTTTATCGTTACTTTTGCCAAAATAAAAATTCAAGTAGTTTGAAGTGCACCAATCACATTAGCATTCCCAGTTGATTTTTTTAAATTTTAAATTATTGTTATTTAATCGCAATAGTTATTAAGAGCTCAGTAAATGGAGTTCAAAACTGTTTGAAGTATGCAAATATCCCTAGTGGTTCAAAAGTTATGAGAATTTGAATTATTATTTATAGGAAACAACTTAGTAATATTCTGCAAGAGATTATTGAAAATGACAGCTATGATTTAAAGTGATACTAATTTTCTGTCAATGCTTCAAGAAGTTTAAACGTTGTGATGATAACACTAAGATGCGAAATGTAGTCCGAATAACGAAAATTATACAAATTATCAATCCTCATCTAAAAAATTCAGAAATATAGTTTTAAATTGATATGTCGTTTTCTTTCTTTTGGGTATGGTACGATTTGCTTGACACTCCTTAAATGGTAAAGTTTACCAAAAATAATGTCTATGTTATGCAGCCTGTTGCCTAGAATATTTATTCCATAATTAATAATGATAGGATTTTCCAAGCACAATTTTTTTTAATGAGAAATGTAGTCCGAATAACCAAAATTATACAAATTTATTATTTATATTATATTTTACTTTACTTCATTGATAGAGTAATTTGTTCAGGCCAATGTTGCACCATTTATTTATTCCAAAGGACCCGACTCCGTCTTCGTAAAAAAAGAAGTAGATGAAACCGTGCGGTGGTGACGTTCAGATTACCCTCATAATAGAATCCCAAAAATGTGCAAAACAAAAGGCCATTATATAAATCCTGATTGACGAAATTTATCAACCTAGCCCTGTCACAATCATAATCCATGTATTTACAGGTCGCATCTGGTATAAACGGCAAAGAAAATTTTAAAGGACGTAATTATTTTAGTTTACTTTTTTCTTTTTAATAACATTGTTTTACAACATTTTAATAACATTGTTTTACAACATTTTTATAACATTGTTTTACAACATTTTTATAACATTGTTTTACAACATTTTAATAACATTGTTTTACAACATATTTATAACATTGTTTTACAACATATTTATAACATTGTTTTACAACATTTTTATAACATTGTTTTACAACATATTTATAACATTGTTTTACAACATTTTAATAACATTGTTTTACAACATATTTATAACATTGTTTTACAACATATTTATAACATTGTTTTACAACATATTTATAACATTGTTTTACAACATTTTAATAACATTGTTTTACAACATATTTATAACATTGTTTTACAACATATTTATAACATTGTTTTACAACATATTTATAACATTGTTTTACAACATATTTATAACATTGTTTTACAACATTTTCATAACATTGTTTTACAACATTTTCATAACATTGTTTTACAACATTTTTATAACATTGTTTTACAACATTTTTATAACATTGTTTTAAAGCATTTTAATAACATTGTTTTACAACATTTTTATAACATTGTTTTACAACATTTTCATAACATTGTTTTACAACATTTTTATAACATTGTTTTACAACATTTTAATAACATTGTTTTACAACATATTTATAACATTGTTTTACAACATTTTTATAACATTGTTTTACAACATTTTTATAACATTGTTTTACAATATTTTTATAACATTGTTTTACAACATTTTTATAACATTGTTTTACAACATATTTATAACATTGTTTTACAACATTTTTATAACATTGTTTTTACAACATTTTAATAACATTGTTTTACAACTATTATTATTCAAATAAAACAAAACTTTATTTAAAAAACACATGATTTTAAGTTACTAAGTTAGAGTTTTAAATTCCTTAGAAATCTAAGTTGAGATTTTTACTAAAACTGTTAATAATATATGTTTATTCATTCCCAATTTTGAGGATGAACTCACTAAATTTTTATATTTTTACTTACTTATATAAAACTTTATAAAAAGCAAAATCTTTCCACTCAAACCAAAACATGACACTGTGCTCGTTGAATATTTAAAGAATTTTATCTATGTTTGAAAATTTTTTCATTTGGTCATCATCATGTTTTTTTTTGTTTCATTTACAGATACAATGGATCAAAATCAAACGAATAGAATGATGGAAATAAAAAAAAGATTTTAGAAATATTTCATTTAAAATTAATAATGAAAATAAACACGACAGATAAACCTTACGCTTGTGAGATATGTGGCTCATCATTTTCATATTCATCAAAATTAAAAATACACATACAAGCACACAGTGGAGAAAAACCTTATCCATGTGAATTGTGTAGCTCAGCATTTTCACAAAAATCTTATTTAAAAAGACACATGCGGATACACACAGGTGACAAACCGTATGCTTGTGAAGTGTGTGGCTCAACATTTTATGACAAATTTCATTTAAAAATCCACATGCGGACACACACTGGTGAAAAACCATATACTTGTGAAATGTGTGACTCAGCATTTTCACAAAAATGTGAGTTAAATGTCCACATGCGATTACACACTGGTGAAAAACCTCATGCATGTGAAGTGTGTGGCACAGCATTTTCACGAAAATCTCATTTAAAAAATCATATGCGAACACACACAGGTGAAAAACCTTATACGTGTGAAGTGTGTGATTCAGCATTTGCAGAAAAATCTACATTAAAAATCCACATACGGTCGCACACTGGTGAAAAACCTTACGCTTGTAAAGTGTGTCGCTCAGCATTTTCACAAAAGTCTCATTTGACAATCCATATACGCACACACACTGGTGAAAAACCTCATGCTTGTGAAACGTGTGGCGCAGCATTTTCACAGAAATCCAAATTAACAATCCACATGCGGAGACACAATAGTGAAAAACCTTATGCTTGTGGAATTTGTGGCTCAGCATTTACAGAAAAATCCTCATTAACAATTCATATGCGGACACACACGGGTGAAAAACCTTACGATTGTGAAGTATGTGGCACATCATTTTCGAGATATTCCACATTACAAAACCACATGCGGACACACACTGGTGAAAAACCGTTTGCTTGTGAAGTGTGTGGCTCAACATTTTCAGAAAAATCCACATTAAAAACCCACATACGGACACATACTGGCGAAAAACCTTATGCTTGTGAAGTGTGTAGAGCAGTATTTTCAAGAAAATCCAATTTAAAAATCCACATGAGGACGCACACATTGAATGCCTAATAAAAACTATCATCGAGTGCTTCAGTCTTTGTACAAGTTTTTTTTGCAGGATAGTCTGACATGAGGATATCAAATAGTCAAATAGGTGAACCTTTTCTCAAGCCGTGTATCGATATTGCGGATGGTGACATCCTCTCTCTTTGAGGAAAACTTTTAATAATCAATAAAAAGCATAGAATAAATAAATTGGGAAGCTGTCGCTCAGTATAAAAGGTTCTGTCAACTGTTTTAGACACCAGGAGGTAATAGGCAAACAGAGGTGTAAACTTTAATTCCTCTGACAATATCGATGTCAATACTGATATTCCAAGATGTAAAGGCGAAAACAAGACACATAAATGTACTAAAATCCCAGAATTGTTGCAGAAAATAAATTATTGTTTTGTAACTACCACTGCTCAATGTTCGATAATCGCCTTCTCCTAGTGATGCTACTACAATTAAGATATGGATACTCCACTAGACCAGATGTTTCTTACTTGGAATACGGCCATACCAAGCAAAAACTATGAGAAAAAACAAACAATAGCATACTTAATTAATAATGGTGGGATTAATAGGTTGATGTGAGACAAATGCCTGGTGGTGTGTGACGGATCTATTCTGAAAAGTAACAAAATAAAAATAAACTGAAAAGAAAAATATATTAGAGGGGGTGGGGCAATAAAACACCGAAAAGTACAATATATTTAAATGGAGAGCACTTAGGAATGTGCGGAAAATCCATCAACTTTAATTCTATTTCGAAAAGTAAACAAAATAAAAATAAACCGAAAAAAAGGTATTCGGGGGGGGGGGAATAAAATGACAATTATATGCTTATTTTTAATAATGAAGACGATTCTTTATGTTTAAATGGCTGCGATTGAGTCACATGAGCTAAATGCCCGGCGGCGGCCGGTGGAGGGGTGCAGCGGGGTGGAAAAGTGCTGCCCCCCCCCCCAAATATGTATAAGCAATGAAAATGGTGTATGTTGTTGGTTTTTAAAATAATATTAAATGAGAAACGTTTTGGAGTTGGAAAAAGGAAAAAGAAGACGTTTTAATACATTTTTTCGTCCAAAACAGACAATGTCGGCATCAAGCATACGAAAACGTGGATTGTGAAGCATGGACAACGGAAACGAATTATAAAAATAATTTATTTAAGAAATTCTTTGATTTCACAACTTGTATTATCACACAAAATTAAAATGTATTTCACCTTTTTTTTCATCATAAAGTGAATTATAAAAATATGTGCTGGTTTCGTTTCGTACTTCCTTTCAGTTTTTCGTAAGGCCCTACTTCTCGTCTCTTCACGTTGATTTTCTAACTGTCCCAGACTTTATTCGTGTAGTATATTTACACATTTACGACATGTTTTTCTTCCGATTATATGGATAAAAATAAGTAGATTTTTACTCGAAATTGTTCCTCATTTAAAAAAAAAAAATTAAAAAAACAACGCCTATACAAAAACTCCAAACTCAACCATTACCATTGCCATTAATTGTTAATAATCGATGTTAATTTGAAATATAATTACATTTTGTGAATAATTGAAAAATTTGTTAATTAATATTTTGAAAATAAATTTTTTTTTTAAATTGTCCATTTATAAAAACAGTTTGATTTTTTATGATTTGTTAATAATTAGCAATTTGTTGAAAACAAATTATTATTGGCAAAAAAAAGAAAACTGCTAAAATAAAACAGTGTATTTTTTCCCCCTAACACCGGTCGAAATTTGTGACGTCACATTTGGCCAACATAACGCAGTTAACATCTTCAATATAACCTTTCATCTACTGACTTAAGTGAGAGATACAACCTCAACTGTATGAAAGTGTAGTATCTGTTCCAATGGATACTACACCCTATAGACCGGTATCGTCTTGGCCCTCTGGTCTTGATTCCGCCGGTCTGTGGGTTTGTTCTGACCAACGACACCCATATCCCCACACTTTTGATGGCCTTGTGCCTTATTTGTTTTGAATATAAATATGTATTTTCTGCAAATAAATATTTCAAAGTGTAGTATCTGTTCCGATGGATACAATGTCCTGTGCAGTTCTAGGAGATCCACCCTCACAGGCTTTGCCTTCTCACCCTTTGAGAAGGGGTTAGTTTATTGCTAATCGCCTGAGGCACCCCTACCGGGGAATGCCGACGGGGCTGCCCAGGCAATTTTTTAGGGTCATAAGTGCTCTTCTTCTAGGGTGCTGACTTATCAAATCACACTTTCCGACCTTGTGTCACATTTTACTGCTGTGGGAGGTAGATAAATACCTACAGCCTCAACTGTCGAGAATTTCTTCGACGTTAAGGGGTAGTTTGTATTGATTTACTCCTCTCCAGGAGTTAGGCACAAGGTCAGTTTTTATCTTACTCCCACAAATAAGATGTGACCCAAGGTCGGGTCAGGAAAGTGGGGTTTAAAAATTGCCTGGGCAGCCCCGTCGGCATTCCCCGGTAGGGGCACCTCAGGCAGTAAGCAATAAACTTAAAGAGGGGAGGCGAAGTCTAGGAGGGTGGACCTCCTAGAACTGCACAGGACAGACCCATAGACCGGCATAAATCAAGCCCCGAAGGCCAAGACAATACCCGTCTATGGGGTGCAGTATCCATCGGAACAGATAAGGGGTAGTTTGTAGATCAGAGTAGGGTCGGGTGTAAAACGTTGCGAAATATTGCTAAATCGCGACCCCCAACTCTGTCAGGAGTCAAGAACAGAAAAGAAAAAAAGGTCCTTACCTTGTTCGCAAGTTACCCCGCTCTTCCAAAATGAACAAAGGAATTCTCACGAAATGTAACTGTCGTCATAACTTTCAAAAACAGACTGCACCAGAAGAAAGAAAGGCGCTCTTGTATAAGCAGTAACCGATCTGAGGGAGATAACTCTATTTTTCTTAGCCGCCGTTATTCCGAATTCGCTTATACTTTGGCAAGGGAGATAACTTTGTTTATTAATAAAAAACATGTTACAGTTTTGAAATGCGTTAAAAACCTAAACCCAACCCGTTCAAAATAACTTTTAAGCACTTTTATTTACATGCCACAAATTGTTTACACTTTATATAAGCATAAAAAGAAAAGTTGCTTTCTGCGATAAACAAAGAAAAATGCTTTTAAATAATCAGTAATCGGCAGATATGCAAAGTACTCACTTCCGGCTGTAGGTATAAAAAGAGAGCCAAAAGCACCTGACCCTCCTCCAATCACCAGCAACCTCATGACACGTTAGCCAGTTAAATTATTTTTCTCACACAACTTACCCCTTATCGGCGCTTCTGCTGTTTAGCCATGACATTAAAATGTTTAAAGAAATCTATAAACTTTGTTATGTACTTACGTGTTAGCTGAAAATAAGTTTGTACAGAAAAAAAATCACGCAAATTCATCCAGTATTTATTAATCTTACATATCGCTAGACATTTATTGCTCAGTATTTATTAAATTATAAGAAAAAGAAGAAAAAACGATCTTACGTATCGGTAGACATTATCACTTATGAAATAGGACAAGGAGATAACTCAAATTTTGTTTACTGGTTAACAAAAATGGCTACCGAATGATAAAATCGTTTTTTATTTTTTATTTTATAAATACTGGATGAATTTTCGTAATTTTTGGTGTACAGTCTTCTTTTAATCTATGGCCGGGGCTAAGGTTCTTGGACAAAGGGTTAAATCCATGCTGAATCCCCCGACCAAAGGTTGTGGGAGAGATAGCGGCATGTCATTCCCACTGTTTGAAACGTGGCCCGACCACATGTGGATGGTCGAAGTGACCGGATTAAACAAACAAAGGTAAAGAAAGAAAACATTATTTAGAATTTGGAAATTATATTAGAAAGAAAGCGAAGGAATAAGAAAGCTAAACATACATAAGAATGGTATTTTATAAAATGAATAATTAAGAGAAAAACATATTAAACAACAAAACAATTTATTTGACTGAAACATTTTGTAGAGTTCATATTTTTAAGGAGTTCAACAGTTCTGTTCGTAAGAAGGTGTTTGATGTAAAGTGATATTTTGTGGCAATTGAATGTTTGAAGAAAAGCTCGCTATTCCTGGTAGGAATTGAAAGACTTTACCTTTTGCCTCACCACCTCCTCGGTCGAGCTGGTGGGGGGGGCGGAGTGTCGACGATCTCCTCTGCATGCGTTCTGCAAGCAAACGGAAGGGAAAAGAGAGAGAAAGGAAGTGCGTAACTTGTTTTATAGACATTCAAACCACGCGTGGTCAAGCTGACCTGTTGGTCCCTGATTGGCTGGAATCTTCGAGCAACGTGATTTCACGAGATCACCCCCTCTTCTCTACCTCAGAGACGAAGAAGGGCTGAGTCAACAAAGAAAAAAAGGTCGCACTTATATCCCCTGACCAGTTGTGGCGTCGGCCACAAATCTACCACGTAAGTACATAAAGAAGTTTATACATTTTTGAAAGAGAGCCTTAACATGTCAGGGCAGAACAGCAGAAGCACCACCTTATCCTGTTCAGAATCCAACTCAGGGATCACAGGTTTAGACTCATCCATGGCCGTAAAAAAGTTATCAAATAATAACAGTAAAAAAAAAAATCCGTCTTCCCAAAAACGGATTAACAATTGTTTTGTTATGATTTTCGTAAGTAAATGAGGCAAGACGAGGTGTATTATCTCAGACCAAGATGGCCGACTGCAGGGTCTCGTTTATTCACGTTAGCCCCGAGATCTTACATTGCAGGGGAGGTAACTTCCATTGGTTCAGATATTGGTTAATATAACATCTCCCTTTTTGAGATAGTCCTGGGGGGGGGTATTTAGTGTCCATGCTATATGATCTCTTTTTTAAATTTTTTATTTATTTATTTTTTAAATTTTTTTATTTAGAGATCTAACTTGATGGGTGGTCTCGACTGCCGTCCAGGCCTGGTTCTTGTGTAGTCTTGAGAATTGAGGGTTGGGACTGCTGTTTTCACGGTTTCCTCCTTTGGTGGATGAGCGTCTTCATAGGACTCCGATTCGTGAGCCTCGACTATTCCGTTGGGTGGTTTCGGTACAATGTGTTGTCGATTGCGTCGGATCACTGTTCCTTCACCTTTGGTCTGTAGAACATAGGAGCGTGGGATGGATGCTGTTCCAACAATTGTGCCTTCCTAGTTTGAAAGGTTGGGGCTTCTGACCCACACTGGTGTACCGTTTTTGAGCGGTGATAGCTCTTTAGTTCTATGTGAGAGGCAGTGTGTGAGTCGTTGTTGGACCTTTTGGTTCTCTTCCCTCTGTCTGAAGCATTTGAGATCAGGCCATTTTGGGTTTAATAGATTTGGGTGAGTTGGGACATTTGTCCTCAAGCGTCGGCTCATTAATACCTCACTAGGGCTGGACCCGCAGTCCATTGGTGTTGCTCTGTGGGCGAGCAAAGAAAGATATGGGTCTTTTGCCTTCTTCAACAATGCTTTCATTACTTTGGGAGTAGCAAGGGCTGTTTGTGACGTGCTGAAATCCCCAGTCGTCTGCGAATTTCGCAAAGTCTTTTGAGGTGTATTGGCTTCCTGGGTCAGTTCTTAGGATGACCGGTACTCCATGTCTGGCAAAGATTGCCTTCAGGCTCCCTATTATAACTCTGGAGGTTATTGATGTAAGCATGGCAATCTCTGCATATCTGGAGAAGTAGTCAACAACTACAACGTAGCTGTGGCTCTTCAATTCAAACAGATCGGAGGCTAGAGTGTGCCATGGTCTTGTTGGAAGCTCGGTTGTCATGAGGGGCTCGGGCAGTTGGTATCTCAGCTCGGCACATTTTGGACAGTTTTGTACGGCCTTTTTGATTTGGTCAGACACTCCTGGCCACCATATGGATTGGCGAGCTCTCTGTCTGCACCTGGTTATTCCCTGGTAACCGGAATGGATTTTGGCAATCATGGTCGGTCTCAGCAGTGAAGGAATTATGATCCACATGCCATACATCAGTAGCCCATTTTCGCATGTGATGCTGCCGCGGAAGGTCCAGTATGGTTTGACTGGTGCTGGAACGCGGTCATTTGATGGCCAGCCGTTTCTTACATATTGCAATATGTAGTTACTAGTCTTGTCAGTTTTGGTGGCTTCCTCCAACTCCCTTAGATGTTTTTTTCTGTGGCTTCCTCCTCCAGATCCTTGTCCTGTTTAATAGAGCATCGGCTGTATATAGTTCCTTACCAGGAACGTAGCAAATGGTGTATCCATGCCTCATTAAACGTACCCGAAATCTTTGTATCCTTGCCGGTAGCTCGCTGAGGTCCTTGTTACCAGTGGCTTGTGGTCGGTTTCCACTGTGAAGTGTAGTCCGACTAGGTAGTCAGAGAAGCGTTCACACGCCCATGTTATCGCCATTGTTTCTATTTGGACGTAACGAGTTTCAGTCTCTGACATGGCTCGTGAAGTGTAGGCGACAGGGTGCATTTTTGTGTCGCCCTGTCGTAATAACACTGCTCCCAGCCCATAGGATGAAGCATCGGCAGAAACTACAGTCTCATTTGAAGGACTATATAAGCATAGCACTGGTACTGAACACAGTGCCTTCTTAATGGAACTAAATGCCCCTGTTGTGCACTGTCCCACATGAATGCGTATTTCAGGTCCCTTAGTGGCTTAGTCATGTCCGCCAGGTTTTGGAATGAATTTCCCCATTTGATTGACCATCCCTAGGAATCGGCGGGTTTCCGTCATGTCTGTTGGTGTTGGGAATTGAAAACACCAGCGACCCTTTCTGGATCTGGCCGTAGACCATCAGCGCTGAGTATATGCCCAAGAAATTTCAGCGATGGCTTGGATATTTCGCATTTTTCTAAGTTGAGAGTAATGACCACAGCCTGGATTTTTTTGAGTGCGCTCTTCAGTCGGGCATCATGTTCGTGTTTATTTTTGCCGTGGATTAGCACGTCATTTTACATGCATATCGCTCTGGCCTCACTCTCTAATACTTGGGACATACGTCTCTGGTAGATCTCACTGGCTGATGAGATCCCAAAGGGGAGACGGTTAGATTGGTACTGTCCGAATGGGCAGATGAAAGTCGTCAGCGTACAAGATTCTGATGAGAGTGGGCTTTGCCAGTATCCGCTGTTGGCATCCAGTTTGCTCATGACTCTCACTTCCCCTAACTGGGCTAGGAGGTGGTCAACTGTGGGCAGCATGTGAAGTTCACGTTTAAGCACTTGTTGAGCTTTGTGAGGTCTACGCATATTCTAACTTTTCCATTTGCTTTTGGTACTACGACCATAGGGGAACACCATTCGGTGGGTTCGTCGATCTTGCTTATGATCCCCAGCTTCTCCATTCTCTGGAGTTCTGCCTGCGTTTTTCTCATCAGGAGTAGCGGTATACGTTGTGGTGTGGGTACTGAGTATGGCTTAACATCTGCGTGTAGCGGTATACTGTATGCTTTCCCAAATGTGCCTAAGCCTGTGAATAGGTCTGGCATTTTCTTTTTTGGGTTATATGGCTGCATTTCGCTCTTGATGGTATGTAGCCTTGGGTGGACAGTTACAAGCTTGAGGACTTTGATGACTGGTTTACCTAATAATGGCTCCTCAAGATTGTGGATAATGAATATCCGCTGTTTCGTCGTCAGCTCTTTATGCGAGACAGTTGCAGTGATCATTCCGGTAACTTTCAGCGGGATGCCTCGCGGACCATGTAGGGTTTTGTGGGCATCTGAGAGAGCCGGTAGATCTCTCCTCAGTTTGTAGATGTGCTCAGGGATTGCAGTCACATCTGCGCCAGAGTCCAATTTTAACTCCAGTGGTATTCCGTTGACGGTGATGTCGGTTCTCCATGGTTTGCTCAGGCTGATTTCTGATATTGTCAGGACACCAAGGTATGCACTCTGGTCTCTTTCACTGTCATCTGAGTCATGCTTAACCTCATGTATTCTTTTCGGACAGCAACACTTAGCATAGTGGCCTATCGTGCCACAATTGTGGAAGGTGACGAAAGTGGCGGGGCATGCACGTCTCTGATGATGGACCTGGTTACCGCAGCGGTGGCACCCTGCTTCCGCTCTGTGCTGCTGTGTATGCCCTTTCTTCTTTTAATCATTGTTGTGGGTTTGGCCTTGTAGTTCCTCTGCCCTTGTCTGCGAGTTCTATTGTGATTAACAGAATGGACAGCAACATTGCTATCAGCTAGTCGTTCACTACTGATACGTTCTGGTGATCGCAGGAGACGTTGTTGTGATTTGATCGTCTCACATTATCGTGAGCATCTGATGGCCCCGTCTAAGGTGAGGTCTGGAATCATCTGAAGACTCTCTGATAGCTTTGGATCTATGCACCCGACTACAATTCTGTCACGAATTAGTTCTTTGTGGAGGTCTTTAAAGTTGCAGTTCTTAGCCAGTACATGGAGATCCGTAATAAAATAGTCAACCGACTCACCTACTTCCTGGCGTCTCTGGTTGAACCTAGCCTGTTCATATATGACGTTGGTGTTGCCTTTAAAATGGTCGTTGAACCTTGACGTGACTATGTTCAGGTTTTGGGTTTCGTCAGGTGAGAGTTTGAACGTAGCGATGATATCCTCTGCTTTATCACCCATGCAGTAGATTAGGGTGTCTACCTGACAAGAGGCTGACTTCCTGTCTAGTCCGGACACTGTCCTGTAGCGGTTGAACCGCCGAATCCATTTTTCCCATGATTCGGGCTGATCGAATGTGAAGGGTTCTGGTGGGGTAACGTTCATCATGGGTTTTTTTTTATTTATTTTTATATTTGGCTTTTGAGCTCAATATTTTTCTTAACTCTTCCCATACATGTTTTTAAAATTTATTTTTAATCACCCCAAACAAGGCAGGCCGCCACTGTAGGTGTAAGGGGCTACTGAGAAAAAAGTAAAGGGGTAGGTTCAACCTAAATTAGGAGCTGCGCAACGAGATGTCTGTTTACGTTAGTTTTAAATTTCTGTATGTCAGTAGCGTCAGGAAAGCAGGAAGCAGGGAGGGAGTTCCAGAGTCCAGCAGCACAAGGAAAGAAGCTTTTGGAGTAGAAAGCTCTACGGCATCTGGGGACGTCCACAGTGTATGGATGGGATTTGGCAGCTTGTCGGGTTGGTCTAGTGAATGTACGTGGTTGAGGCACCAGAGCAGCAAGTTCATCAGAGCACACTCCATTGAAGTACTTGTAGAACAGGCACAAGGAAGCAACACTGCGGCGATGGGACAGAGGCTGCAGCTTGGTGGATAGTGAAGGACCTATCAAATTAGTAACTCTTTTTTGGACCTTGTCTAAGAGGGAGAGACTAGCGGATGATGCACCAGCCCAGATGTGGCAACAATACTCCATGCATGGGCGGATGGTGGCTTTATAAAGATATAGGATAATGTCAGGTGTGAGAAGTTTACTGGCACGGTATAGAGAGCCCACCTTCTTTGCGGCAGCCCTGGCAATGTTTTCAATGTATTTATTCCAATTCATGCTATCTGTGAAAGTAAGGCCGAGGAGTTTGAATGATGAACTCTCAGGTAGGGTGTTATTTGCCATGACAATCGATGGTTGAAGAGGTTTCTTGTAGTTATTGAAGGAAAGTAGCTTTGTCTTTGCGGCATTAAAAGTTACCATCCATTTTTACCCCAATCCACTACAGACTGGAGGTCGTTTTCCAAGGATTTAGCCATTGCCTCAGATATGTGCACGTCGGTTTTGCCCACATGACGAGAGTAAAGAGTGGTGTCATCAGCAAATATTCCTACCTCAGTCGCAATGGCATCAGGGAGGTCATTTATGAAAATTAGGAACAGTAGAGGTCCAAGAATAGATCCCTGGGGTACACCAGCATTTATGCCATATTGCTTAGAAGAACGGCCATCGAGTACAACCTGGATTTTTCGTTTTGTTAGGAAGGATTTAATTATATTAAATACTTGTCCAGCAATACCATATGAGTGCAGGTTTATGAGAAGCCCTTCATGTCAGACCTTGTGAAAGGCTTTGGATATACCAAGAGCTCCATCCCTAGTTTAGCCTGACCGTTAGGATATCTGCAGTAGATGATCAGAAAGAAGTTCAGCATTAACTAGATGCCTGACTATCGCTAGGTTGATTAATGATTCAAAGATTTTAGCAAAGATCGGGAGTAGACTGATTGGGCGATAGTTTAGAGGATCAGTTCTATCTCCAGAATTCTTGAAGACTGGTACCACAGAGGCAATTTTCCAACTATCCGGAAATGAAGATTCAGTAAGGCATTTGTTGTATAGTTTTGAGAGGACAGCAGAGCATTTCTTTATTACCATTACTGGTATAAGATCAGACCCACAGGATTTGGAGGTGTCAAGGTTTTTTTATGATGCCTCTAACTTGAGACGGGGTGATGACCAGGTTCTCAAGTGTGGTTTCAGTCCGCAATGGGAATTTAGGGAGGGGGTGGTTTGCCGAGTCAAGAGTGGAGTTTAATGTGAAATGCTGAGCAAGTAGTTCAGCCTTATCAGATGCCGTGCATACAACATCATTGTGATCAGATAGGGGAATTGTTGATTGTCCATTGTTCATCACACTATTATAAATCTTCCAGAAATCACGAGTACCTAGTTTCTGTGACTGAATACGTTTTTTGGTTATCTCTGTATACCTCCTCTTTGCTTCATCTATTACTACTTTGCAATCATTTCTTGCCTCTACAAATTTTTGTCTGTTCGCAGTTGATTTATGGCGGCAGAATTTTCGGAATGCCTTCTGCCTCTCAGCAATAGTAGCCGCACATTTTGCTGTGAACCATTGAGGAGAGTGGGGTTTGGAGGATAATTTTCTTGTAGGAACATAAGCATCAATGCCTGCTTTGACCCATTCTGTTAGCCTATTTGCACATTGATCAGCATGGAGTGAGAAGGTTACACCCCATGGAGCATCACTTATGTGATCCCAGAGGGATTCAAAATCAGCCTGTTCATAGTTTCTCGTCGTTTTATGCAACGGTTCATCAGCTTTTGGACGAGCTTTTAAGGTGATGAGTATCATTACCACAACGTGATCAGAGTTACCGAGCTGGCTATGGGCATTCGCCACACAAGCCTCAGGTGAGGTCAAAAACAGGTTGAGAAGTGAGGTTTGCCCGTCCGCGCGATCCGGAAGGCGGGTTGGAAAAGTGACAGCCTGTGAGAGGTTGTGAGCTGAGGAGAAATTAAAGGTAGAGGTCCCAGCTGCATCAGTAACGCTGGAGAATCCCAACCAGTCACGGTGGTGTGCATAAAAATCCCCAAATACATGTATTTGGGCATTTGAGTCAAGTGAAAGTGCTCTATCTATGCTTTCGGAGACAGAGTCAAGCAGTGAACAGTCCTGGGTCGAAGGAGAACGATATAAGAAATATAAGTAACTAACTCTGTGATGTAGGGTCAATTTAAAGCACATGTAGGCTTGGTCATCTGATTCTAACCTATGTTCTCTAGTCAAGGGGAGGGTGTTCCGAACATAAACTCCTAGCCCATGCATATGTTTGTCAGAGTTCTTACGGTAGATTGGAAGGTAATCAGTCATGTCAAAGTGATGAGAGGGAATTGAGGATTGAAGGTTCGTTTCACTTAGAGCTAAGATATCCGGGGAGTTTTTCAAGAGAAAAGTTTCTACGTCGTTAATGGTTCTAAGTCCACGGATATTTGTGAATGTGAGCCTCAAGGGCGGAGGCGAAGATGTTTTTTGTTGGGTGTCTGGTTTAGGTTTGTTTGTTTTATTTTGTAATTTCATGTTTGTTTTGAGTTAGAGTGGGGAAGGCAAAATGGGTGCTTGTTAGGTGCCAAATAAGTTCACACAACCAGTCCATTAGTCGTGACTTGGTCCATGGGGGTTGTGCCCTAGGGAAAGCCCACCGGGGATAACTGCAGGTTCCCTTTCCATGCGCGACATGGCACATACAATTACCCACGGTATTATGCAACTGATGATGGAGCAGCCGTTCCTGGCACTACCCAAGAGTTTGGGCTCCTTACTTTCAGTCGGAAACAGCAGCCAGACCAGCTGTCTAACCTGTACCCTCAACCTGTCGGAACAAGAGCAACCCAGACTAGCTATGTAAGACTTAGTGACAAAAAACTTTCCGCAAGTTGCCCGGACAGAGAGAAAGAGAGACGGCGTTCATTGCCCTAGTCAGGAAACAAGGCCAAGTACCAGGCTTCCTTAGAGGATTCCCAGTACTTGTACCTCTATGCCTGGCTAATAGACAAAGAAGGAGTGCAAAGGCCGGGCGATAGGCAGGGCCTATCTACTCCTTAAGCAATTATAGGTTTGCAAACCGGATACTTTGTTCGAGAGTCCAGCTCTAGGAAGGTTGTCGACCAAGACTGAGGGGGCCTCCCTCCACAACAGTTTGCTGCCAAGACATATGGTTGGTAGCAAGGTTTTATTATCAGAGTTTTTCTTCTTTTAGATGGATGACCTGGCAAGGTCTACGAGTCCATCACTCCGAGAAAGGATAGTCTGCGCCTGCCTGTTAGTCGGGTATTTCCGAGCCCCCGCAGGTAAAAAAAAAAAAATCCGATCACATATGTACACACGTACCTCATATATATACATGTATATATGTAGATAGAATAAGTCCAGTAACCAGTTTGCTCACGTCCGTTTCGAATCCCTTATTCTGACATCATGTTTTGTTATGGTTTTCGTAAGTAAATGAGGCAAGACGAGGTGTATTATCTCAGACCAAGATGGCTGACTGCCGGGTCTCGTTTATTCACATTAGCCCCGAGATCTTACAACAAGACCGGGGTCAACAAACAAATGTGCCAAAAAATAAATGTTACCAAAGGCAACTTAAGTTACTCATCTACTACCTGGATGAGTTTATTTGTTTGTTTTTTAAAACTTATTTTAAAGGTTTTTTTTTTGTTCAAAACAAGCCGTATCCACTCTTCCGTTTCCACGAGAGAGAAAAACATGGCGGACACTGGGCCAATCGATAGCGCACAAAAACTGAAACCTGGACAACAATATACTGTTAGAAACACGTCCAATAAATGTCAACAATCGTGCGAAAATGTATTGGTGACTTTTATTGTATTAGTTTCTATCAGTGTAGTGTTTAGTTTTTGATATTTTATCGAATTTCAAGTCCTGGGCGAGTGGCCATTTTGAATTTCTTTTCGAGCAGTCAACACCGACTGTTTTGAACAAGACAAACCACCCTTTAAAATAAGTTAAAACACAAACAAAATTACCCAGATAGGTGGATGAGTAACTTAACTTGCCTTTGCTAACATTTATTTGTGTCACATTTGTTTTTTTCACCCTTTTTTCGTTGTGTTGATTATAGTAAAAGATACCAGTGTTTATAATAACGATTATCACAAGAGAGAGAGAGAGAGAGAGAGAGAGAGAGAGAGAGAGAGAGAGAGAGAGAGAGAGAGAGAGGATAAGCAGTACGGATGATCATAAATGATAAAAGAAACTTTTTAATTTTAACGGAAAATTTAGAATTGTTTTTAGTATAAAAAATAAGTTGTTTTTTTAATGAAAATATAACAAATCTTTAATAAATCTGTTTTTATGAATCAAATATGTTGAAACGTCTTTTTTTTAATGAAAATATCACAAATCTTTAATAAAAAAATATTTTTTATGAATCAAATATGTTGAAATGTCTTCTTTTTATTGATACAAATAAAGTTGTGAAATGTCTTGTATTTTGTGAAACAGCAACATAATATGTTTTGATTTTTTATGAAAATATAATAAAATAGCTTAGTATTTTAATAGTAATTTTTAAAGCAAATGTCTTTTGTATTTTGTGAAACAGCAACATAATTTAAAGTATTTAAAAAGAATAATAAAAGCGTATACAATAAAGAATATTGCCGAAATAATTTTGTTTTATTCGGTGCCGCCAGAGAAATTCTTGAAGGTAGCTGTTGACGTTGTCAGCGCTAGACATTCCAAAACTTTATTTATATCAATTAAAAAAACAGATTTTTTTTTATTAAAGATTTGTTATATTTTCATAAAAATATAAACAAACATATATTTGATAATTTATTTTGCTCACAACTTATTTTATTATACTAAAAATACAATTCTAAATTTTCCGTGAAAAAAGTTTCTTTTATCATTTATGATCATCCGTACTTGAAATTTACTTTAGGATAACCCGGAAGTCAGCGGGATCGCGAACCCTTCTGGAGAGCCGCTTTTTTTAGTTTTGGGCATAGTTTAAGTACGAGTAACTCTAAGCAAAGTTGTTTCCAACCAAAAACGGTGTCCGTTCGAAATTAGTTCCGATAATAAAAACTTCCTGTTTTGGTTAGGCGAATAGGTGTTATGTTTTCTACGAAAATATAATGTAAGTTTTGTACTGAATTCTATTTTAAATAATTTATTGGACAAAAATAAATAATCACAGATAAGTTTTTTACACAGGTTGATTTTCTTTCGAAAAATAAAATTCAATATGGGTATATGTTACGACGCTCAGCAGAGGCGCGAACGGGGTCCAAAAAAAGAACGAGAAAGAGTTTAAAAACATAAATTTGCAACAAGTAAAGTTGACTTATGTCTAGAATAGACATTTTTCTACTTACCTATGTAATTTGTTTGTATTTTTATGTAGTATAAATGGCTTTTTATTAGATGTTAAAAAAAATTTCTTGTTTTTTAAAACATCTACTTTCTCAAAGAAAAATGGCCGCCAGTCCCTCGATATTATTACGTAAATCGGCCATTTTGATTTCTTCGCTGACCGTGTGTCGAACTTAAATTTCTAATAAATAGCACTTCAAACGGTGTTAAAATACAAACAAATTGCACATGCAAGTTTGAAACTAACTTTTACAGCTTACAGTTACTTTTATTTGTTGTATATTTGTTTTTTTTAGCGTTTTTACTCTGTTGAGCATCGTAAAAGATCCCCTGCAATGTTTTTTGCTAATGAAATAATTTTGATTTGGGGGAGAGAAAATAAATAAGAATGTTTCAGAAATTGCATTTCTCATGTGGCCGAAGTAATTCATTTTTACTTGGCGACGCCAGAGAAACTCCTGCAGGTAGCTGTTGAAACACTTCCAAGGAGGTAGTGCTCACCCGACATTCATCTGCGGTTAGTACGTCTTGTACGATATAATTGATTATCATATATAGAGAGTAAATAATTGATTATCATATATAGAGAGTAAATAATTGATTATCATATATAGAGAGTAAATAATTGATTATCATATATAGAAAGTAAATAATTGATTATCATATATAGAGAGTAAATAATTGATTATCATATATAGAGAGTAAATAATTGATTATCATATATAGAGAGTAAATAATTGATTATCATATATAGAGTAAATAATTGATTATCATATATAGAGAGTAAATAATTGATTATCATATATAGAGAGTAAATAATTGATCATCATATATAGAGAGTAAATAATTGATCATCATATATAGAGAGTAAATAATTGATCATCATATATAGAGAGTAAATAATTGAGCATCATATATAGAGAGTAAATAATTGATCATCATATATAGAGAGTAAATAATTGATCATCATATATAGAGAGTAAATAATTGATTATCATATATATAGAGTAAATAATTGATTATCATATATAGAGAGTAAATAATTGATTATCATATATAGAGAGTAAATAATTGATTATCATATATAGAGAGTAAATAATTGATTATCATATATAGAGTAAATAATTGATTATCATATATAGAGAGTAAATAATTGATTATCATATATAGAGAGTAAATAATTGATTATCATATATAGAGAGTAAATAATTGATTATCATATATAGAGAGTAAATAATTGATTATCATATATAGAGAGTAAATAATTGATTATCATATATAGAGAGTAAATAATTGATTATCATATATAGAGAGTAAATAATTGATCATCATATATAGAGAGTAAATAATTGATTATCATATATAGAGAGTAAATAATTCATTATCATATATATAGAGTAAATAATTGATTATCATATATAGAGAGTAAATAATTGATTATCATATATAGAGTAAATAATTGATTATCATATATAGAGAGTAAATAATTGATTATCATATATAGAGAGTAAATAATTGATTATCATATATAGAGAGTAAATAATTGATTATCATATATAGAGAGTAAATAATTGATTATCATATATAGAGAGTAAATAATTGATCATCATATATAGAGAGTAAATAATTGATCATCATATATATGGAGTAAATAATTGATTATCATATATAGAGAGTAAATAATTGATTATCATATATAGAGAGTAAATAATTGATTATCATATATAGAGAGTAAATAATTGATTATCATATATAGAGAGTAAATAATTGATCATCATATATAGAGAGTAAATAATTGATCATCATATATAGAGAGTAAATAATTGATTATCATATATTGAGAGTAAATACAGAAGAGTAAATAAAGAAGAAATAAAACCAGAAAATTAAACTACAGAACACCGGAAGTTGTTACGTACGAAGTTTATTATCGGGTACGGATTGTGGCCTGACACCGTAACAGCGCCGCAGAAACTGCTCTTAGAGTTACTCGTACTTACTTGAACTTTGCCGTTTGGAATAATAAATAAATACATAAATAAATAAATAAATTGCAATGTTCAAGTACGACTAACTGTAAGAGCAGTTTCTGCGGCGCTGCTACGGTGTTAGGCCGCCATCCGTACCCAATAATAAACTTCGTACTTAACAACTTCCGGTATTCTTTAGTTTCATTTTCTCTAGTTTCTGGTAGTCAATTTTCTGGTTTTATTTCTTTTGTATTTTATGATAATGAATTATATCGTACAAGACGTACTAACCGCAGACGAATGTCGGTTGCGCACTATCTCCTTGCAAGTGTTACTAATGGACACAAATGGAGAAAAGAAAACGTTGGAATGGTTGGCAGGACCTACAATGCCCTACCTAACCATGATGTGGTAAACCACACGTATAATTTTGTGGATCCCGTAGACAATACGATCCACACTAATCGTATTGAAGGCTCATGGAGTCATGCTAAAGACAAATTCAGGTCCATGCGAGGTACAAGTGCAGCACATTTCAATAGCTACCTGCAGGAGTTTCTCTGGCGTCGACAAGTAAAAGTAAATTACTTCGGCCATATAATAACAGTACTATGATTTCTGAAACAACCTGTTTTATTATTTTCCCTCTGTGATTATTTATTTTTAATAACTGTGATTATTTATTTTTGTCAAATAAATTATTTAAAATAAAATTTTAACAGTTATTATTTATTTTTGTCTAATAAATTATTTAAAATAAAATTCAGTACAAAACTAACCAAAACAGGAAGTTTTTATTATCGGAACCAATTTCGAACGGACACCGTTTCCGGTTGGAAACAACTTTGCTTAGAGTTAGTCGTACTTGAACATTGCCAAATAAATAAATAAATAACGAGTGTCACAGAGAGAGAGAGAGAGAGAGAGAGAGAGAGTTATTTTGTCTGATGACGCATGCGTCGTCTCCCCCATGACGACCTTGACCCTTCCACAGCAAAACACAAGAAAAACCCGTTAAAGTCGGCCTCCATCACACAATCGAAAGAAGATTGGATAAAAGTAAGTTTAATGTTACTTCAATTAGTTTACCTTTTTTGTAAATATGTTTTTATTAACTTTCCAAACATTTCACATTAAATTCTCTAATCGAAGTGGAAACCATTTTTTGGGGGCGGGAAAATGTCGCTGATAAGGATTTGATAAACTTAAACCTTTTAAAACTGCAAAGGTTTAATTTTAGGCGAAGTCGGTACATAAGAATAGAATAACTTTATTTCCGTATTTACAATTTTATTTCAATTTGCTTTCAATTAAATGAAAAGGGTTAAAGTCAAGATTGGCTGCTCTTTTTTGACTTCCGGTTTCTGTGGAGCAGACTTGACGCCGGTGACGACACAAATATGGTTCCTTCTGATTGTGTACCGTAGGGCCGAATTTTTAAAAATCTTTAATTTTGAAGAGTCAAATAAAGGGGAGATAACTCTAGTTTTCAACCACGCTTTATCTTAAAATGGATTTTACTATTGTAATTAATCTAAAATGTTTACCATAACCGTATTTGTTTTTATTACAAATATTGAAAAAAAGGTTCTTGTTTAATCAAAAAGGTTATTTTTAATCAAAAAGGTTCCTTTTAATCAAATACTCAAACGAAAAAAAAAAAATCGGCTGATTTTGTCCTTAAAAACTGATTTTTGAAGTAAATAGCGAAGTTTTGTTTTTTAATAACAAATAAGTTATAAAAAGATTTTAAATAAAATTATGTATTTGTTAAATCTTATTTCATTTGTTGCTTACAGAAAAAAAGGACAAAAACTTCATAAACTTTAAATTGCTTCCGTTTAGAAACTGATTTTTGAAGTCTAACTCCGCCCTCGTGGGGAGGCAAAACGAAAGATTACAAGTCAGCCGATTTTTTAAAAAGCGTATATATTTCGTTTATTTATTAAAATAACTTGCGTAATCTTCCGTTTTGCCTCCTCGGGCTAGGAGCAAAGTGTAGCATGGAAAAATCCTTCTAAACTGAGGTAAGATCCAGAGTGCCCCTTTTTGGGAAGCTTGATTTTTCCCTACAAAACGAAAGATTACTTAAGTACGGTGATAAATATTTCATACCCCCCCCCATTTCTGCCCTCGTGGGGAGGCAAGTAAATAGTGACACAAAAACATGTTTTAAAAGAAAACATGTTAATATTTTATTTGTTTTATTTATGGACTCTCTGCCTTAAAATAAATATTAACATGTTAAAAGAAAAAAAAATTCCGAAATATACTGCATTTAGTAAAATAAATAAAAAATTTATTTACAAGTGTTTTGTAAATAGAGACCACGTGTATTGCGAGGTCAACCGGTGACTTCCAAAATATGTCCCGCGTCTTGTGTTAATGATCTGGGGTCCCTATTGTTGTCTTGGTCCAAATATTTTATAATAATGATAAATTTTGTTCAGATTTTTGTTAAATAATCAACCGATTGGGCTTCTTTCGTTTCATAATGACATTAAAATATTTAAATAAATGTATTTACGTGTTAGCTGAAAATAAGATTGGACAGAAAAAATTAGGAAAATTCATCCAGTATTTATTAAATTATAAGAAAGAAAGAAAAAAACGATTTAACGTATCGGTAGACATTTTGTAACAAGTTCAGCTTTCTGCTAGGCAAAGGAGATAACTTGGCGACCCATGATAAAACCTGGCGATTGATAGATACAATATAATGGCCGACCAATAAAATCGTTTTTTAAAATTTTTTATTTAATAAATACTGGGTGAATTTGCATAATTTTGGTGTACAGTCTTCTTTTCAGCTACCACGTAAGTACATAAAAAAGTTTATACATTTCTTTAAATATTTTTAAAGAGAGGCCTAACATGTCTTTGTGAAACCAAGTATTTTATAATGAAAATAGTTGGTGAAATTTCTAAATAGTTTTATTTTAAAGTTCCCCCCCCCCACTTCCCCACGTTAAAAATGACTTTTCTAAATAATAACGTTATTATTTACGAAGTAGCAAAGAAGTCACTGACCGACTATTTCACACCGCAAAGAAATATGTCTTATGAGATCTTCAAATTTCGACAATCTAGACTCATTTCATGTGAGATTGAGGACATTAGCGTCCACGTGTGACTTCATGGATACAGATCGGGAGATACTCGCACAGATCGTCCAAGGCTGTTCATCCTCTAAGGTCAGACGAAGGGCACTACGAGATGACTCCACACTCAAACAAGTGTTAGACGAGGCCAGAGCAATTGAATTAGCTCGCACACGTGCCGCAGACATCGAAAGACAAGAGGTGGTTAGTGCCCTGTCGTCACATAACAATAAACGAGACCGCAGGCAGTACACACGCAGAGAAAAAGAAAAAAAAATACCGACGAAAAACGCAACTACGGACACACACAAGGCAGTAATTACCAGTTTACTCCGAGAACCCAGCCACGTGGCAAAGACGCCGGACATGTCTGCCACTACTGTGGATACTCAGCAACACATGTGAAGTGTCCTGCTAAAGGACAAGAATGTCGTAACTGCCGAAAAAAGAACCACTTCGCAAAAGTGTGCAATTCAAAACCGGTAAGACAAATTTCTTACTCATATCGAAATGTTATTGAATCCCTTTCTACGTCGAGTGATGAGTCTGTCTACACAGTAAACACTCCCACGTCGACAAAAACACCCACTGCCACCATCCTCATTAATGACTCCCCAGTTTTGGATACCGGTGCCAGTGTAGATATAATGTCTGGACGCACGTACGACGGTCTTCAGTACAGGCCGAAAATACACAGCACTGCTACACAGATATTTGCCTATCGGTCAAGAAAAGCCATGCCAGTCCGTGGATTTATCACTCCCCCCATCGAATTTGAAGGAAAACACTGCAAAGCAAAAATCGACAATGAAAACCCCTTGTTCGGACACGATTTACAAAATCTACTCGGTGCCCACTCTGCTGAGGCACTGGATATGATATCCTTTAATTTTACGTTTTATGTGACAGCATCTATCCCAGATGAATTCCCCTCATTATTCGACGGAAAGATGGGAAAGATTTCTGAACCCACTGTTTAGCTGCACATTGATACTTCGGTCCCACCGGTGACACAGAGACAACGGAGAATACCATTCCACGTGAGGAAGGACGTTGAGTCGGAACTCAAACGCCTCAAGGAGATGACGTGATTGAGGATGTTACTGGGCCTACCCCCTGGGTAAGTACCGTGGTCATAGTCCCCAAAAAAACCGAGTGGCGTGCGAATCTGCATAGATATGAGAAAATCAAACGAAGCTATTCAAAGAGTCAAACATCCCATGCCGACCGTGGATGACTTGTTTGCAGATTTAAACCACTCAAAGGTGTTCAGCAAGCTAGACATGTCGAGCGCGTACCACCAATTAGAGCTGGGGGAGTCCAGCAGATACATCAGCACGTTCACCAAACATGCTGGACTATTCCGATACAAGAGACTGTTGTTCGGAGTAAATGCAGCCTCTGAAATATTTCAAAAGGCCATTGCGGATCTTTTGAGGGGCATTCCAGGAGTCAAAAACCTCTCAGACGACATTATCGTCTATGGACGTGACCAAGCCTCACATGATGCCAGTTTGAGGTCCACGCTGGAACAACTACAGAATGCCGGGGCCAGGCTAAACAGGAAAAAGTGCCTTTTCTCGGTGAAACAGATCACTTTTTTTGGACATATCTTCAGCGAAAAAGGGGTGTCACCAGACCCAGACAAAATTGCAGCAATTGCAAACTGCAAATCGCCCACCAACGTTGGAGAAGTGTGCTCATTCCTGGGCATGGTCCAATATGTGGCCAGGTTCATCCCGCACTATGCCACTGTCACCGAGCCACTCCGACAACTCACAAGAAAAGACAGAGAATGGAGGTGGTCCGAGACAGAAGAGAGGGCAGTGATAAAATTAAAAAAGGCCCTGACTGGAGCTGGAGTTATGGTCTACTTCGATCAGAACAAGGAGACAAATATCCTGGTAGACGCGAGCCCCGTTGGACTAGGGGCAATGCTTACACAAGATGGGAAAGTCTTGTCTTACGCCAGCCGTGCTCTCACGGATGTGGAACAGCGATACTAGCAGACGGAGAGAGAAATGCTAGCCATTGTATACGCTGCTGAGCATTTTCAGTTTTATTTATTTTCATCAACACTGACCACAAACCACTTCTCGGTATTGTAAAACGTTTCAAACCAGCTACGTCCAGAATCGAACGCTGGCGCCTATGCCTCATGCAATATGAGTATAGCTTGGTATACCGGCCGGGAAAAGATGACCAGAACCCCGCCGACTACCTCAGCCGACATGCTCACCACAAACCCGAGAGAGACAATTCGGCTGAGGCATATATAAGATACGTGGCTCACCATGCCATACCTAAGTCGATCACCCTCGAAGAGATGAAGCTAGCCACGGGAAAATACCCCTTGCTACAGAAAGTGATGATTGCACTTTCAGATGGAAAATGGAATGACCCGCAGTTATCCAGTCTCACACATGTCAAAGATGAACTATCTGCATATGATGGTCTCATCCTTCGAGGTCACCGCCTGGTGATCCCGTCCACCCTGCAGAAAAGAACCGTAGATATAGCCCACCGCACACACCAGGGCATTGTTAAGACGAAGCAGCTAATGAGGGAAAAGGTCTGGTTCCATGGAATTGACAAGCTGGTGGAGGAGACAGTGCGCAACTGCATCCCTTGTCAAGCTACCAACTCAACATCATCACACCGTGAGCCCATACGCACCACACCACTCCCTGCTGCTCCATGGACTGAAATCTCCCTGGACTTCGCAGGTCCTTTTCTATCTGGAGATTATGTGCTAGTCGTCATCGACGACTACAGCAGATTCCCAGAAGTAGAGATACTCCTCTCGACATCAGCAAAAGTGGTCATTCCCTGCCTCGACGCAATCTTTGCCAGACACGGATACCTTGATATTGTCAAGTCTGACAATGGTCCCCCCTTCCAAGGGCAGGAATTCAAGGATTTTGCCACCCAAGCAGGATTCCGCCATAGAAGCGTTACACCTGCGCGGCCAGAGGCGAATGGAGAGGTCGAACGGTTTATGAGAACACTAAACAAGTATGTTCGCGCCACCACTGTGGAGGGCCTGAACTGGAAAACCCAACTAATTCATTTTCTAAGGCAATACAGGCCCCCCCCCACAGTACAACCAAAACTTCTCCGTTCAAAGCCCTCACTGGAAGGAAGATGAAAATCGGCATACCTGCTGTTCTGAAAGAACCCATGCCAAAGTCGATTCACACTCACATAGCGGAGAATGATGCACGAGGGAACAGGAAAATGAAGACCTATGCCGACACAAAAAGAAAGACAAAGGCCTCTCCTCTTTGCCTAGGTGACAAAGTACTTGTCAGGCAGAAACGTCTCAACAAGCTATCCCCACCGTTCGACCCGAAACAACTGACGATCATCGGTATAAAGGTTAGCATGGTGACAGCACAAAGAGAAGATTACCAAATCACCCGAAATTCCTCTCTTTAAGCGAATAAGTCCAGATTATCTTCCCAGAGAAAATATAGAATCAGACTCTGAAGATGAGTTATACTCACATCCACAACAGGAAAACTCAGACTCCAGACACGAAGGCCAGATGCGAGTGCCGCCCACACTGGCAACACCAAAACATAACTCACCAGTGGTAAGACACAATCCAACGTGGAAATGACTCCCGCCAATACGCCCCGAGGACTATATCAGATAGTTAGATAAGTGAGTAAAGTCTCTATTTCTGTCTTAGAAATTCCGTCAGCTCCCCTGAAGAAGAAACAGATTCTGATTCTGAAGAATCGAAAGTCGATTCCCCCCCCCCATTCTGCAGACGACATAAGTAGTTTTCAATTTACAAAAAAAGAAAGAAGAAGAAACGATTCCTTTTGACTGAGACAATTGTTTAATCGGTGAAATATACTTTTGAAATCAGAGGATCCCCATGGACAATATTGCATACATAAATGATGCATACATTTAATTGAGGTAGAGAGAGGTGTAATGTTTGATCGTATATTTTGGAAATGACAACAGTTATTTCCCTTGCACTGTAATCATAGTAATCTGTAATTATCTCCCTTGTATATATAAACAGAAGCCTTGTTCTTTCTTGTATATATAAACAGAAGCCTTACGCGTAATCGTTCTTATGCAACGGGCGACCGATCAAGTTAACATCGTGATTGTGTCCTTTTTGACCTCTGTCCTCTTTGCTCGTATTACTTCTTATTTCAGTGAATGACCACGTGATAACAACATAATACTCGGGTGAGAATTTGGGAAATGTTTATCTTTTTCATTCAGGAAAAAGTATGGGGAATCTGTTGAACATGCTTATGCTTATTTTACATCGTTTTGAACTCTACTGTTAATGCGACTTATTTCTATCATTTGAGAAAATCATTAAATTATAAAGTCTTTTATTTCTTGTTATCTCAGTTGTGTGACAACAAATATTTAAAACTCATGTAGAATTATAAAAAATAAATATAATCTTATTTAAAACTCATGTAGAATAATAATAATAATAATTATAATAATATTATTATTATAATTATTATTATTATTATAAAAATAAATACATCACCACTGGCAGACCCAAGTTGACTTGGAGACAGTACGGGACCTATTAGATTAGAAATCGCTTTTCTTTTTTTTTACATTGGAATTCCCTTCCTGCTCACTGTTTTCCCCGACTCTACCAACATTCAGAAAAGTAATTGGAAAGTGAACAAACATCTTGCTACCCTACTCTCCACCCAGGTTGTCCTATATTACAGTAGCCAGTACCGGCAATATGACGTGTTAGGAGTGAAATGTGTGTTGGTATTATTGTTCCAAACACAACGATGTTCAATAGTTTAACTTTTCAATTTCAAGTTAAATCATGGTTTAGTAAAAACAAACCTTATCAAAGTTACGGATAGGCGAGAAACTCAAAGCCACACCATAACCTCAAATAGTTTAACTTATAATAATTACACACACATAAGTGTGCGTATATATATATTACACACACACGCGCGTGTAAATAAACAAATATACGCATGTTACACACATAATATTATCTGCAAACTTATTTTTTAATTTTCATCCTAGTTTTTCAATCTTTTTTAACAGAAACAAAAATTCGAGGATAAATTAATTCCTCCATTTTTAATTCGTTCAAAAAATTTAACTATATACCAGTTAATTATTTTGTTATTCTATGTCTATATCTTTCTTTGGGAAAATAATTTTGTGCTATTTTTAACGTTTCGACTGGTTATTTCTTTCTATGGCCTTCTTCAGAACGCTACTTTTAATGTGATGTATTTCTATGATTTTTGAGAAACTTATAAAATTATCAATAGTTTTTTTGTCTTGCTTGTGATATATTAACTATATATCAGTTAATTAGTTTGTTATTCTTGTTGGGAAAATACTTAGTGTAAATATATTGTCTATAATTTTGAGAAAAATTAAATCACAAAAGAATTAATTTTAAATGTTTATTAGTATTTAAAATCGTTTTGATAAAAGTCATTGCGCCTGGCTCAATTGTTTATATACGGTTTTAAAACGATTATATAATAAATCTAGCTTTTATCAAATTCTCTTAAAACTTAGGAAAGGTGTTATTTATTTATTTTTATTTTTTTAAGGTGTATATTTTTACCCAGTAATTTATTTGTCTTCATAAGTGAAAAAAAAAACATTTCTGATTCATAGCTAAACTAAAGAAGTGCTATATATTTTTACCCAGTGATGGCTTCGAAGCCTTTTGCCTTTCACGATTAAAGTCAAGATTGTCTTCTCTTTTTGATTTCTGTTTTCATTCAAAAGTATGGGGAATCTGTTGAACATGTTCAGGAAGATGAAGACAGCTTTAAGTTCTTAGTCTGTCATAGCATCGAATTGCATAAAATCTTGTGTAGGTCTGTCAGGAAAACGTTGACAGTTTCAGCCAAGCACAAGCAGCATGTTACAAACTGATAAAGTCTGAGTCAAATACTGCAAGTAGAGCTCCATTAATAATGCCAAAATATCCTTTTTGTCCATTGCCATTTGCTTGTAGATGAAAGCCACACACCACTTGTACGATGCATGACGACACTCACTCTTCTCTTCACCGATGATATAATGAGCACTTTCAGTCTGTCAGACTTTTTGTAAACGTCAGTCTGTCAGACTTTTTGTAAACGTCAGTCTGTCAGACTTTTTGTAAACGTCAGAAATACATTGGGGAAACTGTCTAATTTCGAAATATCAGATATTTTAATCTTAACTACTTTTTTCAGAGTAAATAATAAATACATTTACAATAAACAAATTGGACGCCCAGACTGGGAATCGAAACCAGTCTTTCTTCCTACCAACTGAGCTATTTCGCAAAGATTATGAAAACTGATTGAAATGAATTTACTTATTCAAAAACAATTTATTTTGCTTATTCAAAAACAATTTATTTTGCTTATTCAAAAACAATTTATTTTGCTTATTGGCTATACTTATCTGCTGTAGTGAGTGGTTGTCGATCGCATTGGATGCGCCTTCTCTTTTTGTTCTGGCCTCCCTGGTTGCACGCAAGCTTTGTGGTTGGTATAATTAACTTGAGTCTAGGAGGGTTGATGATTTGATAATGCTTTTGCTCGGGTGTCAACTGGGAATCGAAACCAAAACCTTGAGGTCTCCAGTCTTTCTTCCTATCAACTGAACTATTTTGCAAAGATTGTGAAAACTGATTGAAATTAAAAAATTATTTTGTTGTAAGTTTTTTAGTATTTCTTGCTTTTATTACATATTTGCATTAAAAACAATTTTATGAGATAAAATATATTTTCACAGCCCACAAATAAGCTCAACTTAATATTTTAATTATTTTTGTTATTATTATTTGAATTATTTTTTTATTCTTATTTTTATTATCATTATTCTTATTTTTATTATCATTAGTTTTATTATAATTATTATTTTTATTATCATTATTATTATTTTTATTATCATTATTTTTATTATTTTTATTATAATTATTATTTTTATTATCATTATTATTATTTTTATTATCATTATTTTTATTATAATTATTATTTTTATTATCTTTTTATTTATTATTATTATTATCTTTTATTATTATTATCTTATTTATTTTTATTATTATTATTATGATAACTATTTTTATTATTATTATAATTATTATTATCTTTTAATTTATTATTATACATTATTATTATTATTATTATTATCTTTTTATTTATTATTATTATTATCATTATTATTATTATCTTTTTATTTATTATAGTTATAATTATTATAATTATTATTTTTATTATTGTTATTTTTATTATCATTATTTTTATTATTATTATTTTATTATTATAATTATTATTATAATTATTTGCGTTAAAAATAATTAAGACTGAAGTCATGATTCATGCTTGACATTAATCTTCACATTAGTTTTAAATAAGATTGTATTTGTTGTCACACAACTGAGATAGTTTTTATGGTGTAATAGAACTGAGATAACTTGTAAGTTTATAATTTCAAAGAAAATCTTGACAGAACTTTACTTCGGTTTTCTTCACAAGGTCAATCCTTTTACCTCCTTACTGCTGGTGTAAACGACTGTTTGCTTTCATCATAGTCATGTTTTCAGAAAGACTCGATTAACTCTGCTGAAAGTACTTCTGTCTTTAAATTTGTCTTTGTGCCATCATCATCATCATCATCATCATCATCATCATCATCATCAACAACAACAACAACAACAACCGGTTTATTTGTTGAATCTGATGAGGGTGGGGCCTGATTGTCTAGTTTCAAAATCTAAGTCTTCCTCTCCACTCCTGTCTTTGGCAAGGCTTGATGGAATCCATACCCATGGCCTTCCTATCGCATTTGACTACGTCCTCCCAAGTCAACTTGGGTCTGCCAGTGATGATGTATTTATTTTTATAATAATAATAATAATTATAATAATAATATTATTATAATTATTATTATTATTATTATTCTACATGAGTTTTAAATAAGATTATATTTATTTTTTATAATTATTTTATTATTTTTATAATTATTATTATTATTATTATAATTATTATTATAATTCTACATGAGTTTTAAATAAGATTGTGTTTGTCACACAACTGAGATAACTTGTAAGACGCACAGTTTATTATTTCAAGGAAAATCTTGGCAAAACTTTACTTCGGTTTTCTTCACAAGGTCAATCTTTTTACCTCCTTTAACAACGTTTAATCTGAGATCAAAGCTGACCTTATTTTTATTGGTAATTTAAACATGATTTTTAAAAAAATCCTTACAGATATATAATAATATTGTTCAAATCTATTAAAGAACTTACAGATAACAAATAATATTGTACAAATCTATTGTAGATATATAATAATATTGTTCAAATCTATTAAAGAACTTACAGATAACAAATAATATTGTACAAATCTATTGTAGATATATAATAATATTGTTCAAATCTATTAAAGAACTTACAGATAACAAATAATATTGTACACATCTATTGTAGATATATAATAATATTGTTCAAATCTATTAAAGAACTTACAGATAACAAATAATATTGTACAAATCTATTGTAGATATATAATAATATTGTTCACATCTTTTACACAACTTATAGATATATAATAATGTTAAAACCTGACATTTGCAAAAAATGAAATTCTCTAAAACTTTATAATTTATGATTTTTGTTTAATTATATATATATTATAATCATTTTTGATAACAAATACTGATACTTACTATACTTCACAATTCTGGTTATAAAAAATTCAAATTTATTTGTTATAAAAAATTCAAATTTATTTGTTATAAAAAATTCAAATTTATTTGTTATAAAAAATTCAAATTAAGCCGAGTAAAAAATGAAAATGATCAGAAAATGATTAATTTATAAAAAATAGAATTGTTTTCTTTTTAAATAACAAATTTTTCATTAATAATCTTTTATTAGTTTGTTTTCTAAATTAAAATCTTTTTTTATTCACAGGGCTATAAATAAAAGCAAGCGGATTTTCTGAATGTATGCGGATTAGAAAAGTTGTCATTTGGACGGAAAAAGAAAATTAATATTAAAGGAATTCATTAACAAAAAAAATGCAAATACCTACAACAGATAAGCTCTATGTTTGTAAGGTATGTGGTGCATCATCTTCATATCCATCAAACTTAAAAGTCCATATGCGAATACACACTGGAGAAAAACCTTTCACTTGTGACGTGTGTAGCTCAGCATTTTCCCAGAAGTCTTCTTTACAAATACATATGCGGACACACACTGGGGAAAAACCTTATGATTGTGAATTTTGTGGCGCAGCATTTTCAAGAAAAATCGGCTTTCAAATCCACATGCGGAAACACACTGGCGAAAAACCTTATCCTTGTGAGGTTTGTGGTTCAGCATTTTCAGTAAAATCCGCTTTACAAATCCATATGCAGACACACACTGGTGGAAAACCTTATTCTTGTGAAGTGTGTGGCTCAGCATTTTCAGGAAAATACCATTTAAAAGTGCATATGCGGACACACACTGGTGAAAAACCCTATACTTGCGAAGTGTGTGGCTCAGCTTTTTCACAAAAATGCTATATAAAAATACACATGCGGACACACACGGGTGAACGACCTTATTCGTGTGAAGTTTGTGGCACATCATTTTCTGAAAGATCGAAACTAACAAGTCACATACGGACACACACTGGTGAAAAACCTTATGCTTGTGAAGTTTGTGGCTCAGCATTTGCTGAAAGATCAAAATTGAATTTACACATGCGGATACACACTGGTGAAAAGCCATTTGCTTGTGAAGTGTGTGGGGCAGCATTTTCACGAACATCATATTTAAAAATCCACATGCGGACACACACTGGTGATAGACCATATGTTTGTGATGTTTGTGGCTCAGCATTCTCAATGAACTCTACTTTAAGAAATCACATGCGGACGCACACACTTCCACCTACAAGTAAACCCTGACGAAATATTCAAAATAACAGCATTCGAAGCTCAAATAAGATCTCATCGGTTTGGCTATACACCAACTAATACGATGTTACCTCAAGTAACAGAACTTAGCTGGATACTCCCTCAGACTAGATGAATTCTTGTCCTCGAAACCGTTAAGACCAAGAGATAGATATACAGGGTGTCTCAAAAAAATGTACTCACTCTTAGAATGACGAGAAAAACTTGCTTCAGGAATTTGTTGGTCCACAAATTACAGAGAGGTTTGATGATGACGGCGATATTTACTTTCAGCAAGATGGAGCTCCTCCCCACTACCATCGCGATGTACGAGCTTACCTCGATGCAGTGTTTCCTGACACATGGATTGGACGAAGGGGCCCCAATGAATACCCTGCGCGTTCCCCAAACCTAACACCCATGGACTTTTTTTTGTGGGGATACTTAAAAGACAAAGTTTATGGCAACAAACCAAGGACAATTGATGCATTGAAATTGGAAATTGAAAGACACTGTCGTGATATTCCTAATGACATGTTTCGCGATGTTTGCGAATCCCTTGGTGCGCGTTATCAGCTTTGTTTGAACAATAATGGTCATCAGTTTGAACATTTGCGAACATGATTTATCAATTACATTTGTTTCATGTATTTGAAGCTATTTCATTTCTCTCTATGTTCATAAATAAAGGTTTTCTCGTCATTCTAAGAGTGAATACATTTTTTTGAGACACCCTGTATTATAACATAATCAACTGGTCGATTGCGGAGAGGAAAATTAATTTTGAGAGCTAAAGGAGTATTTTATTGTGACGCACGAATACCTGTGTATCTTATATAGAGATCAGGAAGGGGGACCCTTGATTTCTGAGAACTTGAACTGAAATAAAATGAAACAAAAGATAAGATGAAATGTCTATTAGACACCACTCTAGAATTTCTTTAGTCTACCTTTACAGGGTGTTGTCAGAATATGAGAATATTTTCCATTTAAAGTTAACCCTGGCCAAATATGAACATTACATAGAAATCAGATCCTATATACAAGGGGCGTTCAATAAGTAATGCCCTGACCCATTTCCCATAGCAGTAGATTAATGAAACTTGGCACAGTTATTAGTCTTTCTCTACATAGGAAACACCCAGAGTTATACATTTCTCCCATCGTTTGATGCAGCTCTCGACACCGTTTTTGTAGAACACTCCAGGTTGGTCCTCCAACCATGTCATAACTTCAGAAACTAAGGCTGCATCATCTGGGAAACACTTTCCTTTCAAAAAGAACTTCATGGCTGGGAAGAGATGAAAGTCAGAGGGTGCAAGGTCAGGAGAGTAAGGGGGATGAGGAGGGTTTCATAGCCACATGCCCGTACTTCTGATCTGGCGACATGCAAGTTGTGGACCGGAGCATTGTCCTGCAGGATGAGGATACCTTTGCTGATCTTGCCCCGCCTCTTGATTTTGATAGCTTCTCTTAATTTCATCAAAAGTGAAGCGTAATAGGCTCCTGTAATTGTGGTACCCTTTGCCAGCAAATCTGTCATCACTACTCCGTCCTGGTCCCAGAAGACTGAGCATGACCTTGCCAGCGGAGGGTTGCACCTTTGCCTTCTTTGAAGGTGGTGAGTCCAAGTGCTTCCACTGCATTGACTGGGCTTTGGTCTCTGGATCATAGTGATCGACCCAAGTTTCATCCTGTGTAATCAGTCTTTTGAAAACCTTTGACTCATCTTCTTGGCACATCTCCAAATTCATCCCTGAGCACACGACGCGTTATTGCTTCTGGAAAGGTGTGAGTAACCTGGGAATCCATCTGGCAGACACTTTATGCATATGCAAATGGTCATGAATGATAGTTTCCACAGACCCTGTGCTAATCTTGACCTCTTGGGCTATTTGGCGAATAGTAATGCGTCGATCTTCCAAAATGGCAGCTTCAACTTGACGGGCAGACGCCTCATCAATGGCAGAAGAGGGACGACCAGGTTTGGGAGCTGTTTCCACTGACTTCCGGTCATGTTTGAATTCACGATGCCAGCATTATACAAGGTCATATGATGGGGCATCATCACCATAAGTTTCTTTCATTTCATCAAAAGTCTCCTTTGATGTGCGTCCTTTCAAATACAAAAATCGGATCACTGTGCGACACTCAACTGGCTCCATTTCACACTTAACTCAGTTCAAACACCTGTAAATCAAAAACCACAATTAGTTCAGAGCTGTGTTTTGCAACATAACCCATACAGATATGAATCATTACACATGCAAAATTTCATCTAGAACAGACCACTGGAAGTTGAACGACCCTCATAATATCTCGTCGGCATAGATACACATCAGCTCAGATAAGGAATGTATTTGTGCACATTCTAGTGATGCTACAAGCTACATCACTAATCAGACAATCACAATTATTTCCTTGAATAAGCAATGATCTTCAGAAAAAACTACTGTGATTTGTTGGAGAGAAAGACTTCTTCACTAAACTCTTCTCGAAATGAGCACTCACATGTATTTATATAAAAAAGGAAATCAAGTGTTAAAAATATCACAACACAATGGAAAACTTAGCTGTCGAAAAGTACAGATTGATGAAGAAAAACATCTTTAAAAGAACCATTGAATATACATGTAACTCAAAAAGAAATCAATCAGGCGCCGAAATTATTTATTGTTTATTTCTGACTTTAAAATTACGTTTACAAAAATTCTCCAGGACGGACAGACAGACAGACATCCTGACAGAGAAGGTGCTCGTTATATTATGAGTAGATTAGGAAGGGGATCCTTGATTTCTGAGAACTTCGACTGAAATAAAATTAAATAAAAAATAAAATTAAATGTCTATTAGACACCACTCTAGAATTTTTTTAGTCTATCTGTACAGGGTGTTTCCCATTTAAAGTAATCCATGACAAAATATATATAATGAAATAAAAAATAAAATTTAATGTTTATTAGAATTCTTTTAGTCTATCTGTACAGCGTGTTGTCAGAATATGAGGATATTTCCCATTTAAAGTATTCCATGACCAAATATTAAATAAACATTACATAGAAATCGGATCCTATATAATATCCCGTTGGCATAGATAGACATCGACTCAGATAAGCTACATCCCTAATCTGCAATCACAATTAATGTAAAAATAATGATCTTCAGAAAAAAATTAAGGGAGGGAAATCAAGGAAGGGAACCCCTTTATTTCTGAGAACTAACTGAACTAATATTTTATTTCTGAATTTTTGAGATGAGGATTGATAATTTTTATAATTTTGGTTATTCTGACTACATTTCTCATCTTGAGTGTTATCATCACAACGTTTCGGCTGCTGTAACCTCCGGCCTTCTTTAGGTGTATCTCTTCGAACTTGGGAATCTTTCTGTCGAACTCGGGAATCTGGACGTAATTTCGAACGACACCCTTTATTTAATCCACGCGAGTAGCATACTCTTGTCCCGTCAGCCATGATTGGAGAAGTCTTCAGTAAGGATTGAATCTTCAACCTTCAGATGACTATCACTTAGAACTGAATTTAACTTAGTACTACATCCACTGCGCCACGGGAATCTTAAAGAAAATAGCCCCATGATCTCTTAGAAAATTCATCCACTTTGGTGAATTCTCTACACAGACGGCTTTTTCCTTTTTTTCCTTTGGAGTTTATTAGTTTTGACAAAGGGAAGTTTTTATCCCCCGAAATATGAAATAAATGATTTTTAATAATCATCCGAACAACAACACACAAACAGTCAACACCACACTTGCTGTTATGTAAGATTTTAAGAAAAAATAAATAGTAAGTCCCCCATTTCGATTCATCATTTTTGTTCCTTCCAGCTTACAACCTACCTGGCACTCTGCATTGCCATCAGCCTTCTTAAACATACTATTACTATTCCCAACAATGCTTCAAGCAAACTACCCTTCTCTATTAAATAAAGCTTGTATAATTAATGTATGTTTTTAGGTATAAGTTTGGTTATTCGGACCACATTTCTCATCACAACGTTTCGGACGCTTTAACCTCCGGCCTTCTTCAGGTGTATCTCTTCGAACTCGGGAATCTGGACAGAATTTCGAACGGAACCGTTTATTAAATTCAGATTTTTATTTTTTTTTTTTTCAATTAAAAAAAATTTTTTTTTTAATATAGTTCACCCCAAACAAGGCAGGCCGCCACTGTAGACGCAAGGGGCTACTGAGAAAAAGAGTGAGAGTTTTTTTTTTTTTTGGGGGGGGGGGGGGGTCAACCTAAATTGAGAGCTGTGCAGCGAGATGTCCGTTTACATTAGTTTTAAATTTCGTATCGCCCACACTGAAGATTGAACCTTCAACCTTCAGATGACTATCACTTGTAACTGAATTTAACTTAGTACTATACCCTCTGCGCCACAGGTCCTTGCGGACAGTTCTTGTTTTTTTCTACGTGTAGAAATACATGTAACTCATAGGCTATATAAGAAATATATCTCTTCACCGCTTGGAGTCCCCGTGCGGCACAACCCCATCCACCCTGAAAACTGTTTTCCCTTAGATTAAAATGAAATTTAAACTATAGGTAAATGACCAAAAATGATGTCCATTCCCAAATTTTGATAATATTAAAAGGGTCTCCGAGGACCCCCCCCCCCCGAACACACTGAAATTTAAAGCATAGGTCTACCGAAAATTCAAATAGGCCCAATTCAATGAAATGTAAACCTTATTTAAATAAGGAATTTAATAAATCCATGGATTTAAAAAAAAATTACTCTTATCCTCAGAAGAAAAAAAAAAATTGCTAATTATTGGTAAATATTAATTTCAATAATTTACAACAGAATTTTAAGTTTGAAGCAAAAATAGTCTGAAAAATGTTTAAATAATCAACGGAAAGTCTTTGTAACTTTACATTTGTTTCGTTATTTCAACGTTTCCTATAACGGTGCGCTATCCCCAATTTTGAGCGTATCTCTATCACGATACGATCTAATATAAAATTATCTATATATTATTTAAATATTGTTTACTATATAGATATAGATTTTAAATAATTAAAATTTTGGCTTTTCTTTTTTTTCAAAAAGAATTATTTAACAAAAGGAACTGTTGATTTTCTCTTGTATTTAAGTGTATCTTTAATGTTTTGGTACTCCTACACAATATGAACAGAACTATTTATAAAAACTTTTTTCTTTTTTTTTCTTTTTAACCAACTTTAAACGAACCCGTTTCGTAAACGTAAATGAAAAGGTATCCAAAAAAATTCCAAATGAAAAGTTGCAAAAAATAATATGGGTATCCAAAACCTTACGGGAGAGTCGGAACTATTTGATTGAAAAATAGTTGTCTGACAAGAACTAACTGATCACAAATCAAAAGAATATATACAACTTTATTCTGAAATATGTATTTCTATCAAAATATTATTTTCACATAAAATCACACGTGCTACTATATGGAAGAATCTATCTAATTAAGCGTGTGGACTGACCAGCATTCAAAACAAAATTTGTGTAAAACTGAAACCAATATGTTAACACAATTTGGGTGTTATTTTTCTAGACAAAACAGTTGTATTTCATATTTTTTCCGAAGTATTGCACAGATGACGATAAATCTGATTTCTGGACAAGGTTTTCGTAGTTGCTGTAGCAGAAAAAATTAATCTTCCACCTCTTCTTTCTCTACTTCGTTATCTTCTTCTTTCTCTTCTTCCTCTTTCTCTTCTTCTTTCTCTTCTTCTTCTTTCTCTTCTTCTTTCTCTTCTCCTTTCTCTTCTTCTTTCTCTTCTTCTTTCCACGTCGTCCCTCGTAGACTACGCTCTCAGCCTTCTGCCGTCTTGCCTCCAGCGACCCGTTTTTATATCAAACTGGACTCTCGTCTCCGCGAGAGAACACGAGATTTCACGGGATTACCTGGCGATATTAAGCCTAGGACGCCATCTTGCCGCTCTTTGGGCGGTCCAGCCCTGCAGAGCGCGCATCGAGACCGTTTGTTAGGTAATCCCATGTTTTCACAATTTATAACACAGTTGCCTCTGTATACAAAACGACCGTTATTCTTTTTTGAATGTCTTCTTTTGAGAAATTTTAGTAATTAAATATTTGTGTGTAAACATTTCACAATTTTTATTTTCCAATGTCTGAATGAAATATGATGTCTTTATATGAAAATGTTTTAAATGAATTCCATTATGACAAATATAGTTTTCCATCTTAATTTTCATTATGTAAATTTACTTTGTAAAAATGTCGAGAATATCTTGATGTAAGTGGTTTCTATGCACATCTAAGATCATTTCTTTGTGTAAAACTCAGCTGAGTTGCTTGTTAGAATAATATAGCAGGCCATTTCTATAGAAGCCTCTGCTTCACAACTCAACTAAAGAAGTCTGAATTACGTCCAGTTGTTTGGGTTAGGAGTAAACGTTACTCTTCAAAATTGATTTCTGATTCACAGCTAAACTAAAGAAGTGCCAAAATTCAAAGTCTGAATTACTTCCGGTTGATTGGGTTAGGAGTGAATGTAACTCTTCAAAATGTATTTCGGATTCACAGCTAAACTAAAGAAGTGCCAAAATTCCAAGTCTGAATTACTTCTGGTTGATTGGGTTAGGAGTGAACGTAACTCTTTAAAATTGATTTCTGATTCACAGCTAAACTAAAGAAGTGCCAAAATTCCAAGTCTGAATTACTTAAATAAAATAAGAGTTGAGATGCATATTTGTTCATATGTCATACAAAAGAAAAATATTAACAAATTAAAAAGATTTTAATAGATGTGGAAATTTTCTTGTGTATATCTTTAGTTCGCTCATCAGTAGGCGATCAAATTTCACTTGAAACATTAAAGAACAGGCGACAGCCGACGACAGATTTTCATTGAAAAAAAATACTTCTTTTTTCTGTTTTTTTTTCAAATAAAAAATTCTCAGAATATGTAATTAATTCTAATATCAATTTTTTTAACAATAATTATTACTCCTTTTTTTCAATATTAAAATATGAATTTATGAACCACAAATCAAATTAAAAATACGATGACTTCAAATCTTTTTCATTTGTTTATGCTTTGGATAAGAAAATATTAAATTCAATAAATATTTAAAACAATTTAGTCGTCTTGACTTAGATAATATTCTGGATCCTTGTGTCTGATATTTTCAGTAAATCCTTTAAAACAATTTGTCTTTCTTGACCAAGTAGGAAATATTCTGGATTCCTTGTGTCTGATATTTTTAGTAAATCCTTTAAAATAATTTTAGTATTTTTTGACCAAATAGAAAATATTCTTGATTTCTTGTGTCTGATATTTTCAGTAAATCCTTTAAAACAATTTCCGTTTCTTTACCAAATAGAAAATATTCTGAATCCTTGTGTCTGATATTTTAAGTATATCCTGAACAAAAGTCTCCTTGACCAAATAGTAAATATTCTGGATCCTTGTGTCTGATATTTTTAGTAAATTCCTTAAAATAATTTGCGTCTTCTGTTTATAGTAATTTCTTTAAAACAATTAGTATTTCTTGACCAAGTAGAAAATATTCTTGATCTTTGTGTCTGATATCTTCAGTAAATACTTAAAACAATTAGTCTTTCTTGACGAAATAGAAAATATTTTAGATCATGGTGTCTGATATTTTCAGTAAATCTGTTTAAAATAATTAGTATTTGTTGATTAAATAAAAAATATTCTCATATCAGTAAATTCTTTAAAATAATTTGTATTTTTTGACCAAATCATAATATTCTGGACCCTTGGGTCTGATATTTTCAGCAAAGCATTTAAAACAATTAGTCTTTCTTGATCAAATAGTAAATATTCTGGATCCTTGTGTCTGATATTTTAAGTAAACCCTTAAAAATAATTAGTATTTTAAGACCAATTAGAAAATATGCTGGATTCTTGTGTCTGATATTTTAAGTAAATCCTACGAAATAATTTTAGTATTTCTTGACCAAATAGTAAATATTCTGGATCCTTGTGTCTTATATTTTTAGTAAAATTTTAAAATAATGACTATTTCTTGATAAAATAGAATATATTCCGAATCCTTGTGTGTGATATTTTCAGCTAATTCTTTCAAAAAATTAGTATTTCTTGATTAAATAGAAAATATTCTGGATCCTTGTCTGATATTTTCTGTAAATCCTTGAAAAAAATTCATCTTTCTTGCCCAAATAAAAAATATCCTTGATTCATTGTGTCTGATATTTTAAGTAAATCCTTTAAAAATAATTAATCTTTCTTGCCCAAATAAAAAATATTCTTGATTCCTTGTGTCTGATATTTTAGTAAATCTTTCAAAAAAAATTAATCTTTCTTGCCCAAATAAAAAATATCCTTGATTCATTGTGTCTGATATTTTCAGTAAATCATTTAAAAATAATTAATCTTCTTGCCCAAATAAAAAATATTCTTGATGCCTTGTTTCTGATATTTTAGTAAATCTTTTAAAAATAATTAATCTTTCTTGCCCAAATAAAATTTATTCTTTATTCCTATTTTCTGATATTTTTAGTAAATCCTTTAAAAATAATTAATCTTTCTTTCCCAAATAAAAATTATTCTTAATTCCTATTTTCTGATATTTTTAGTAAATCCTTTAAAAATAATTAATCTTTCTTGCCCAAATAAAAAATATTCTGGATTCTTTGTTTCTTATATTTTTAGTAAATCCTTTAAAAATAATTAATCTTTCTTGCCAAAATAAAAAAAAATCTAGATTCTTTGTGTCTGATATTTTTAGTAAATCCTTTAAAAATAATTAATCTTCTTGCCCAAATAAAAAATATTCTTGATTCCTTGTGTCTGATATTTTTAGTAAATCCTTTAAAAATAATTAATCTTCTTGCCTAAACAAAAAATATTCTTGATTCCTTGTGTCTGATATTTTTAGTAAATCCTTTAAAAATAATTAATCTTCTTGCCCAAATAAAAAATATTCTTGATTCCTTGTGTCTGATATTTTTAGTAAATCCTTTAAAAATAATTAATCTTCTTGCCTAAACAAAAAATATTCTTGATTCCTTGTGTCTGATATTTTTAGTAAATCCTTTAAAAATAATTAATCTTCTTGCCCAAATAAAAAATATTCTTGATTCCTTGTGTCTGATATTTTAGTAAATCCTTTTAAAATAATTAATCTTCTTGCCCAAATAAAAAATATTCTTGATTCCTTGTGTCTGATATTTTTAGTAAATCCTTTAAAAATAATTAATCTTCTTGCCCAAATAAAAAATATTCTTGATTCTTTGTGTCTGATATTTTAGTAAATCCTTTTAAAATAATTAATCTTCTTGCCCAAATAAAAAATATTCTTGATTCTTTGTGTCTGATATTTTAGTAAATCCTTTTAAAATAATTAATCTTTCTTGCCCAAATAAAAAATATTCTGGATTCCTTGTGTCTGATATTTTAGTAAATCCTTTTAAAATAATTAATCTTCTTGCCTAAATAAAAAATATTCTTGATTCCTTGTGTCTGATATTTTTAGTAAATCCTTTAAAAATAATTAATCTTTCTTGCCCAAATAAAAAATATTCTTTGTTCCTTGTGTCTGATATTTTTAGTAAATCCTTTAAAAATAATTAATCTTCTTGCCCAAATAAAAAATATTCTTGATTCTTTGTGTCTGATATTTTTAGTAAATCCTTTAAAAATAATTAAACATTCTTGCCCAAATAAAAAATATTCTTGATTCTTTGTGTCTGATATTTTTAGTAAATCCTTTAAAAATAATTAATCTTCTTGCCCAAATAAAAAATATTCTTGATTCCTTGTGTCTGATATTTTTAGTAAATCTTTTTAAAATAATTAATCTTCTTGCCCAAATAAAAAATATTCTTGATTCCTTGTGTCTGATATTTTTAGTAAATCCTTTAAAAATAATTAATCTTCTTGCCTAAACAAAAAATATTCTTGATTCCTTGTGTCTGATATTTTTAGTAAATCCTTTAAAAATAATTAATCTTCTTGCCCAAATAAAAAATATTCTTGATTCCTTGTGTCTGATATTTTAGTAAATCCTTTTAAAATAATTAATCTTCTTGCCCAAATAAAAAATATTCTTGATTCCTTGTGTCTGATATTTTTAGTAAATCCTTTAAAAATAATTAATCTTCTTGCCCAAATAAAAAATATTCTTGATTCTTTGTGTCTGATATTTTAGTAAATCCTTTTAAAATAATTAATCTTCTTGCCCAAATAAAAAATATTCTTGATTCTTTGTGTCTGATATTTTAGTAAATCCTTTTAAAATAATTAATCTTTCTTGCCCAAATAAAAAATATTCTGGATTCCTTGTGTCTGATATTTTAGTAAATCCTTTTAAAATAATTAATCTTCTTGCCTAAATAAAAAATATTCTTGATTCCTTGTGTCTGATATTTTTAGTAAATCCTTTAAAAATAATTAATCTTTCTTGCCCAAATAAAAAATATTCTTTGTTCCTTGTGTCTGATATTTTTAGTAAATCCTTTAAAAATAATTAATCTTCTTGCCCAAATAAAAAATATTCTTGATTCTTTGTGTCTGATATTTTTAGTAAATCCTTTAAAAATAATTAAACATTCTTGCCCAAATAAAAAATATTCTTGATTCTTTGTGTCTGATATTTTTAGTAAATCCTTTAAAAATAATTAATCTTCTTGCCCAAATAAAAAATATTCTTGATTCCTTGTGTCTGATATTTTTAGTAAATCTTTTAAAAATAATTAATCTTCTTGCCCAAATAAAAAATATTCTTGATTCCTTGTGTCTGATATTTTTAGTAAATCCTTTTAAAATAATTAATCTTCTTGCCCAAATAAAAAATATTCTTGATTCCTTGTGTCTGATATTTTTAGTAAATCCTTTAAAAATAATTAATCTTCTTGCCCAAATAAAAAATATTCTTGATTCTTTGTGTCTGATATTTTAGTAAATCCTTTTAAAATAATTAATCTTCTTGCCCAAATAAAAAATATTCTTGATTCCTTGTGTCTGATATTTTTAGTAAATCCTTTAAAAATAATTAATCTTCTTGCCCAAATAAAAAATATTCTTGATTCTTTGTGTCTGATATTTTAGTAAATCCTTTTAAAATAATTAATCTTCTTGCCCAAATAAAAAATATTCTTGATTCCTTGTGTCTGATATTTTTTAGTAAATCCTTTAAAAATAATTAATCTTCTTGCCCAAATAAAAAATATTCTTGATTCTTTATGTCTGATATTTTTAGTAAATCCTTTTAAAATAATTAATCTTCTTGCCCAAATAAAAAATATTCTTGATTCCTTGTGTCTGATATTTTTAATAAATCCTTTAAAAATAATTAATCTTCTTGCCCAAATAAAAAATATTCTTGATTCTTTGTGTCTGATATTTTAGTAAATCCTTTTAAAATAATTAATCTTCTTGCCCAAATAAAAAATATTCTTGATTCCTTGTGTCTGATATTTTTAGTTTATCCTTTAAAAATAATTAATCTTCTTGCCCAAATAAAAAATATTCTTGATTCTTTGTGTCTGATATTTTTAGTAAATCTTTTAAAAATAATTAATCTTCTTGCCCAAATAAAAAATATTCTTGATTCTTTGTGTCTGATATTTTTAGTAAATCTTATAAAAATAATTAATCTTCTTGCCCAAATAAAAAATATTCTTGATTCCTTGTGTCTGATATTTTTAGTAAATCCTTTAAAAATAATTAATCTTCTTGCCCAAATAAAAAATTTTCTTGATTCCTTGTGTCTGATATTTTTAGTAAATCTTTTAAAAATAATTAATCTTCTTGCCCAAATAAAAAATATTCTTGATCCCTTGTGTCTGATATTTTTAGTAAATCCTTTAAAAATAATTAATCTTCTTGCCCAAATAAAAAACATTCTTGATTCCTTGTTTCTGATATTTTTAGTAAAGTTTTTAAAAATAATTAATCTTCTTGCCCAAATAAAAAATATTCTTGATTCCTTGTGTCTGATATTTTTAGTAAATCTTTTAAAAATAATTACTCTTCTTGCCCAAATAAAAAATATTCTTGATTCCTTGTGTCTGATATTTTTAGTAAATCTTTTAAAAATAATTAATCTTCTTGCCCAAATAAAAAATATTCTTGATTCCTTGTGTCTGATATGTTTAGTAAATCTTTTAAAAATAATTAATCTTCTTGCCCAAATAAAAAATATTCTTGATTCCTTGTGTCTGATATTTTTAGTAAATCTTTTAAAAATATTTAATCTTCTTGCCCAAATAAAAAATATTCTTGATTCCTTGTGTCTGATATTTTTAGTAAATCTTTTAAAAATAATTAATCTTCTTGCCCAAATAAAAAATATTCTTGATTCCTTGTGTCTGATATTTTTAGTAAATCCTTTAAAAATAATTAATCTTTCTTGCCCAAATAAAAAATATTCTTGATTCCTTGTGTCTGATATTTTTAGTAAATCCTTTCAAAATAATTAATTTTCTTGCCCAAATAAAAAATATTCTTGATTCCTTGTGTCTGATATTTTTAGTAAATCCTTTAAAAATAATTAATCTTCTTGCCCAAATAAAAAATATTCTTGATTCTTTGTGTCTGATATTTTAGTAAATCCTTTTAAAATAATTAATCTTCTTGCCCAAATAAAAAATATTCTTGATTCTTTGTGTCTGATATTTTAGTAAATCCTTTTAAAATAATTAATCTTTCTTGCCCAAATAAAAAATATTCTGGATTCCTTGTGTCTGATATTTTAGTAAATCCTTTTAAAATAATTAATCTTCTTGCCTAAATAAAAAATATTCTTGATTCCTTGTGTCTGATATTTTTAGTAAATCCTTTAAAAATAATTAATCTTTCTTGCCCAAATAAAAAATATTCTTTGTTCCTTGTGTCTGATATTTTTAGTAAATCCTTTAAAAATAATTAATCTTCTTGCCCAAATAAAAAATATTCTTGATTCTTTGTGTCTGATATTTTTAGTAAATCCTTTAAAAATAATTAAACATTCTTGCCCAAATAAAAAATATTCTTGATTCTTTGTGTCTGATATTTTTAGTAAATCCTTTAAAAATAATTAATCTTCTTGCCCAAATAAAAAATATTCTTGATTCCTTGTGTCTGATATTTTTAGTAAATCTTTTAAAAATAATTAATCTTCTTGCCCAAATAAAAAATATTCTTGATTCCTTGTGTCTGATATTTTTAGTAAATCCTTTTAAAATAATTAATCTTCTTGCCCAAATAAAAAATATTCTTGATTCCTTGTGTCTGATATTTTTAGTAAATCCTTTAAAAATAATTAATCTTCTTGCCCAAATAAAAAATATTCTTGATTCTTTGTGTCTGATATTTTAGTAAATCCTTTTAAAATAATTAATCTTCTTGCCCAAATAAAAAATATTCTTGATTCCTTGTGTCTGATATTTTTAGTAAATCCTTTAAAAATAATTAATCTTCTTGCCCAAATAAAAAATATTCTTGATTCTTTGTGTCTGATATTTTAGTAAATCCTTTTAAAATAATTAATCTTCTTGCCCAAATAAAAAATATTCTTGATTCCTTGTGTCTGATATTTTTTAGTAAATCCTTTAAAAATAATTAATCTTCTTGCCCAAATAAAAAATATTCTTGATTCTTTATGTCTGATATTTTTAGTAAATCCTTTTAAAATAATTAATCTTCTTGCCCAAATAAAAAATATTCTTGATTCCTTGTGTCTGATATTTTTAATAAATCCTTTAAAAATAATTAATCTTCTTGCCCAAATAAAAAATATTCTTGATTCTTTGTGTCTGATATTTTAGTAAATCCTTTTAAAATAATTAATCTTCTTGCCCAAATAAAAAATATTCTTGATTCCTTGTGTCTGATATTTTTAGTTAATCCTTTAAAAATAATTAATCTTCTTGCCCAAATAAAAAATATTCTTGATTCTTTGTGTCTGATATTTTTAGTAAATCTTTTAAAAATAATTAATCTTCTTGCCCAAATAAAAAATATTCTTGATTCTTTGTGTCTGATATTTTTAGTAAATCTTATAAAAATAATTAATCTTCTTGCCCAAATAAAAAATATTCTTGATTCCTTGTGTCTGATATTTTTAGTAAATCCTTTAAAAATAATTAATCTTCTTGCCCAAATAAAAAATATTCTTGATTCTTTGTGTCTGATATTTTTAGTAAATCCTTTAAAAATAATTAATCTTCTTGCCCAATAAAAAATATTCTTGATCCCTTGTGTCTGATATTTTTAGTAAATCCTTTAAAAATAATTAATCTTCTTGCCCAAATAAAAAATTTTCTTGATTCCTTGTGTCTGATATTTTTAGTAAATCTTTTAAAAATAATTAATCTTCTTGCCCAAATAAAAAATATTCTTGATCCCTTGTGTCTGATATTTTTAGTAAATCCTTTAAAAATAATTAATCTTCTTGCCCAAATAAAAAACATTCTTGATTCCTTGTTTCTGATATTTTTAGTAAAGTTTTTAAAAATAATTAATCTTCTTGCCCAAATAAAAAATATTCTTGATTCCTTGTGTCTGATATTTTTAGTAAATCCTTTAAAAATAATTAATCTTCTTGCCCAAATAAAAAATATTCTTGATTCCTTGTGTCTGATATTTTTAGTAAATCTTTTAAAAATAATTACTCTTCTTGCCCAAATAAAAAATATTCTTGATTCCTTGTGTCTGATATTTTTAGTAAATCCTTTAAAAATAATTAATCTTCTTGCCCAAATAAAAAATATTCTTGATTCTTTGTGTCTGATATTTTAGTAAATCCTTTTAAAATAATTAATCTTCTTGCCCAAATAAAAAATATTCTTGATTCCTTGTGTCTGATATTTTTAGTAAATCCTTTAAAAATAATTAATCTTCTTGCCCAAATAAAAAATATTCTTGATTCTTTGTGTCTGATATTTTAGTAAATCCTTTTAAAATAATTAATCTTCTTGCCCAAATAAAAAATATTCTTGATTCCTTGTGTCTGATATTTTTTAGTAAATCCTTTAAAAATAATTAATCTTCTTGCCCAAATAAAAAATATTCTTGATTCTTTATGTCTGATATTTTTAGTAAATCCTTTTAAAATAATTAATCTTCTTGCCCAAATAAAAAATATTCTTGATTCCTTGTGTCTGATATTTTTAATAAATCCTTTAAAAATAATTAATCTTCTTGCCCAAATAAAAAATATTCTTGATTCTTTGTGTCTGATATTTTAGTAAATCCTTTTAAAATAATTAATCTTCTTGCCCAAATAAAAAATATTCTTGATTCCTTGTGTCTGATATTTTTAGTTAATCCTTTAAAAATAATTAATCTTCTTGCCCAAATAAAAAATATTCTTGATTCTTTGTGTCTGATATTTTTAGTAAATCTTTTAAAAATAATTAATCTTCTTGCCCAAATAAAAAATATTCTTGATTCTTTGTGTCTGATATTTTTAGTAAATCTTATAAAAATAATTAATCTTCTTGCCCAAATAAAAAATATTCTTGATTCCTTGTGTCTGATATTTTTAGTAAATCCTTTAAAAATAATTAATCTTCTTGCCCAATAAAAAATATTCTTGATCCCTTGTGTCTGATATTTTTAGTAAATCCTTTAAAAATAATTAATCTTCTTGCCCAAATAAAAAATTTTCTTGATTCCTTGTGTCTGATATTTTTAGTAAATCTTTTAAAAATAATTAATCTTCTTGCCCAAATAAAAAATATTCTTGATCCCTTGTGTCTGATATTTTTAGTAAATCCTTTAAAAATAATTAATCTTCTTGCCCAAATAAAAAACATTCTTGATTCCTTGTTTCTGATATTTTTAGTAAAGTTTTTAAAAATAATTAATCTTCTTGCCCAAATAAAAAATATTCTTGATTCCTTGTGTCTGATATTTTTAGTAAATCCTTTAAAAATAATTAATCTTCTTGCCCAAATAAAAAATATTCTTGATTCCTTGTGTCTGATATTTTTAGTAAATCTTTTAAAAATAATTACTCTTCTTGCCCAAATAAAAAATATTCTTGATTCCTTGTGTCTGATATTTTTAGTAAATCCTTTAAAAATAATTAATCTTCTTGCCCAAATAAAAAATATTCTTGATTCCTTGTGTCTGATATGTTTAGTAAATCCTTTAAAAATAATTAATCTTCTTGCCCAAATAAAAAATATTCTTGATTCTTTGTGTCTGATATTTTTAGTAAATCCTTTAAAAATAATTAAACATTCTTGCCCAAATAAAAAATATTCTTGATTCTTTGTGTCTGATATTTTTAGTAAATCCTTTAAAAATAATTAATCTTCTTGCCCAAATAAAAAATATTCTTGATTCCTTGTGTCTGATATTTTTAGTAAATCTTTTAAAAATAATTAATCTTCTTGCCCAAATAAAAAATATTCTTGATTCCTTGTGTCTGATATTTTTAGTAAATCCTTTTAAAATAATTAATCTTCTTGCCCAAATAAAAAATATTCTTGATTCCTTGTGTCTGATATTTTTAGTAAATCCTTTAAAAATAATTAATCTTCTTGCCCAAATAAAAAATATTCTTGATTCTTTGTGTCTGATATTTTAGTAAATCCTTTTAAAATAATTAATCTTCTTGCCCAAATAAAAAATATTCTTGATTCCTTGTGTCTGATATTTTTAGTAAATCCTTTAAAAATAATTAATCTTCTTGCCCAAATAAAAAATATTCTTGATTCTTTGTGTCTGATATTTTAGTAAATCCTTTTAAAATAATTAATCTTCTTGCCCAAATAAAAAATATTCTTGATTCCTTGTGTCTGATATTTTTTAGTAAATCCTTTAAAAATAATTAATCTTCTTGCCCAAATAAAAAATATTCTTGATTCTTTATGTCTGATATTTTTAGTAAATCCTTTTAAAATAATTAATCTTCTTGCCCAAATAAAAAATATTCTTGATTCCTTGTGTCTGATATTTTTAATAAATCCTTTAAAAATAATTAATCTTCTTGCCCAAATAAAAAATATTCTTGATTCTTTGTGTCTGATATTTTAGTAAATCCTTTTAAAATAATTAATCTTCTTGCCCAAATAAAAAATATTCTTGATTCCTTGTGTCTGATATTTTTAGTTAATCCTTTAAAAATAATTAATCTTCTTGCCCAAATAAAAAATATTCTTGATTCTTTGTGTCTGATATTTTTAGTAAATCTTTTAAAAATAATTAATCTTCTTGCCCAAATAAAAAATATTCTTGATTCTTTGTGTCTGATATTTTTAGTAAATCTTATAAAAATAATTAATCTTCTTGCCCAAATAAAAAATATTCTTGATTCCTTGTGTCTGATATTTTTAGTAAATCCTTTAAAAATAATTAATCTTCTTGCCCAAATAAAAAATATTCTTGATTCTTTGTGTCTGATATTTTTAGTAAATCCTTTAAAAATAATTAATCTTCTTGCCCAATAAAAAATATTCTTGATCCCTTGTGTCTGATATTTTTAGTAAATCCTTTAAAAATAATTAATCTTCTTGCCCAAATAAAAAATTTTCTTGATTCCTTGTGTCTGATATTTTTAGTAAATCTTTTAAAAATAATTAATCTTCTTGCCCAAATAAAAAATATTCTTGATCCCTTGTGTCTGATATTTTTAGTAAATCCTTTAAAAATAATTAATCTTCTTGCCCAAATAAAAAACATTCTTGATTCCTTGTTTCTGATATTTTTAGTAAAGTTTTTAAAAATAATTAATCTTCTTGCCCAAATAAAAAATATTCTTGATTCCTTGTGTCTGATATTTTTAGTAAATCCTTTAAAAATAATTAATCTTCTTGCCCAAATAAAAAATATTCTTGATTCCTTGTGTCTGATATTTTTAGTAAATCTTTTAAAAATAATTACTCTTCTTGCCCAAATAAAAAATATTCTTGATTCCTTGTGTCTGATATTTTTAGTAAATCTTTTAAAAATAATTAATCTTCTTGCCCAAATAAAAAATATTCTTGATTCCTTGTGTCTGATATGTTTAGTAAATCTTTTAAAAATAATTAATCTTCTTGCCCAAATAAAAAATATTCTTGATTCCTTGTGTCTGATATTTTTAGTAAATCTTTTAAAAATAATTAATCTTCTTGCCCAAATAAAAAATATTCTTGATTCCTTGTGTCTGATATTTTTAGTAAATCTTTTAAAAATAATTAATCTTCTTGCCCAAATCAAAAATATTCTTGATTCCTTGTGTCTGATATTTTTAGTAAATCTTTTAAAAATAATTAATCTTCTTGCCCAAATAAAAAATATTCTTGATTCCTTGTGTCTGATACTTTTAGTAAATCTTTTCAAATTATTAATCTTCTTGCCCAAATAAAAAATATTCTTGATTCCTTGTGTCTGATATTTTTAGTAAATCCTTTAAAAATAATTAATATTCTTGCCCAAATAAAAAATATTCTTGATTCTTTGTGTCTGATATTTTTAGTAAATCCTTTAAAAATAATTAATCTTCTTGCCCAATAAAAAATATTCTTGATCCCTTGTGTCTGATATTTTTAGTAAATCCTTTAAAAATAATTAATCTTCTTGCCCAAATAAAAAATTTTCTTGATTCCTTGTGTCTGATATTTTTAGTAAATCTTTTAAAAATAATTAATCTTCTTGCCCAAATAAAAAATATTCTTGATCCCTTGTGTCTGATATTTTTAGTAAATCCTTTAAAAATAATTAATCTTCTTGCCCAAATAAAAAACATTCTTGATTCCTTGTTTCTGATATTTTTAGTAAAGTTTTTTAAAAATAATTAATCTTCTTGCCCAAATAAAAAATATTCTTGATTCCTTGTGTCTGATATTTTTAGTAAATCCTTTAAAAATAATTAATCTTCTTGCCCAAATAAAAAATATTCTTGATTCCTTGTGTCTGATATTTTTAGTAAATCTTTTAAAAATAATTACTCTTCTTGCCCAAATAAAAAATATTCTTGATTCCTTGTGTCTGATATTTTTAGTAAATCTTTTAAAAATAATTAATCTTCTTGCCCAAATAAAAAATATTCTTGATTCCTTGTGTCTGATATGTTTAGTAAATCTTTTAAAAATAATTAATCTTCTTGCCCAAATAAAAAATATTCTTGATTCCTTGTGTCTGATATTTTTAGTAAATCTTTTAAAAATAATTAATCTTCTTGCCCAAATAAAAAATATTCTTGATTCCTTGTGTCTGATATTTTTAGTAAATCTTTTAAAAATAATTAATCTTCTTGCCCAAATCAAAAATATTCTTGATTCCTTGTGTCTGATATTTTTAGTAAATCTTTTAAAAATAATTAATCTTCTTGCCCAAATAAAAAATATTCTTGATTCCTTGTGTCTGATACTTTTAGTAAATCTTTTCAAATTATTAATCTTCTTGCCCAAATAAAAAATATTCTTGATTCCTTGTGTCTGATATTTTTAGTAAATCCTTTAAAAATAATTAATCTTCTTGCCCAAATAAAAAATATTCTTGATCCCTTGTTTCTGATATTTTTAGTAAATCCTTTAAAAATAATTAATCTTCTTTCCCAAATAAAAAATATTCTTGATCCCTTGTTTCTGATATTTTTAGTAAATCCTTTAAAAATAATTAATCTTCTTGCCTAAATAAAAAATATTCTTGATTCCTTGTGTCTGATATTTTTAGTAAATCCTTTAAAAATAATTAATCTTTCTTGCCTAAATAAAAAACATTCTTGATTCCTTGTTTCTGATATTTTTAGTAAATCCTTAAAAAATAATTAACCTTCGTGCCCAAATAAAAAATATTCTTGATTCCTTGTGTCTGATATTTTTAGTAAATCCTTTAAAAATAATTAATCTTCTTGCCTAAATAAAAAATATTCTTGATTCCTTGTGTCTGATATTTTTAGTAAATCCTTTAAAAATAATTAATCTTTCTTGCCTAAATAAAAAATATTCTTGATTCTTTGTGTCTGATATTTTTAGTAAATCCTTTAAAAATAATTAATCTTCTTGCCTAAATAAAAAAAATACTTGATTCCTTGTGTCTGATATTTTTAGTAAATCCTTTAAAAATAATTAATCTTCTTGCCCAAATAAAAAATATTCTTGATTCTTTGTGTCTGATATGTTTAGTAAATCTTTTAAAAATAATTAATCTTTCTTGCCCAAACAAAAAATATTCTTGATTCCTTGTGTCTGATATTTTTAGTAAATCTTTTAAAAATAATTAATCTTCTTGCCCAAATAAAAAATATTCTTGATTCCTTGTGTCTGATATTTTTAGTAAATCTTTTAAAAATAATTAATCTTTCTTGCCCAAATAAAAAATATTCTTGATTCCTTGTGTATGATATTTTTAGTAAATCTTTTAAAAATAATTAATCTTCTTGCCCAAATAAAAAATATTCTTGATTCCTTGTGTCTGATATTTTTAGTAAATCCTTTAAAAATAATTAATCTTCTTGCCCAAATAAAAAATATTCTTGATTTCTTGTGTCTGATATTTTTAGTAATACTTTTAAAAATAATTAATCTTCTTGCCCAAATAAAAAATATTCTTGATTCCTTGTGTCTGATATTTTTAGTAAATCCTTTAAAAATAATTAATCTTCTTGCCCAAATAAAAAATATTCTTGATTCCTTGTGTCTGATATTTTGAGTAAATCCTTTAAAAATAATTAATCTTCTTGCCTAAATAAAAAATATTCTTGATTCCTTGTGTCTGATATTTTTAGTAAATCCTTTAAAAATAATTAATCTTCTTGCCCAAATAAAAAATATTCTTGATCCCTTGTTTCTGATATTTTTAGTAAATCCTTTAAAAATAATTAATCTTCTTGCCTAAATAAAAAATATTCTTGATTCCTTGTGTCTGATATTTTTAGTAAATCCTTTAAAAATAATTAATCTTTCTTGCCTAAATAAAAAACATTCTTGATTCCTTGTTTCTGATATTTTTAGTAAATCCTTTAAAAATAATTAATCTTCGTGCCCAAATAAAAAATATTCTTGATTCCTTGTGTCTGATATTTTTAGTAAATCCTTTAAAAATAATTAATCTTCTTGCGTAAATAAAAAATATTCTTGATTCCTTGTGTCTGATATTTTTAGTAAATCCTTTAAAAATAATTAATCTTTCTTGCCTAAATAAAAAATATTCTGGATTCCTTGTTTCTGATATTTTTAGTAAATCCTTTTAAAATAATTAATCTTCTTGCCTAAATAAAAAATATTCTTGATTCCTTGTGTCTGATATTTTTAGTAAATCCTTTAAAAATAATTAATCTTCTTGCCCAAATAAAAAAAATTCTTGATTCTTTGTGTCTGATATGTTTAGTAAATCTTTTAAAAATAATTAATCTTTCTTGCCCAAATAAAAAATATTCTTGATTCCTTGTGTCTGATATTTTTAGTAAATCTTTTAAAAATAATTAATCTTCTTGCCCAAATAAAAAATATTCTTGATTCCTTGTGTCTAATTATTTTTAAAAGATTTACTAAAAATATCAATCTTTCTTGCCCAAATAAAAAATATTCTTGATTCCTTGTGTCTGATATTTTTAGTAAATCTTTTAAAAATAATTAATCTTCTTGCCCAAATAAAAAATATTCTTGATTCCTTGTGTCTGATATTTTTAGTAAATCCTTTAAAAATAATTAATCTTCTTGCCCAAATAAAAAATATTCTTGATTTCTTGTGTCTGATATTTTTAGTAAATCTTTTAAAAATAATTAATCTTCTTGCCCAAATAAAAAATATTCTTTATTCCTTGTGTCTGATATTTTGAGTAAATCCTTTAAAAATAATTAATCTTCTTGCGTAAATAAAAAATATTCTTGATTCCTCGTGTCTGATATTTTTAGTAAATCCTTTAAAAATAATTAATCTTCTTGCCCAAATAAAAAATATTCTTGATTCTTTGTGTCTGATATTTTAGTAAATCCTTTTAAAATAATTAATCTTCTTGCCCAAATAAAAAATATTCTTGATTCCTTGTGTCTGATATTTTTAGTTAATCCTTTAAAAATAATTAATCTTCTTGCCCAAATAAAAAATATTCTTGATTCTTTGTGTCTGATATTTTTAGTAAATCTTTTAAAAATAATTAATCTTTCTTGCCCAAATAAAAAATATTCTTGATTCTTTGTGTCTGATATTTTTAGTAAATCTTTTAAAAATAATTAATCTTCTTGGCCAAATAAAAAATATTCTTGATTCCTTGTGTCTGATATTTTTAGTAAATCCTTTAAAAATAATTAATCTTTCTTTCCTAAATAAAAAATATTCTTGATTCCTTGTGTCTGATATTTTTAGTAAATCATTTAAAAATAATTAATCTTTCTTTCCCAAATAAAATATATTCTTGATTCCTTGTGTCTAATATTTTTAGTAAATCCTTTAAAAATAATTAATCTTTCTTGCCCCAAAAAATATATTCTTGATTCCTTGTATCTGATATTTTTAGTAAATCCTTTTAAAATAATTAATCTTCTTGCCCAAATAAAAAATATTCTTTGTTCCTTGTGTCTGATATTTTTAGTAAATCCTTTAAAAATAATTAATCTTCTTGCCCAAATAAAAAATATTCTTGATTCTTTGTGTCTGATATTTTAGTAAATCCTTTTAAAATAATTAATCTTCTTGCCCAAATAAAAAATATATTCTTGATTCCTTGTGTCTGATATTTTTAGTAAATCCTTTAAAAATAATTAATCTTCTTGCCCAAATAAAAAATATTCTTGATTCTTTGTGTCTGATATTTTTAGTAAATCCTTTAAAAATAATTAATCTTCTTGCCCAATAAAAAATATTCTTGATTCCTTGTGTCTGATATTGTTAGTAAATCCTTTAAAAATAATTAATCTTCTTGCCCAAATAAAAAATATTCTTGATTCCTTGTGTCTGATATTTTTAGTAAATCTTTTAAAAATAATTAATCTTCTTGCCCAAATAAAAAATATTCTTGATTCCTTGTGTCTGATATTTTTAGTAAATCTTTTAAAAATAATTAATCTTCTTGCCCAAATAAAAAATATTCTTGATTCCTTGTGTCTGATATTTTTAGTAAATCCTTTAAAAATAATTAATCTTCTTGCCCAAATAAAAAATATTCTTGATTCCTTGTGTCTGATATTTTTAGTAAATCTTTTAAAAATAATTAATCTTCTTGCCCAAATAAAAAATATTCTTGATTCCTTGTGTCTGATACTTTTAGTAAATCTTTTCAAATTATTAATCTTCTTGCCCAAATAAAAAATATTCTTGATTCCTTGTGTCTGATATTTTTAGTAAATCCTTTAAAAATAATTAATCTTCTTGCCCAAATAAAAAATATTCTTGATCCCTTGTTTCTGATATTTTTAGTAAATCCTTTAAAAATAATTAATCTTCTTTCCCAAATAAAAAATATTCTTGATCCCTTGTTTCTGATATTTTTAGTAAATCCTTTAAAAATAATTAATCTTCTTGCCTAAATAAAAAATATTCTTGATTCCTTGTGTCTGATATTTTTAGTAAATCCTTTAAAAATAATTAATCTTTCTTGCCTAAATAAAAAACATTCTTGATTCCTTGTTTCTGATATTTTTAGTAAATCCTTAAAAAATAATTAATCTTCGTGCCCAAATAAAAAATATTCTTGATTCCTTGTGTCTGATATTTTTAGTAAATCCTTTAAAAATAATTAATCTTCTTGCCTAAATAAAAAATATTCTTAATTCCTTGTGTTTGATATTTTTAGTAAATCCTTTAAAAATAATTAATCTTTCTTGCCTAAATAAAAAATATTCTTGATTCCTTGTTTCTGATATTTTTAGTAAATCCTTTAAAAATAATTAATCTTCTTGCCTAAATAAAAAAAATACTTGATTCCTTGTGTCTGATATTTTTAGTAAATCCTTTAAAAATAATTAATCTTCTTGCCCAAATAAAAAATATTCTTTGATTCTTTGTGTCTGATATGTTTAGTAAATCTTTTAAAAATAATTAATCTTTCTTGCCCAAACAAAAAATATTCTTGATTCCTTGTGTCTGATATTTTTAGTAAATCTTTTAAAAATAATTAATCTTCTTGCCCAAATAAAAAATATTCTTGATTCCTTGTGTCTGATATTTTTAGTAAATCTTTTAAAAATAATTAATCTTTCTTGCCCAAATAAAAAATATTCTTGATTCCTTGTGTCTGATATTTTTAGTAAATCTTTTAAAAATAATTAATCTTCTTGCCCAAATAAAAAATATTCTTGATTCCTTGTGTCTGATATTTTTAGTAAATCCTTTAAAAATAATTAATCTTCTTGCCCAAATAAAAAATATTCTTGATTTCTTGTGTCTGATATTTTTAGTAAATCTTTTAAAAATAATTAATCTTCTTGCCCAAATAAAAAATATTCTTGATTCCTTGTGTCTGATATTTTTAGTAAATCCTTTAAAAATAATTAATCTTCTTGCCCAAATAAAAAATATTCTTGATTCCTTGTGTCTGATATTTTTAGTAAATCCTTTAAAAATAATTAATCTTCTTGCCTAAATAAAAAATATTCTTGATTCCTTGTGTCTGATATTTTTAGTAAATCCTTTAAAAATAATTAATCTTCTTGCCCAAATAAAAAATATTCTTGATCCCTTGTTTCTGATATTTTTAGTAAATCCTTTAAAAATAATTAATCTTCTTGCCTAAATAAAAAATATTCTTGATTCCTTGTGTCTGATATTTTTAGTTAATCCTTTAAAAATAATTAATCTTTCTTGCCTAAATAAAAAACATTCTTGATTCCTTGTTTCTGATATTTTTAGTAAATCCTTTAAAAATAATTAATCTTCGTGCCCAAATAAAAAATATTCTTGATTCCTTGTGTCTGATATTTTTAGTAAATCCTTTAAAAATAATTAATCTTCTTGCGTAAATAAAAAATATTCTTGATTCCTTGTGTCTGATATTTTTAGTAAATCCTTTAAAAATAATTAATCTTTCTTGCCTAAATAAAAAATATTCTGGATTCCTTGTTTCTGATATTTTTAGTAAATCCTTTAAAAATAATTAATCTTCTTGCCTAAATAAAAAATATTCTTGATTCCTTGTGTCTGATATTTTTAGTAAATCCTTTAAAAATAATTAATCTTCTTGCCCAAATAAAAAAAATTCTTGATTCTTTGTGTCTGATATGTTTAGTAAATCTTTTAAAAATAATTAATCTTTCTTGCCCAAATAAAAAATATTCGTGATTCCTTGTGTCTGATATTTTTAGTAAATCTTTTAAAAATAATTAATCTTCTTGCCCAAATAAAAAATATTCTTGATTCCTTGTGTCTAATTATTTTTAAAAGATTTACTAAAAATATCAATCTTTCTTGCCCAAACAAAAAATATTCTTGATTCCTTGTGTCTGATATTTTTAGTAAATCTTTTAAAAATAATTTATCTTCTTGCCCAAATAAAAAATATTCTTGATTCCTTGTGTCTGATATTTTTAGTAAATCCTTTAAAAATAATTAATCTTCTTGCCCAAATAAAAAATATTCTTGATTTCTTGTGTCTGATATTTTTAGTAAATCTTTTAAAAATAATTAATCTTCTTGCCCAAATAAAAAATATTCTTTATTCCTTGTGTCTGATATTTTGAGTAAATCCTTTTAAAAATAATTAATCTTCTTGCGTAAATAAAAAATATTCTTGATTCCTCGTGTCTGATATTTTTAGTAAATCCTTTAAAAATAATTAATCTTCTTGCCCAAATAAAAAATATTCTTGATTCTTTGTGTCTGATATTTTAGTAAATCCTTTTAAAATAATTAATCTTCTTGCCCAAATAAAAAATATTCTTGATTCCTTGTGTCTGATATTTTTAGTTAATCCTTTAAAAATAATTAATCTTCTTGCCCAAATAAAAAATATTCTTGATTCTTTGTGTCTGATATTTTTAGTAAATCTTTTAAAAATAATTAATCTTTCTTGGCCAAATAAAAAATATTCTTGATTCTTTGTGTCTGATATTTTTAGTAAATCTTTTAAAAATAATTAATCTTCTTGCCCAAATAAAAAATATTCTTGATTCCTTGTGTCTGATATTTTTAGTAAATCCTTTAAAAATAATTAATCTTTCTTTCCTAAATAAAAAATATTCTTGATTCCTTGTGTCTGATATTTTTAGTAAATCATTTAAAAATAATTAATCTTTCTTTCCCAAATAAAATATATTCTTGATTCCTTGTGTCTAATATTTTTAGTAAATCCTTTAAAAATAATTAATCTTTCTTGCCCCCAAAAATATATTCTTGATTCCTTGTATCTGATATTTTTAGTAAATCCTTTTAAAATAATTAATCTTCTTGCCCAAATAAAAAATATTCTTTGTTCCTTGTGTCTGATATTTTTAGTAAATCCTTTAAAAATAATTAATCTTCTTGCCCAAATAAAAAATATTCTTGATTCTTTGTGTCTGATATTTTAGTAAATCCTTTTAAAATAATTAATCTTCTTGCCCAAATAAAAAATATATTCTTGATTCCTTGTGTCTGATATTTTTAGTAAATCCTTTAAAAATAATTAATCTTCTTGCCCAAATAAAAAATATTCTTGATTCTTTGTGTCTGATATTTTTAGTAAATCCTTTAAAAATAATTAATCTTCTTGCCCAATAAAAAATATTCTTGATTCCTTGTGTCTGATATTGTTAGTAAATCCTTTAAAAATAATTAATCTTCTTGCCCAAATAAAAAATATTCTTGATTCCTTGTGTCTGATATTTTTAGTAAAGTTTTTAAAAATAATTAATCTTCTTGCCCAAATAAAAAATATTCTTGATTCCTTGTGTCTGATATGTTTAGTAAATCTTTTAAAAATAATTAATCTTCTTGCCCAAATAAAAAATATTCTTGATTCCTTGTGTCTGATATTTTTAGTAAATCTTTTAAAAATAATTAATCTTCTTGCCCAAATAAAAAATATTCTTGATTCCTTGTGTCTGATATTTTTAGTAAATCTTTTAAAAATAATTAATCTTCTTGCCCAAATAAAAAATATTCTTGATTCCTTGTGTCTGATATTTTTAGTAAATCTTTTCAAATTATTAATCTTCTTGCCCAAATAAAAAATATTCTTGATTCCTTGTGTCTGATATTTTTAGTAAATCCTTTAAAAATAATTAATCTTCTTGCCCAAATAAAAAATATTCTTGATTCCTTGTGTCTGATATTTTTAGTAAATCTTTTAAAAATAATTAATCTTCTTGCCCAAATAAAAATATTCTTGATTCCTTGTGTCTGATATTTTTAGTAAATCTTTTCAAATTATTAATCTTCTTGCCCAAATAAAAAATATTCTTGATTCCTTGTGTCTGATATTTTTAGTAAATCCTTTAAAAATAATTAATCTTCTTGCGTAAATAAAAAATATTCTTGATTCCTTGTGTCTGATATTTTTAGTAAATCCTTTAAAAATAATTAATCTTTCTTGCCTAAATAAAAAATATTCTGGATTCCTTGTTTCTGATATTTTTAGTAAATCCTTTAAAAATAATTAATCTTCTTGCCTAAATAAAAAATATTCTTGATTCCTTGTGTCTGATATTTTTAGTAAATCCTTTAAAAATAATTAATCTTCTTGCCCAAATAAAAAAAATTCTTGATTCTTTGTGTCTGATATGTTTAGTAAATCTTTTAAAAATAATTAATCTTTCTTGCCCAAATAAAAAATATTCGTGATTCCTTGTGTCTGATATTTTTAGTAAATCTTTTAAAAATAATTAATCTTCTTGCCCAAATAAAAAATATTCTTGATTCCTTGTGTCTAATTATTTTTAAAAGATTTACTAAAAATATCAATCTTTCTTGCCCAAACAAAAAATATTCTTGATTCCTTGTGTCTGATATTTTTAGTAAATCTTTTAAAAATAATTTATCTTCTTGCCCAAATAAAAAATATTCTTGATTCCTTGTGTCTGATATTTTTAGTAAATCCTTTAAAAATAATTAATCTTCTTGCCCAAATAAAAAATATTCTTGATTTCTTGTGTCTGATATTTTTAGTAAATCTTTTAAAAATAATTAATCTTCTTGCCCAAATAAAAAATATTCTTTATTCCTTGTGTCTGATATTTTGAGTAAATCCTTTTAAAAATAATTAATCTTCTTGCGTAAATAAAAAATATTCTTGATTCCTCGTGTCTGATATTTTTAGTAAATCCTTTAAAAATAATTAATCTTCTTGCCCAAATAAAAAATATTCTTGATTCTTTGTGTCTGATATTTTAGTAAATCCTTTTAAAATAATTAATCTTCTTGCCCAAATAAAAAATATTCTTGATTCCTTGTGTCTGATATTTTTAGTTAATCCTTTAAAAATAATTAATCTTCTTGCCCAAATAAAAAATATTCTTGATTCTTTGTGTCTGATATTTTTAGTAAATCTTTTAAAAATAATTAATCTTTCTTGGCCAAATAAAAAATATTCTTGATTCTTTGTGTCTGATATTTTTAGTAAATCTTTTAAAAATAATTAATCTTCTTGCCCAAATAAAAAATATTCTTGATTCCTTGTGTCTGATATTTTTAGTAAATCCTTTAAAAATAATTAATCTTTCTTTCCTAAATAAAAAATATTCTTGATTCCTTGTGTCTGATATTTTTAGTAAATCATTTAAAAATAATTAATCTTTCTTTCCCAAATAAAATATATTCTTGATTCCTTGTGTCTAATATTTTTAGTAAATCCTTTAAAAATAATTAATCTTTCTTGCCCCCAAAAATATATTCTTGATTCCTTGTATCTGATATTTTTAGTAAATCCTTTTAAAATAATTAATCTTCTTGCCCAAATAAAAAATATTCTTTGTTCCTTGTGTCTGATATTTTTAGTAAATCCTTTAAAAATAATTAATCTTCTTGCCCAAATAAAAAATATTCTTGATTCTTTGTGTCTGATATTTTAGTAAATCCTTTTAAAATAATTAATCTTCTTGCCCAAATAAAAAATATATTCTTGATTCCTTGTGTCTGATATTTTTAGTAAATCCTTTAAAAATAATTAATCTTCTTGCCCAAATAAAAAATATTCTTGATTCTTTGTGTCTGATATTTTTAGTAAATCCTTTAAAAATAATTAATCTTCTTGCCCAATAAAAAATATTCTTGATTCCTTGTGTCTGATATTGTTAGTAAATCCTTTAAAAATAATTAATCTTCTTGCCCAAATAAAAAATATTCTTGATTCCTTGTGTCTGATATTTTTAGTAAAGTTTTTAAAAATAATTAATCTTCTTGCCCAAATAAAAAATATTCTTGATTCCTTGTGTCTGATATGTTTAGTAAATCTTTTAAAAATAATTAATCTTCTTGCCCAAATAAAAAATATTCTTGATTCCTTGTGTCTGATATTTTTAGTAAATCTTTTAAAAATAATTAATCTTCTTGCCCAAATAAAAAATATTCTTGATTCCTTGTGTCTGATATTTTTAGTAAATCTTTTAAAAATAATTAATCTTCTTGCCCAAATAAAAAATATTCTTGATTCCTTGTGTCTGATATTTTTAGTAAATCTTTTCAAATTATTAATCTTCTTGCCCAAATAAAAAATATTCTTGATTCCTTGTGTCTGATATTTTTAGTAAATCCTTTAAAAATAATTAATCTTCTTGCCCAAATAAAAAATATTCTTGATTCCTTGTGTCTGATATTTTTAGTAAATCTTTTAAAAATAATTAATCTTCTTGCCCAAATAAAAATATTCTTGATTCCTTGTGTCTGATATTTTTAGTAAATCTTTTCAAATTATTAATCTTCTTGCCCAAATAAAAAATATTCTTGATTCCTTGTGTCTGATATTTTTAGTAAATCCTTTAAAAATAATTAATCTTCTTGCCCAAATAAAAAATATTCTTGATCCCTTGTTTCTGATATTTTTAGTAAATCCTTTAAAAATAATTAATCTTCTTGCCCAAATAAAAAATATTCTTGATCCCTTGTTTCTGATATTTTTAGTAAATTTTTTAAAAATAATTAATCTTCTTGCCTAAATAAAAAATATTCTTGATTCCTTGTGTCTGATATTTTTAGTAAATCCTTTAAAAATAATTAATCTTTCTTGCCTAAATAAAAAACATTCTTGATTCCTTGTTTCTGATATTTTTAGTAAATCCTTTAAAAATAATTAATCTTCGTGCCCAAATAAAAAATATTCTTGATTCCTTGTGTCTGATATTTTTAGTAAATCCTTTAAAAATAATTAATCTTCTTGCGTAAATAAAAAATATTCTTGATTCCTTGTGTCTGATATGTTTAGTAAATCTTTTAAAAATAATTAATCTTTCTTGCCCAAACAAAAAATATTCTTGATTCCTTGTGTCTGATATTTTTAGTAAATCTTTTAAAAATAATTAATCTTCTTGCCCAAATAAAAAATATTCTTGATTCCTTGTGTCTGATATTTTTAGTAAATCTTTTAAAAATAATTAATCTTTCTTGCCCAAATAAAAAATATTCTTGATTCCTTGTGTCTGATATTTTAAGTAAATCTTTTAAAAATAATTAATCTTCTTGCCCAAATAAAAAATATTCTTGATTCCTTGTGTCTGATATTTTTAGTAAATCCTTTAAAAATAATTAATCTTCTTGCCCAAATAAAAAATATTCTTGATTTCTTGTGTCTGATATTTTTAGTAAATCTTTTAAAAATAATTAATCTTCTTGCCCAAATAAAAAATATTCTTGATTCCTTGTGTCTGATATTTTGAGTAAATCCTTTAAAAATAATTAATCTTCTTGCCCAAATAAAAAATATTCTTGATTCCTTGTGTCTGATATTTTTAGTAAATCCTTTAAAATAATTAATCTTCTTGCCTAAATAAAAAATATTCTTGATTCCTTGTGTCTGATATTTTTAGTAAATCCTTTAAAAATAATTAATCTTCTTGCCCAAATAAAAAATATTCTTGATCCCTAGTTTCTGATATTTTTAGTAAATCCTTTAAAAATAATTAATCTTCTTGCCTAAATAAAAAATATTCTTGATTCCTTGTGTCTGATATTTTTAGTAAATCCTTTAAAAATAATTAATCTTTCTTGCCTAAATAAAAAACATTCTTGATTCCTTGTTTCTGATATTTTTAGTAAATCCTTTAAAAATAATTAATCTTCGTGCCCAAATAAAAAATATTCTTGATTCCTTGTGTCTGATATTTTTAGTAAATCCTTTAAAAATAATTAATCTTCTTGCGTAAATAAAAAATATTCTTGATTCCTTGTGTCTGATATTTTTAGTAAATCCTTTAAAAATAATTAATCTTCTTGCCTAAATAAAAAATATTCTTGATTCCTTGTGTCTGATATTTTTAGTAAATCCTTTAAAAATAATTAATCTTCTTGCCCAAATAAAAAAAATTCTTGATTCTTTGTGTCTGATATGTTTAGTAAATCTTTTAAAAATAATTAATCTTTCTTGCCCAAATAAAAAATATTCTTGATTCCTTGTGTCTGATATTTTTAGTAAATCTTTTAAAAATAATTAATCTTCTTGCCCAAATAAAAAATATTCTTGATTCCTTGTGTCTAATTATTTTTAAAAGATTTACTAAAAATATCAATCTTTCTTGCCCAAATAAAAAATATTCTTGATTCCTTGTGTCTGATATTTTTAGTAAATCTTTTAAAAATAATTAATCTTCTTGCCCAAATAAAAAATATTCTTGATTCCTTGTGTCTGATATTTTTAGTAAATTCTTTAAAAATAATTAATCTTCTTGCCCAAATAAAAAATATTCTTGATTTCTTGTGTCTGATATTTTTAGTAAATCTTTTAAAAATAATTAATCTTCTTGCCCAAATAAAAAATATTCTTGATTCCTTGTGTCTGATATTTTGAGTAAATCCTTTAAAAATAATTAATCTTCTTGCCCAAATAAAAAATATTCTTGATTCCTTGTGTCTGATATTTTTAGTAAATCCTTTAAAAATAATTAATCTTCTTGCCTAAATAAAAAATATTCTTGATTCCTTGTGTCTGATATTTTTAGTAAATCCTTTAAAAATAATTAATCTTCTTGCCCAAATAAAAAATATTCTTGATTCCTTGTGTCTGATATTTTTAGTAAATCTTTTAAAAATAATTAATCTTTCTTGCCCAAATAAAAAATATTCTTGATCCCTTGTGTCTGATATTTTTAGTAAATCTTTTAAAAATAATTAATCTTCTTGCCCAAATAAAAAATATTCTTGATTCCTTGTGTCTAATTATTTTTAAAAGATTTACTAAAAATATCAATCTTTCTTGCCCAAATAAAAAATATTCTTGATTCCTTGTGTCTGATATTTTTAGTAAATCTTTTAAAAATAATTAATCTTCTTGCCCAAATAAAAAATATTCTTGATTCCTTGTGTCTGATATTTTTAGTAAATCCTTTAAAAATAATTAATCTTCTTGCCCAAATAAAAAATATTCTTGATTTCTTGTGTCTGATATTTTTAGTAAATCTTTTAAAAATAATTAATCTTCTTGCCCAAATAAAAAATATTCTTTGTTCCTTGTGTCTGATATTTTGAGTAAATCCTTTAAAAATAATTAATCTTCTTGCGTAAATAAAAAATATTCTTGATTCCTCGTGTCTGATATTTTTAGTAAATCCTTTAAAAATAATTAATCTTCTTGCCCAAATAAAAAATATTCTTGATTCTTTGTGTCTGATATTTTAGTAAATCCTTTTAAAATAATTAATCTTCTTGCCGAAATAAAAAATATTCTTGATTCCTTGTGTCTGATATTTTTAGTTAATCCTTTAAAAATAATTAATCTTCTTGCCCAAATAAAAAATATTCTTGATTCTTTGTGTCTGATATTTTTAGTAAATCTTTTAAAAATAATTAATCTTTCTTGCCCAAATAAAAAATATTCTTGATTCTTTGTGTCTGATATTTTTAGTAAATCTTTAAAAAATAATTAATCTTCTTGCCCAAATAAAAAATATTCTTGATTCCTTGTGTCTGATATTTTTAGTAAATCCTTTAAAAATAATTAATCTTTCTTATCTAAATAAAAAATATTCTTGATTCCTTGTGTCTGATATTTTTAGTAAATCATTTAAAAATAATTAATCTTTCTTTCCCAAATAAAATATATTCTTGATTCCTTGTGTCTAATATTTTTAGTAAATCCTTTAAAAATAATTAATCTTTCTTGCCCCCAAAAATATATTCTTGATTCCTTGTATCTGATATTTTTAGTAAATCCTTTTAAATTAATTAATCTTCTTGCCCAAATAAAAAATATTCTTTGTTCCTTGTGTCTGATATTTTTAGTAAATCCTTTAAAAATAATTAATCTTCTTGCCCAAATAAAAGATATTCTTGATTCTTTGTGTCTGATATTTTAGTAAATCCTTTTAAAATAATTAATCTTCTTGCCCAAATATAAAAAATATTCTTGATCCCTAGTTTCTGATATTTTTAGTAAATCCTTTAAAAATAATTAATCTTCTTGCCTAAATAAAAAATATTCTTGATTCCTTGTGTCTGATATTTTTAGTAAATCCTTTAAAAATAATTAATCTTTCTTGCCTAAATAAAAAACATTCTTGATTCCTTGTTTCTGATATTTTTAGTAAATCCTTTAAAAATAATTAATCTTCGTGCCCAAATAAAAAATATTCTTGATTCCTTGTGTCTGATATTTTTAGTAAATCCTTTAAAAATAATTAATCTTCTTGCGTAAATAAAAAATATTCTTGATTCCTTGTGTCTGATATTTTTAGTAAATCCTTTAAAAATAATTAATCTTCTTGCCTAAATAAAAAATATTCTTGATTCCTTGTGTCTGATATTTTTAGTAAATCCTTTAAAAATAATTAATCTTCTTGCCCAAATAAAAAAAATTCTTGATTCTTTGTGTCTGATATGTTTAGTAAATCTTTTAAAAATAATTAATCTTTCTTGCCCAAATAAAAAATATTCTTGATTCCTTGTGTCTGATATTTTTAGTAAATCTTTTAAAAATAATTAATCTTCTTGCCCAAATAAAAAATATTCTTGATTCCTTGTGTCTAATTATTTTTAAAAGATTTACTAAAAATATCAATCTTTCTTGCCCAAATAAAAAATATTCTTGATTCCTTGTGTCTGATATTTTTAGTAAATCTTTTAAAAATAATTAATCTTCTTGCCCAAATAAAAAATATTCTTGATTCCTTGTGTCTGATATTTTTAGTAAATTCTTTAAAAATAATTAATCTTCTTGCCCAAATAAAAAATATTCTTGATTTCTTGTGTCTGATATTTTTAGTAAATCTTTTAAAAATAATTAATCTTCTTGCCCAAATAAAAAATATTCTTGATTCCTTGTGTCTGATATTTTGAGTAAATCCTTTAAAAATAATTAATCTTCTTGCCCAAATAAAAAATATTCTTGATTCCTTGTGTCTGATATTTTTAGTAAATCCTTTAAAAATAATTAATCTTCTTGCCTAAATAAAAAATATTCTTGATTCCTTGTGTCTGATATTTTTAGTAAATCCTTTAAAAATAATTAATCTTCTTGCCCAAATAAAAAATATTCTTGATTCCTTGTGTCTGATATTTTTAGTAAATCTTTTAAAAATAATTAATCTTTCTTGCCCAAATAAAAAATATTCTTGATCCCTTGTGTCTGATATTTTTAGTAAATCTTTTAAAAATAATTAATCTTCTTGCCCAAATAAAAAATATTCTTGATTCCTTGTGTCTAATTATTTTTAAAAGATTTACTAAAAATATCAATCTTTCTTGCCCAAATAAAAAATATTCTTGATTCCTTGTGTCTGATATTTTTAGTAAATCTTTTAAAAATAATTAATCTTCTTGCCCAAATAAAAAATATTCTTGATTCCTTGTGTCTGATATTTTTAGTAAATCCTTTAAAAATAATTAATCTTCTTGCCCAAATAAAAAATATTCTTGATTTCTTGTGTCTGATATTTTTAGTAAATCTTTTAAAAATAATTAATCTTCTTGCCCAAATAAAAAATATTCTTTGTTCCTTGTGTCTGATATTTTGAGTAAATCCTTTAAAAATAATTAATCTTCTTGCGTAAATAAAAAATATTCTTGATTCCTCGTGTCTGATATTTTTAGTAAATCCTTTAAAAATAATTAATCTTCTTGCCCAAATAAAAAATATTCTTGATTCTTTGTGTCTGATATTTTAGTAAATCCTTTTAAAATAATTAATCTTCTTGCCGAAATAAAAAATATTCTTGATTCCTTGTGTCTGATATTTTTAGTTAATCCTTTAAAAATAATTAATCTTCTTGCCCAAATAAAAAATATTCTTGATTCTTTGTGTCTGATATTTTTAGTAAATCTTTTAAAAATAATTAATCTTTCTTGCCCAAATAAAAAATATTCTTGATTCTTTGTGTCTGATATTTTTAGTAAATCTTTAAAAAATAATTAATCTTCTTGCCCAAATAAAAAATATTCTTGATTCCTTGTGTCTGATATTTTTAGTAAATCCTTTAAAAATAATTAATCTTTCTTATCTAAATAAAAAATATTCTTGATTCCTTGTGTCTGATATTTTTAGTAAATCATTTAAAAATAATTAATCTTTCTTTCCCAAATAAAATATATTCTTGATTCCTTGTGTCTAATATTTTTAGTAAATCCTTTAAAAATAATTAATCTTTCTTGCCCCCAAAAATATATTCTTGATTCCTTGTATCTGATATTTTTAGTAAATCCTTTTAAATTAATTAATCTTCTTGCCCAAATAAAAAATATTCTTTGTTCCTTGTGTCTGATATTTTTAGTAAATCCTTTAAAAATAATTAATCTTCTTGCCCAAATAAAAAATATTCTTGATTCTTTGTGTCTGATATTTTAGTAAATCCTTTTAAAATAATTAATCTTCTTGCCCAAATATAAAATATATTCTTGATTCCTTGTGTCTGATATTTTTAGTAAATCCTTTAAAAATAATTAATCTTCTTGCCCAAATAAAAAATATTCTTGATTCTTTGTGTCTGATATTTTTAGTAAATCCTTTAAAAATAATTAATCTTCTTGCCCAATAAAAAATATTCTTGATTCCTTGTGTCTGATATTGTTAGTAAATCCTTTAAAAATAATTAATCTTCTTGCCCAAATAAAAAATATTCTTGATTCCTTGTGTCTGATATTTTTAGTAAAGTTTTTAAAAATAATTAATCTTCTTGCCCAAATAAAAAATATTCTTGATTCCTTGTGTCTGATATTTTTAGTTAATCCTTTAAAAATAATTAATCTTCTTGCCCAAATAAAAAATATTCTTGATTCCTTGTGTCTGATATTTTTAGTAAATCTTTTAAAAATAATTACTCTTCTTGCCCAAATAAAAAATATTCTTGATTCCTTGTGTCTGATATTTTTAGTAAATCTTTTAAAAATAATTAATCTTCTTGCCCAAATAAAAAATATTCTTGATTCCTTGTGTCTGATATGTTTAGTAAATCTTTTAAAAATAATTAATCTTCTTGCCCAAATAAAAAATATTCTTGATTCCTTGTGTCTGATATTTTTAGTAAATCTTTTAAAAATAATTAATCTTCTTGCCCAAATAAAAAATATTCTTGATTCCTTGTGTCTGATATTTTTAGTAAATCTTTTAAAAATAATTAATCTTCTTGCCCAAATAAAAAATATTCTTGATTCCTTGTGTCTGATATTTTTAGTAAATCTTTTCAAATTATTAATCTTCTTGCCCAAATAATAAATATTCTTGATTCCTTGTGTCTGATATTTTTAGTAAATCCTTTAAAAATAATTAATCTTCTTGCCCAAATAAAAAATATTCTTGATTCCTTGTGTCTGATATTTTTAGTAAATCTTTTAAAAATAATTAATCTTCTTGCCCAAATAAAAATATTCTTGATTCCTTGTGTCTGATATTTTTAGTAAATCTTTTCAAATTATTAATCTTCTTGCCCAAATAAAAAATATTCTTGATTCCTTGTGTCTGATATTTTTAGTAAATCCTTTAAAAATAATTAATCTTCTTGCCCAAATAAAAAATATTCTTGATCCCTTGTTTCTGATATTTTTAATAAATCCTTTAAAAATAATTAATCTTCTTGCCCAAATAAAAAATATTCTTGATCCCTTGTTTCTGATATTTTTAGTAAATCCTTTAAAAATAATTAATCTTCTTGCCTAAATAAAAAATATTCTTGATTCCTTGTGTCTGATATTTTTAGTAAATCCTTTAAAAATAATTAATCTTTCTTGCCCAAACAAAAAATATTCTTGATTCCTTGTGTCTGATATTTTTAGTAAATCTTTTAAAAATAATTAATCTTCTTGCCCAAATAAAAAATATTCTTGATTCCTTGTGTCTGATATTTTTAGTAAATCTTTTAAAAATAATTAATCTTTCTTGCCCAAATAAAAAATATTCTTGATTCCTTGTGTCTGATATTTTAAGTAAATCTTTTAAAAATAATTAATCTTCTTGCCCAAATAAAAAATATTCTTGATTCCTTGTGTCTGATATTTTTAGTAAATCCTTTAAAAATAATTAATCTTCTTGCCCAAATAAAAAATATTCTTGATTTCTTGTGTCTGATATTTTTAGTAAATCTTTTAAAAATAATTAATCTTCTTGCCCAAATAAAAAATATTCTTGATTCCTTGTGTCTGATATTTTGAGTAAATCCTTTAAAAATAATTAATCTTCTTGCCCAAATAAAAAATATTCTTGATTCCTTGTGTCTGATATTTTTAGTAAATCCTTTAAAAATAATTAATCTTCTTGCCTAAATAAAAAATATTCTTGATTCCTTGTGTCTGATATTTTTAGTAAATCCTTTAAAAATAATTAATCTTCTTGCCCAAATAAAAAATATTCTTGATCCCTTGTTTCTGATATTTTTAGTAAATCCTTTAAAAATAATTAATCCTCTTGCCTAAATAAAAAATATTCTTGATTCCTTGTGTCTGATATTTTTAGTAAATCCTTTAAAAATAATTAATCTTTCTTGCCTAAATAAAAAACATTCTTGATTCCTTGTTTCTGATATTTTTAGTAAATCCTTTAAAAATAATTAATCTTCTTGCCCAAATAAAAAATATTCTTGATTCCTTGTGTCTGATATTTTTAGTAAATCCTTTAAAAATAATTAATCTTCTTGCGTAAATAAAAAATATTCTTGATTCCGTGTGTCTGATATTTTTAGTAAATCCTTTAAAAATAATTAATCTTTCTTGCCTAAATAAAAAATATTCTTGATTCCTTGTTTCTGATATTTTTAGTAAATCCTTTAAAAATAATTAATCTTCTTGCCTAAATAAAAAATATTCTTGATTCCTTGTGTCTGATATTTTTAGTAAATCCTTTAAAAATAATTAATCTTCTTGCCCAAATAAAAAATATTCTTGATTCTTTGTGTCTGATATGTTTAGTAAATCTTTTAAAAATAATTAATCTTTCTTGCCCAAATAAAAAATATTCTTGATTCCTTGTGTCTGATATTTTTAGTAAATCTTTTAAAAATAATTAATCTTCTTGCCCAAATAAAAAATATTCTTGATTCCTTGTGTCTGATATTTTTAGTAAATCCTTTAAAAATAATTAATCTTCTTGCCTAAATAAAAAATATTCTTGATTCCTTGTGTCTGATATTTTTAGTAAATCCTTTAAAAATAATTAATCTTCTTGCCCAAATAAAAAATATTCTTGATCCCTTGTTTCTGATATTTTTAGTAAATCCTTTAAAAATTATTAATCTTCTTGCCTAAATAAAAAATATTCTTGATTCCTTGTGTCTGATATTTTTAGTAAATCCTTTAAAAATAATTAATCTTTCTTGCCTAAATAAAAAACATTCTTGATTCCTTGTTTCTGATATTTTTAGTAAATCCTTTAAAAATAATTAATCTTCTTGCCCAAATAAAAAATATTCTTGATTCCTTGTGTCTGATATTTTTAGTTAATCCTTTAAAAATAATTAATCTTCTTGCGTAAATAAAAAATATTCTTGATTCCTTGTGTCTGATATTTTTAGTAAATCCTTTAAAAATAATTAATCTTTTTTGCCTAAATAAAAAATATTCTTGATTCCTTGTTTCTGATATTTTTAGTAAATCCTTTAAAAATAATTAATCTTCTTGCCTAAATAAAAAATATTCTTGATTCCTTGTGTCTGATATTTTTAGTAAATCCTTTAAAAATAATTAATCTTCTTGCCCAAATAAAAAATATTCTTGATTCTTTGTGTCTGATATGTTTAGTAAATCTTTTAAAAATAATTAATCTTTCTTGCCCAAATAAAAAATATTCTTGATTCCTTGTGTCTGATATTTTTAGTAAATCTTTTAAAAATAATTAATCTTCTTGCCCAAATAAAAAATATTCTTGATTCCTTGTGTCTAATTATTTTTAAAAGATTTACTAAAAATATCAATCTTTCTTGCCCAAATAAAAAATATTCTTGATTCCTTGTGTCTGATATTTTTAGTAAATCTTTTAAAAATAATTAATCTTCTTGCCCAAATAAAAAATATTCTTGATTCCTTGTGTCTGATATTTTTAGTAAATCCTTTAAAAATAATTAATCTTCTTGCCCAAATAAAAAATATTCTTGATTTCTTGTGTCTGATATTTTTAGTACATCTTTTAAAAATAATTAATCTTCTTGCCCAAATAAAAAATATTCTTGATTCCTTGTGTCTGATATTTTAAGTAAATCCTTTAAAAATAATTAATCTTCTTGCCCAAATAAAAAATATTCTTGATTCCTTGTGTCTGATATGTTTAGTAAATCCTTTAAAAATAATTAATCTTCTTGCCTAAATAAAAAATATTCTTGATTCCTTGTGTCTGATATTTTTAGTAAATCCTTTAAAAATAATTAATCTTCTTGCCCAAATAAAAAATATTCTTGATTCCTTGTGTCTGATATTTTTAGTTAATCCTTTAAAAATAATTAATCTTCTTGCGTAAATAAAAAATATTCTTGATTCCTTGTGTCTGATATTTTTAGTAAATCCTTTAAAAATAATTAATCTTTTTTGCCTAAACAAAAAATATTCTTGATTCCTTGTTTCTGATATTTTTAGTAAATCTTTTAAAAATAATTAATCTTCTTGCCTAAATAAAAAATATTCTTGATTCCTTGTGTCTGATATTTTTAGTAAATCCTTTAAAAATAATTAATCTTCTTGCCCAAATAAAAAATATTCTTGATTCTTTGTGTCTGATATGTTTAGTAAATCTTTTAAAAATAATTAATCTTTCTTGCCCAAATAAAAAATATTCTTGATTCCTTGTGTCTGATATTTTTAGTAAATCTTTTAAAAATAATTAATCTACTTGCCCAAATAAAAAATATTCTTGATTCCTTGTGTCTAATTATTTTTAAAAGATTTACTAAAAATATCAATCTTTCTTGCCCAAATAAAAAGAAATTCTTGATTCCTTGTGTCTGATATTTTTAGTAAATCTTTTAAAAATAATTAATCTTCTTGCCCAAATAAAAAATATTCTTGATCCCTTGTTTCTGATATTTTTAGTAAATCCTTTAAAAATAATTAATCCTCTTGCCTAAATAAAAAATATTCTTGATTCCTTGTGTCTGATATTTTTAGTAAATCCTTTAAAAATAATTAATCTTTCTTGCCTAAATAAAAAACATTCTTGATTCCTTGTTTCTGATATTTTTAGTAAATCCTTTAAAAATAATTAATCTTCTTGCCCAAATAAAAAATATTCTTGATTCCTTGTGTCTGATATTTTTAGTAAATCCTTTAAAAATAATTAATCTTCTTGCGTAAATAAAAAATATTCTTGATTCCGTGTGTCTGATATTTTTAGTAAATCCTTTAAAAATAATTAATCTTTCTTGCCTAAATAAAAAATATTCTTGATTCCTTGTTTCTGATATTTTTAGTAAATCCTTTAAAAATAATTAATCTTCTTGCCTAAATAAAAAATATTCTTGATTCCTTGTGTCTGATATTTTTAGTAAATCCTTTAAAAATAATTAATCTTCTTGCCCAAATAAAAAATATTCTTGATTCTTTGTGTCTGATATGTTTAGTAAATCTTTTAAAAATAATTAATCTTTCTTGCCCAAATAAAAAATATTCTTGATTCCTTGTGTCTGATATTTTTAGTAAATCTTTTAAAAATAATTAATCTTCTTGCCCAAATAAAAAATATTCTTGATTCCTTGTGTCTGATATTTTTAGTAAATCCTTTAAAAATAATTAATCTTCTTGCCTAAATAAAAAATATTCTTGATTCCTTGTGTCTGATATTTTTAGTAAATCCTTTAAAAATAATTAATCTTCTTGCCCAAATAAAAAATATTCTTGATCCCTTGTTTCTGATATTTTTAGTAAATCCTTTCAAAAATTATTAATCTTCTTGCCTAAATAAAAAATATTCTTGATTCCTTGTGTCTGATATTTTTAGTAAATCCTTTAAAAATAATTAATCTTTCTTGCCTAAATAAAAAACATTCTTGATTCCTTGTTTCTGATATTTTTAGTAAATCCTTTAAAAATAATTAATCTTCTTGCCCAAATAAAAAATATTCTTGATTCCTTGTGTCTGATATTTTTAGTTAATCCTTTAAAAATAATTAATCTTCTTGCGTAAATAAAAAATATTCTTGATTCCTTGTGTCTGATATTTTTAGTAAATCCTTTAAAAATAATTAATCTTTTTTGCCTAAATAACAAATATTCTTGATTCCTTGTTTCTGATATTTTTAGTAAATCCTTTAAAAATAATTAATCTTCTTGCCTAAATAAAAAATATTCTTGATTCCTTGTGTCTGATATTTTTAGTAAATCCTTTAAAAATAATTAATCTTCTTGCCCAAATAAAAAATATTCTTGATTCTTTGTGTCTGATATGTTTAGTAAATCTTTTAAAAATAATTAATCTTTCTTGCCCAAATAAAAAATATTCTTGATTCCTTGTGTCTGATATTTTTAGTAAATCTTTTAAAAATAATTAATCTTCTTGCCCAAATAAAAAATATTCTTGATTCCTTGTGTCTAATTTTTTTTAAAAGATTTACTAAAAATATCAATCTTTCTTGCCCAAATAAAAAATATTCTTGATTCCTTGTGTCTGATATTTTTAGTAAATCTTTTAAAAATAATTAATCTTCTTGCCCAAATAAAAAATATTCTTGATTCTTTGTGTCTGATATTTTTAGTAAATCCTTTAAAAATAATTAATCTTCTTGCCCAAATAAAAAATATTCTTGATTTCTTGTGTCTGATATTTTTAGTACATCTTTTAAAAATAATTAATCTTCTTGCCCAAATAAAAAATATTCTTGATTCCTTGTGTCTGATATTTTGAGTAAATCCTTTAAAAATAATTAATCTTCTTGCCCAAATAAAAAATATTCTTGATTCCTTGTGTCTGATATGTTTAGTAAATCCTTTAAAAATAATTAATCTTCTTGCCTAAATAAAAAATATTCTTGATTCCTTGTGTCTGATATTTTTAGTAAATCCTTTAAAAATAATTAATCTTCTTGCCCAAATAAAAAATATTCTTGATTCCTTGTGTCTGATATTTTTAGTTAATCCTTTAAAAATAATTAATCTTCTTGCGTAAATAAAAAATATTCTTGATTCCTTGTGTCTGATATTTTTAGTAAATCCTTTAAAAATAATTAATCTTTTTTGCCTAAACAAAAAATATTCTTGATTCCTTGTTTCTGATATTTTTAGTAAATCTTTTAAAAATAATTAATCTTCTTGCCTAAATAAAAAATATTCTTGATTCCTTGTGTCTGATATTTTTAGTAAATCCTTTAAAAATAATTAATCTTCTTGCCCAAATAAAAAATATTCTTGATTCTTTGTGTCTGATATGTTTAGTAAATCTTTTAAAAATAATTAATCTTTCTTGCCCAAATAAAAAATATTCTTGATTCCTTGTGTCTGATATTTTTAGTAAATCTTTTAAAAATAATTAATCTACTTGCCCAAATAAAAAATATTCTTGATTCCTTGTGTCTAATTATTTTTAAAAGATTTACTAAAAATATCAATCTTTCTTGCCCAAATAAAAAGAAATTCTTGATTCCTTGTGTCTGATATTTTTAGTAAATCTTTTAAAAATAATTAATCTTCTTGCCCAAATAAAAAATATTCTTGATTCCTTGTGTCTGATATTTTTAGTAAATCCTTTAAAAATAATTAATCTTCTTGCCCAAATAAAAAATATTCTTGATTTCTTGTGTCTGATATTTTTAGTAAATCTTTTAAAAATAATTAATCTTCTTGCCCAAATAAAAAATATTCTTGATTCCTTGTGTCTGATATTTTTAGTAAATCCTTTAAAAATAATTAATCTTCTTGCCCAAATAAAAAATATTCTTGATTCCTTGTGTCTGATATGTTTAGTAAATCCTTTAAAAATAATTAATCTTCTTGCCTAAATAAAAAATATTCTTGATTCCTTGTGTCTGATATTTTTAGTAAATCCTTTAAAAATAATTAATCTTCTTGCCCAAATAAAAAATATTCTTGATTCCTTGTGTCTGATATTTTTAGTAAATCTTTTAAATATAATTAATCTTCTTGCCCAAATAAAAAATATTCTTTGATTCCTTGTTTCTGATATTTTTAGTAAATCCTTTAAAAATAATTAATCTTCTTGCCTAAATAAAAAATATTCTTGATTCCTTGTGTCTGATATTTTTAGTAAATCCTTTAAAAATAATTAATCTTTCTTGCCTAAATAAAAAATATTCTTGATTCCTTGTTTCTGATATTTTTAGTAAATCCTTTAAAAATAATTAATCTTCTTGCCTAAATAAAAAATATTCTTGATTCCTTGTGTCTGATATTTTTAGTAAATCCTTTAAAAATAATTAATCTTCTTGCCTAAATAAAAAATATACTTGATTCCTTGTTTCTGATATTTTTAGTAAATCCTTTAAAAATAATTAATCTTCTTGCCCAAATAAAAAATATTCTTGATTCCTTGTTTCTGATATTTTTAGTAAATCCTTTAAAAATAATTAATCTTCTTGCACAAATAAAAAATATTCTTGATCCCTTGTGTCTGATATTTTTAGTAAATCCTTTAAAAATAATTAATCTTCTTGCCCAAATGAAAAATATTCTTGATTCCTTGTGTCTGATATGTTTAGTAAATCTTTTAAAAATAATTAAACTTTCTTGCCTAAATAAAAAATATTCTTCATTCCTTGTGTCTGATATTTTTAGTAAATCCTTTAAAAATAATTAATCTTCTTGCCCAAATAAAAAATATTCTTGATTCCTTGTGTCTGATATTTTTAGTAAATCCTTTAAAAATAATTAATCTTCTTGCCTAAATAAAAAATATTCTTGATTCCTTGTGTCTGATATTTTTAGTAAATCTTTTAAAAATAATTAATCTTCTTGCCCAAATCAAAAATATTCTTGATTCCTTGTGTCTGATATTTTTAGTAAATCTTTTAAAAATAATTAATCTTCTTGCCCAAATAAAAAATATTCTTGATTCCTTGTGTCTGATACTTTTAGTAAATCTTTTCAAATTATTAATCTTCTTGCCCAAATAAAAAATATTCTTGATTCCTTGTGTCTGATATTTTTAGTAAATCCTTTAAAAATAATTAATCTTCTTGCCCAAATAAAAAATATTCTTGATCCCTTGTTTCTGATATTTTTAGTAAATCCTTTAAAAATAATTAATCTTCTTTCCCAAATAAAAAATATTCTTGATCCCTTGTTTCTGATATTTTTAGTAAATCCTTTAAAAATAATTAATCTTCTTGCCTAAATAAAAAATATTCTTGATTCCTTGTGTCTGATATTTTTAGTAAATCCTTTAAAAATAATTAATATTTCTTGCCTAAATAAAAAACATTCTTGATTCCTTGTTTCTGATATTTTTAGTAAATCCTTAAAAAATAATTAACCTTCGTGCCCAAATAAAAAATATTCTTGATTCCTTGTGTCTGATATTTTTAGTAAATCCTTTAAAAATAATTAATCTTCTTGCCTAAATAAAAAATATTCTTGATTCCTTGTGTCTGATATTTTTAGTAAATCCTTTAAAAATAATTAATCTTTCTTGCCTAAATAAAAAATATTCTTGATTCTTTGTGTCTGATATTTTTATTAAATCCTTTAAAAATAATTAATCTTCTTGCCTAAATAAAAAAAATACTTGATTCCTTGTGTCTGATATTTTTAGTAAATCCTTTAAAAATAATTAATCTTCTTGCCCAAATAAAAAATATTCTTGATTCTTTGTGTCTGATATGTTTAGTAAATCTTTTAAAAATAATTAATCTTTCTTGCCCAAACAAAAAATATTCTTGATTCCTTGTGTCTGATATTTTTAGTAAATCTTTTAAAAATAATTAATATTCTTGCCCAAATAAAAAATATTCTTGATTCCTTGTGTCTGATATTTTTAGTAAATCTTTTAAAAATAATTAATCTTTCTTGCCCAAATAAAAAATATTCTTGATTCCTTGTGTCTGATATTTTTAGTAAATCTTTTAAAAATAATTAATCTTCTTGCCCAAATAAAAAATATTCTTGATTCCTTGTGTCTGATATTTTTAGTAAATCCTTTAAAAATAATTAATCTTCTTGCCCAAATAAAAAATATTCTTGATTTCTTGTGTCTGATATTTTTAGTAAATCTTTTAAAAATAATTAATCTTCTTGCCCAAATAAAAAATATTCTTGATTCCTTGTGTCTGATATTTTTAGTAAATCCTTTAAAAATAATTAATCTTCTTGCCCAAATAAAAAATATTCTTGATTCCTTGTGTCTGATATTTTGAGTAAATCCTTTAAAAATAATTAATCTTCTTGCCTAAATAAAAAATATTCTTGATTCCTTGTGTCTGATATTTTTAGTAAATCCTTTAAAAATAATTAATCTTCTTGCCCAAATAAAAAATATTCTTGATCCCTTGTTTCTGATATTTTTAGTAAATCCTTTAAAAATAATTAATCTTCTTGCCTAAATAAAAAATATTCTTGATTCCTTGTGTCTGATATTTTTAGTAAATCCTTTAAAAATAATTAATCTTTCTTGCCTAAATAAAAAACATTCTTGATTCCTTGTTTCTGATATTTTTAGTAAATCCTTTAAAAATAATTAATCTTCGTGCCCAAATAAAAAATATTCTTGATTCCTTGTGTCTGATATTTTTAGTAAATCCTTTAAAAATAATTAATCTTCTTGCGTAAATAAAAAATATTCTTGATTCCTTGTGTCTGATATTTTTAGTAAATCCTTTAAAAATAATTAATCTTTCTTGCCTAAATAAAAAATATTCTGGATTCCTTGTTTCTGATATTTTTAGTAAATCCTTTAAAAATAATTAATCTTCTTGCCTAAATAAAAAATATTCTTGATTCCTTGTGTCTGATATTTTTAGTAAATCCTTTAAAAATAATTAATCTTCTTGCCCAAATAAAAAAAATTCTTGATTCTTTGTGTCTGATATGTTTAGTAAATCTTTTAAAAATAATTAATCTTTCTTGCCCAAATAAAAAATATTCTTGATTCCTTGTGTCTGATATTTTTAGTAAATCTTTTAAAAATAATTAATCTTCTTGCCCAAATAAAAAATATTCTTGATTCCTTGTGTCTAATTATTTTTAAAAGATTTACTAAAAATATCAATCTTTCTTGCCCAAATAAAAAATATTCTTGATTCCTTGTGTCTGATATTTTTAGTAAATCTTTTAAAAATAATTAATCTTCTTGCCCAAATAAAAAATATTCTTGATTCCTTGTGTCTGATATTTTTAGTAAATCCTTTAAAAATAATTAATCTTCTTGCCCAAATAAAAAATATTCTTGATTTCTTGTGTCTGATATTTTTAGTAAATCTTTTAAAAATAATTAATCTTCTTGCCCAAATAAAAAATATTCTTTATTCCTTGTGTCTGATATTTTGAGTAAATCCTTTAAAAATAATTAATCTTCTTGCGTAAATAAAAAATATTCTTGATTCCTCGTGTCTGATATTTTTAGTAAATCCTTTAAAAATAATTAATCTTCTTGCCCAAATAAAAAATATTCTTGATTCTTTGTGTCTGATATTTTAGTAAATCCTTTTAAAATAATTAATCTTCTTGCCCAAATAAAAAATATTCTTGATTCCTTGTGTCTGATATTTTTAGTTAATCCTTTAAAAATAATTAATCTTCTTGCCCAAATAAAAAATATTCTTGATTCTTTGTGTCTGATATTTTTAGTAAATCTTTTAAAAATAATTAATCTTTCTTGCCCAAATAAAAAATATTCTTGATTCTTTGTGTCTGATATTTTTAGTAAATCTTTTAAAAATAATTAATCTTCTTGGCCAAATAAAAAATATTCTTGATTCCTTGTGTCTGATATTTTTAGTAAATCCTTTAAAAATAATCAATCTTTCTTTCCTAAATAAAAAATATTCTTGATTCCTTGTGTCTGATATTTTTAGTAAATCATTTAAAAATAATTAATCTTTCTTTCCCAAATAAAATATATTCTTGATTCCTTGTGTCTAATATTTTTAGTAAATCCTTTAAAAATAATTAATCTTTCTTGCCCCAAAAAATATATTCTTGATTCCTTGTATCTGATATTTTTAGTAAATCCTTTTAAAATAATTAATCTTCTTGCCCAAATAAAAAATATTCTTTGTTCCTTGTGTCTGATATTTTTAGTAAATCCTTTAAAAATAATTAATCTTCTTGCCCAAATAAAAAATATTCTTGATTCTTTGTGTCTGATATTTTAGTAAATCCTTTTAAAATAATTAATCTTCTTGCCCAAATAAAAAATATATTCTTGATTCCTTGTGTCTGATATTTTTAGTAAATCCTTTAAAAATAATTAATCTTCTTGCCCAAATAAAAAATATTCTTGATTCTTTGTGTCTGATATTTTTAGTAAATCCTTTAAAAATAATTAATCTTCTTGCCCAATAAAAAATATTCTTGATTCCTTGTGTCTGATATTGTTAGTAAATCCTTTAAAAATAATTAATCTTCTTGCCCAAATAAAAAATATTCTTGATTCCTTGTGTCTGATATTTTTAGTAAATCTTTTAAAAATAATTAATCTTCTTGCCCAAATAAAAAATATTCTTGATTCCTTGTGTCTGATATTTTTAGTAAATCTTTTAAATATAATTAATCTTCTTGCCCAAATAAAAAATATTCTTGATTCCTTGTGTCTGATATTTTTAGTAAATCCTTTAAAAATAATTAATCTTCTTGCCCAAATAAAAAATATTCTTGATTCCTTGTGTCTGATATTTTTAGTAAATCTTTTAAAAATAATTAATCTTCTTGCCCAAATAAAAAATATTCTTGATTCCTTGTGTCTGATACTTTTAGTAAATCTTTTCAAATTATTAATCTTCTTGCCCAAATAAAAAATATTCTTGATTCCTTGTGTCTGATATTTTTAGTAAATCCTTTAAAAATAATTAATCTTCTTGCCCAAATAAAAAATATTCTTGATCCCTTGTTTCTGATATTTTTAGTAAATCCTTTAAAAATAATTAATCTTCTTTCCCAAATAAAAAATATTCTTGATCCCTTGTTTCTGATATTTTTAGTAAATCCTTTAAAAATAATTAATCTTCTTGCCTAAATAAAAAATATTCTTGATTCCTTGTGTCTGATATTTTTAGTAAATCCTTTAAAAATAATTAATCTTTCTTGCCTAAATAAAAAACATTCTTGAATCCTTGTCACTGATATTTTTAGTAAATCCTTAAAAAATAATTAATCTTCGTGCCCAAATAAAAAATATTCTTGATTCCTTGTGTCTGATATTTTTAGTAAATCCTTTAAAAATAATTAATCTTCTTGCCTAAATAAAAAATATTCTTAATTCCTTGTGTTTGATATTTTTAGTAAATCCTTTAAAAATAATTAATCTTTCTTGCCTAAATAAAAAATATTCTTGATTCCTTGTTTCTGATATTTTTAGTAAATCCTTTAAAAATAATTAATCTTCTTGCCTAAATAAAAAAAATACTTGATTCCTTGTGTCTGATATTTTTAGTAAATCCTTTAAAAATAATTAATCTTCTTGCCCAAATAAAAAATATTCTTTGATTCTTTGTGTCTGATATGTTTAGTAAATCTTTTAAAAATAATTAATCTTTCTTGCCCAAACAAAAAATATTCTTGATTCCTTGTGTCTGATATTTTTAGTAAATCTTTTAAAAATAATTAATCTTCTTGCCCAAATAAAAAATATTCTTGATTCCTTGTGTCTGATATTTTTAGTAAATCTTTTAAAAATAATTAATCTTTCTTGCCCAAATAAAAAATATTCTTGATTCCTTGTGTCTGATATTTTTAGTAAATCTTTTAAAAATAATTAATCTTCTTGCCCAAATAAAAAATATTCTTGATTCCTTGTGTCTGATATTTTTAGTAAATCCTTTAAAAATAATTAATCTTCTTGCCCAAATAAAAAATATTCTTGATTCCTTGTTTCTGATATTTTTAGTAAATCTTTTAAATATAATTAATCTTCTTGCCCAAATAAAAAATATTCTTGATTCCTTGTGTCTGATATTTTTAGTAAATCCTTTAAAAATAATTAATCTTCTTGCCCAAATAAAAAATATTCTTGATTCCTTGTGTCTGATATTTTTAGTAAATCTTTTAAAAATAATTAATCTTCTTGCCCAAATAAAAAATATTCTTGATTCCTTGTGTCTGATACTTTTAGTAAATCTTTTCAAATTATTAATCTTCTTGCCCAAATAAAAAATATTCTTGATTCCTTGTGTCTGATATTTTTAGTAAATCCTTTAAAAATAATTAATCTTCTTGCCCAAATAAAAAATATTCTTGATCCCTTGTTTCTGATATTTTTAGTAAATCCTTTAAAAATAATTAATCTTCTTTCCCAAATAAAAAATATTCTTGATCCCTTGTTTCTGATATTTTTAGTAAATCCTTTAAAAATAATTAATCTTCTTGCCTAAATAAAAAATATTCTTGATTCCTTGTGTCTGATATTTTTAGTAAATCCTTTAAAAATAATTAATCTTTCTTGCCTAAATAAAAAACATTCTTGATTCCTTGTTTCTGATATTTTTAGTAAATCCTTAAAAAATAATTAATCTTCGTGCCCAAATAAAAAATATTCTTGATTCCTTGTGTCTGATATTTTTAGTAAATCCTTTAAAAATAATTAATCTTCTTGCCTAAATAAAAAATATTCTTAATTCCTTGTGTTTGATATTTTTAGTAAATCCTTTAAAAATAATTAATCTTTCTTGCCTAAATAAAAAATATTCTTGATTCCTTGTTTCTGATATTTTTAGTAAATCCTTTAAAAATAATTAATCTTCTTGCCTAAATAAAAAAAATACTTGATTCCTTGTGTCTGATATTTTTAGTAAATCCTTTAAAAATAATTAATCTTCTTGCCCAAATAAAAAATATTCTTTGATTCTTTGTGTCTGATATGTTTAGTAAATCTTTTAAAAATAATTAATCTTTCTTGCCCAAACAAAAAATATTCTTGATTCCTTGTGTCTGATATTTTTAGTAAATCTTTTAAAAATAATTAATCTTCTTGCCCAAATAAAAAATATTCTTGATTCCTTGTGTCTGATATTTTTAGTAAATCTTTTAAAAATAATTAATCTTTCTTGCCCAAATAAAAAATATTCTTGATTCCTTGTGTCTGATATTTTTAGTAAATCTTTTAAAAATAATTAATCTTCTTGCCCAAATAAAAAATATTCTTGATTCCTTGTGTCTGATATTTTTAGTAAATCCTTTAAAAATAATTAATCTTCTTGCCCAAATAAAAAATATTCTTGATTTCTTGTGTCTGATATTTTTAGTAAATCTTTTAAAAATAATTAATCTTCTTGCCCAAATAAAAAATATTCTTGATTCCTTGTGTCTGATATTTTTAGTAAATCCTTTAAAAATAATTAATCTTCTTGCCCAAATAAAAAATATTCTTGATTCCTTGTGTCTGATATTTTTAGTAAATCCTTTAAAAATAATTAATCTTCTTGCCTAAATAAAAAATATTCTTGATTCCTTGTGTCTGATATTTTTAGTAAATCCTTTAAAAATAATTAATCTTCTTGCCCAAATAAAAAATATTCTTGATCCCTTGTTTCTGATATTTTTAGTAAATCCTTTAAAAATAATTAATCTTCTTGCCTAAATAAAAAATATTCTTGATTCCTTGTGTCTGATATTTTTAGTTAATCCTTTAAAAATAATTAATCTTTCTTGCCTAAATAAAAAACATTCTTGATTCCTTGTTTCTGATATTTTTAGTAAATCCTTTAAAAATAATTAATCTTCGTGCCCAAATAAAAAATATTCTTGATTCCTTGTGTCTGATATTTTTAGTAAATCCTTTAAAAATAATTAATCTTCTTGCGTAAATAAAAAATATTCTTGATTCCTTGTGTCTGATATTTTTAGTAAATCCTTTAAAAATAATTAATCTTTCTTGCCTAAATAAAAAATATTCTGGATTCCTTGTTTCTGATATTTTTAGTAAATCCTTTAAAAATAATTAATCTTCTTGCCTAAATAAAAAATATTCTTGATTCCTTGTGTCTGATATTTTTAGTAAATCCTTTAAAAATAATTAATCTTCTTGCCCAAATAAAAAAAATTCTTGATTCTTTGTGTCTGATATGTTTAGTAAATCTTTTAAAAATAATTAATCTTTCTTGCCCAAATAAAAAATATTCGTGATTCCTTGTGTCTGATATTTTTAGTAAATCTTTTAAAAATAATTAATCTTCTTGCCCAAATAAAAAATATTCTTGATTCCTTGTGTCTAATTATTTTTAAAAGATTTACTAAAAATATCAATCTTTCTTGCCCAAACAAAAAATATTCTTGATTCCTTGTGTCTGATATTTTTAGTAAATCTTTTAAAAATAATTTATCTTCTTGCCCAAATAAAAAATATTCTTGATTCCTTGTGTCTGATATTTTTAGTAAATCCTTTAAAAATAATTAATCTTCTTGCCCAAATAAAAAATATTCTTGATTTCTTGTGTCTGATATTTTTAGTAAATCTTTTAAAAATAATTAATCTTCTTGCCCAAATAAAAAATATTCTTTATTCCTTGTGTCTGATATTTTGAGTAAATCCTTTTAAAAATAATTAATCTTCTTGCGTAAATAAAAAATATTCTTGATTCCTCGTGTCTGATATTTTTAGTAAATCCTTTAAAAATAATTAATCTTCTTGCCCAAATAAAAAATATTCTTGATTCTTTGTGTCTGATATTTTAGTAAATCCTTTTAAAATAATTAATCTTCTTGCCCAAATAAAAAATATTCTTGATTCCTTGTGTCTGATATTTTTAGTTAATCCTTTAAAAATAATTAATCTTCTTGCCCAAATAAAAAATATTCTTGATTCTTTGTGTCTGATATTTTTAGTAAATCTTTTAAAAATAATTAATCTTTCTTGGCCAAATAAAAAATATTCTTGATTCTTTGTGTCTGATATTTTTAGTAAATCTTTTAAAAATAATTAATCTTCTTGCCCAAATAAAAAATATTCTTGATTCCTTGTGTCTGATATTTTTAGTAAATCCTTTAAAAATAATTAATCTTTCTTGCCCCCAAAAATATATTCTTGATTCCTTGTATCTGATATTTTTAGTAAATCCTTTTAAAATAATTAATCTTCTTGCCCAAATAAAAAATATTCTTTGTTCCTTGTGTCTGATATTTTTAGTAAATCCTTTAAAAATAATTAATCTTCTTGCCCAAATAAAAAATATTCTTGATTCTTTGTGTCTGATATTTTAGTAAATCCTTTTAAAATAATTAATCTTCTTGCCCAAATAAAAAATATATTCTTGATTCCTTGTGTCTGATATTTTTAGTAAATCCTTTAAAAATAATTAATCTTCTTGCCCAAATAAAAAATATTCTTGATTCTTTGTGTCTGATATTTTTAGTAAATCCTTTAAAAATAATTAATCTTCTTGCCCAATAAAAAATATTCTTGATTCCTTGTGTCTGATATTGTTAGTAAATCCTTTAAAAATAATTAATCTTCTTGCCCAAATAAAAAATATTCTTGATTCCTTGTGTCTGATATTTTTAGTAAAGTTTTTAAAAATAATTAATCTTCTTGCCCAAATAAAAAATATTCTTGATTCCTTGTGTCTGATATTTTTAGTAAATCCTTTAAAAATAATTAATCTTCTTGCCCAAATAAAAAATATTCTTGATTCCTTGTGTCTGATATTTTTAGTAAATCTTTGAAAAATAATTACTCTTCTTGCCCAAATAAAAAATATTCTTGATTCCTTGTGTCTGATATTTTTAGTAAATCTTTTAAAAATAATTAATCTTCTTGCCCAAATAAAAAATATTCTTGATTCCTTGTGTCTGATATGTTTAGTAAATCTTTTAAAAATAATTAATCTTCTTGCCCAAATAAAAAATATTCTTGATTCCTTGTGTCTGATATTTTTAGTAAATCTTTTAAAAATAATTAATCTTCTTGCCCAAATAAAAAATATTCTTGATTCCTTGTGTCTGATATTTTTAGTAAATCTTTTAAAAATAATTAATCTTCTTGCCCAAATAAAAAATATTCTTGATTCCTTGTGTCTGATATTTTTAGTAAATCTTTTCAAATTATTAATCTTCTTGCCCAAATAAAAAATATTCTTGATTCCTTGTGTCTGATATTTTTAGTAAATCCTTTAAAAATAATTAATCTTCTTGCCCAAATAAAAAATATTCTTGATTCCTTGTGTCTGATATTTTTAGTAAATCTTTTAAAAATAATTAATCTTCTTGCCCAAATAAAAATATTCTTGATTCCTTGTGTCTGATATTTTTAGTAAATCTTTTCAAATTATTAATCTTCTTGCCCAAATAAAAAATATTCTTGATTCCTTGTGTCTGATATTTTTAGTAAATCCTTTAAAAATAATTAATCTTCTTGCCCAAATAAAAAATATTCTTGATCCCTTGTTTCTGATATTTTTAGTAAATCCTTTAAAAATAATTAATCTTCTTGCCCAAATAAAAAATATTCTTGATCCCTTGTTTCTGATATTTTTAGTAAATTTTTTAAAAATAATTAATCTTCTTGCCTAAATAAAAAATATTCTTGATTCCTTGTGTCTGATATTTTTAGTAAATCCTTTAAAAATAATTAATCTTTCTTGCCTAAATAAAAAACATTCTTGATTCCTTGTTTCTGATATTTTTAGTAAATCCTTTAAAAATAATTAATCTTCGTGCCCAAATAAAAAATATTCTTGATTCCTTGTGTCTGATATTTTTAGTAAATCCTTTAAAAATAATTAATCTTCTTGCGTAAATAAAAAATATTCTTGATTCCTTGTGTCTGATATGTTTAGTAAATCTTTTAAAAATAATTAATCTTTCTTGCCCAAACAAAAAATATTCTTGATTCCTTGTGTCTGATATTTTTAGTAAATCTTTTAAAAATAATTAATCTTCTTGCCCAAATAAAAAATATTCTTGATTCCTTGTGTCTGATATTTTTAGTAAATCTTTTAAAAATAATTAATCTTTCTTGCCCAAATAAAAAATATTCTTGATTCCTTGTGTCTGATATTTTAAGTAAATCTTTTAAAAATAATTAATCTTCTTGCCCAAATAAAAAATATTCTTGATTCCTTGTGTCTGATATTTTTAGTAAATCCTTTAAAAATAATTAATCTTCTTGCCCAAATAAAAAATATTCTTGATTTCTTGTGTCTGATATTTTTAGTAAATCTTTTAAAAATAATTAATCTTCTTGCCCAAATAAAAAATATTCTTGATTCCTTGTGTCTGATATTTTGAGTAAATCCTTTAAAAATAATTAATCTTCTTGCCCAAATAAAAAATATTCTTGATTCCTTGTGTCTGATATTTTTAGTAAATCCTTTAAAATAATTAATCTTCTTGCCTAAATAAAAAATATTCTTGATTCCTTGTGTCTGATATTTTTAGTAAATCCTTTAAAAATAATTAATCTTCTTGCCCAAATAAAAAATATTCTTGATCCCTAGTTTCTGATATTTTTAGTAAATCCTTTAAAAATAATTAATCTTCTTGCCTAAATAAAAAATATTCTTGATTCCTGGTGTCTGATATTTTTAGTAAATCCTTTAAAAATAATTAATCTTTCTTGCCTAAATAAAAAACATTCTTGATTCCTTGTTTCTGATATTTTTAGTAAATCCTTTAAAAATAATTAATCTTCGTGCCCAAATAAAAAATATTCTTGATTCCTTGTGTCTGATATTTTTAGTAAATCCTTTAAAAATAATTAATCTTCTTGCGTAAATAAAAAATATTCTTGATTCCTTGTGTCTGATATTTTTAGTAAATCCTTTAAAAATAATTAATCTTCTTGCCTAAATAAAAAATATTCTTGATTCCTTGTGTCTGATATTTTTAGTAAATCCTTTAAAAATAATTAATCTTCTTGCCCAAATAAAAAAAATTCTTGATTCTTTGTGTCTGATATGTTTAGTAAATCTTTTAAAAATAATTAATCTTTCTTGCCCAAATAAAAAATATTCTTGATTCCTTGTGTCTGATATTTTTAGTAAATCTTTTAAAAATAATTAATCTTCTTGCCCAAATAAAAAATATTCTTGATTCCTTGTGTCTAATTATTTTTAAAAGATTTACTAAAAATATCAATCTTTCTTGCCCAAATAAAAAATATTCTTGATTCCTTGTGTCTGATATTTTTAGTAAATCTTTTAAAAATAATTAATCTTCTTGCCCAAATAAAAAATATTCTTGATTCCTTGTGTCTGATATTTTTAGTAAATTCTTTAAAAATAATTAATCTTCTTGCCCAAATAAAAAATATTCTTGATTTCTTGTGTCTGATATTTTTAGTAAATCTTTTAAAAATAATTAATCTTCTTGCCCAAATAAAAAATATTCTTGATTCCTTGTGTCTGATATTTTGAGTAAATCCTTTAAAAATAATTAATCTTCTTGCCCAAATAAAAAATATTCTTGATTCCTTGTGTCTGATATTTTTAGTAAATCCTTTAAAAATAATTAATCTTCTTGCCTAAATAAAAAATATTCTTGATTCCTTGTGTCTGATATTTTTAGTAAATCCTTTAAAAATAATTAATCTTCTTGCCCAAATAAAAAATATTCTTGATTCCTTGTGTCTGATATTTTTAGTAAATCTTTTAAAAATAATTAATCTTTCTTGCCCAAATAAAAAATATTCTTGATCCCTTGTGTCTGATATTTTTAGTAAATCTTTTAAAAATAATTAATCTTCTTGCCCAAATAAAAAATATTCTTGATTCCTTGTGTCTAATTATTTTTAAAAGATTTACTAAAAATATCAATCTTTCTTGCCCAAATAAAAAATATTCTTGATTCCTTGTGTCTGATATTTTTAGTAAATCTTTTAAAAATAATTAATCTTCTTGCCCAAATAAAAAATATTCTTGATTCCTTGTGTCTGATATTTTTAGTAAATCCTTTAAAAATAATTAATCTTCTTGCCCAAATAAAAAATATTCTTGATTTCTTGTGTCTGATATTTTTAGTAAATCTTTTAAAAATAATTAATCTTCTTGCCCAAATAAAAAATATTCTTTGTTCCTTGTGTCTGATATTTTGAGTAAATCCTTTAAAAATAATTAATCTTCTTGCGTAAATAAAAAATATTCTTGATTCCTCGTGTCTGATATTTTTAGTAAATCCTTTAAAAATAATTAATCTTCTTGCCCAAATAAAAAATATTCTTGATTCTTTGTGTCTGATATTTTAGTAAATCCTTTTAAAATAATTAATCTTCTTGCCCAAATAAAAAATATTCTTGATTCTTTGTGTCTGATATTTTTAGTAAATCTTTTAAAAATAATTAATCTTTCTTGCCCAAATAAAAAATATTCTTGATTCTTTGTGTCTGATATTTTTAGTAAATCTTTAAAAAATAATTAATCTTCTTGCCCAAATAAAAAATATTCTTGATTCCTTGTGTCTGATATTTTTAGTAAATCCTTTAAAAATAATTAATCTTTCTTATCTAAATAAAAAATATTCTTGATTCCTTGTGTCTGATATTTTTAGTAAATCATTTAAAAATAATTAATCTTTCTTTCCCAAATAAAATATATTCTTGATTCCTTGTGTCTAATATTTTTAGTAAATCCTTTAAAAATAATTAATCTTTCTTGCCCCCAAAAATATATTCTTGATTCCTTGTATCTGATATTTTTAGTAAATCCTTTTAAAATAATTAATCTTCTTGCCCAAATAAAAAATATTCTTTGTTCCTTGTGTCTGATATTTTTAGTAAATCCTTTAAAAATAATTAATCTTCTTGCCCAAATAAAAAATATTCTTGATTCTTTGTGTCTGATATTTTAGTAAATCCTTTTAAAATAATTAATCTTCTTGCCCAAATATAAAATATATTCTTGATTCCTTGTGTCTGATATTTTTAGTAAATCCTTTAAAAATAATTAATCTTCTTGCCCAAATAAAAAATATTCTTGATTCTTTGTGTCTGATATTTTTAGTAAATCCTTTAAAAATAATTAATCTTCTTGCCCAATAAAAAATATTCTTGATTCCTTGTGTCTGATATTGTTAGTAAATCCTTTAAAAATAATTAATCTTCTTGCCCAAATAAAAAATATTCTTGATTCCTTGTGTCTGATATTTTTAGTAAAGTTTTTAAAAATAATTAATCTTCTTGCCCAAATAAAAAATATTCTTGATTCCTTGTGTCTGATATTTTTAGTTAATCCTTTAAAAATAATTAATCTTCTTGCCCAAATAAAAAATATTCTTGATTCCTTGTGTCTGATATTTTTAGTAAATCTTTTAAAAATAATTACTCTTCTTGCCCAAATAAAAAATATTCTTGATTCCTTGTGTCTGATATTTTTAGTAAATCTTTTAAAAATAATTAATCTTCTTGCCCAAATAAAAAATATTCTTGATTCCTTGTGTCTGATATGTTTAGTAAATCTTTTAAAAATAATTAATCTTCTTGCCCAAATAAAAAATATTCTTGATTCCTTGTGTCTGATATTTTTAGTAAATCTTTTAAAAATAATTAATCTTCTTGCCCAAATAAAAAATATTCTTGATTCCTTGTGTCTGATATTTTTAGTAAATCTTTTAAAAATAATTAATCTTCTTGCCCAAATAAAAAATATTCTTGATTCCTTGTGTCTGATATTTTTAGTAAATCTTTTCAAATTATTAATCTTCTTGCCCAAATAATAAATATTCTTGATTCCTTGTGTCTGATATTTTTAGTAAATCCTTTAAAAATAATTAATCTTCTTGCCCAAATAAAAAATATTCTTGATTCCTTGTGTCTGATATTTTTAGTAAATCTTTTAAAAATAATTAATCTTCTTGCCCAAATAAAAATATTCTTGATTCCTTGTGTCTGATATTTTTAGTAAATCTTTTCAAATTATTAATCTTCTTGCCCAAATAAAAAATATTCTTGATTCCTTGTGTCTGATATTTTTAGTAAATCCTTTAAAAATAATTAATCTTCTTGCCCAAATAAAAAATATTCTTGATCCCTTGTTTCTGATATTTTTAATAAATCCTTTAAAAATAATTAATCTTCTTGCCCAAATAAAAAATATTCTTGATCCCTTGTTTCTGATATTTTTAGTAAATCCTTTAAAAATAATTAATCTTCTTGCCTAAATAAAAAATATTCTTGATTCCTTGTGTCTGATATTTTTAGTAAATCCTTTAAAAATAATTAATCTTTCTTGCCTAAATAAAAAACATTCTTGATTCCTTGTTTCTGATATTTTTAGTAAATCCTTTAAAAATAATTAATCTTCGTGCCCAAATAAAAAATATTCTTGATTCCTTGTGTCTGATATTTTTAGTAAATCCTTTATAAATAATTAATCTTCTTGCGTAAATAAAAAATATTCTTGATTCCTTGTGTCTGATATGTTTAGTAAATCTTTTAAAAATAATTAATCTTTCTTGCCCAAACAAAAAATATTCTTGATTCCTTGTGTCTGATATTTTTAGTAAATCTTTTAAAAATAATTAATCTTCTTGCCCAAATAAAAAATATTCTTGATTCCTTGTGTCTGATATTTTTAGTAAATCCTTTAAAAATAATTAATCTTCTTGCCCAAATAAAAAATATTCTTGATTTCTTGTGTCTGATATTTTTAGTAAATCTTTTAAAAATAATTAATCTTCTTGCCCAAATAAAAAATATTCTTGATTCCTTGTGTCTGATATTTTGAGTAAATCCTTTAAAAATAATTAATCTTCTTGCCCAAATAAAAAATATTCTTGATTCCTTGTGTCTGATATTTTTAGTAAATCCTTTAAAAATAATTAATCTTCTTGCCTAAATAAAAAATATTCTTGATTCCTTGTGTCTGATATTTTTAGTAAATCCTTTAAAAATAATTAATCTTCTTGCCCAAATAAAAAATATTCTTGATCCCTTGTTTCTGATATTTTTAGTAAATCCTTTAAAAATAATTAATCCTCTTGCCTAAATAAAAAATATTCTTGATTCCTTGTGTCTGATATTTTTAGTAAATCCTTTAAAAATAATTAATCTTTCTTGCCTAAATAAAAAACATTCTTGATTCCTTGTTTCTGATATTTTTAGTAAATCCTTTAAAAATAATTAATCTTCTTGCCCAAATAAAAAATATTCTTGATTCCTTGTGTCTGATATTTTTAGTAAATCCTTTAAAAATAATTAATCTTCTTGCGTAAATAAAAAATATTCTTGATTCCGTGTGTCTGATATTTTTAGTAAATCCTTTAAAAATAATTAATCTTTCTTGCCTAAATAAAAAATATTCTTGATTCCTTGTTTCTGATATTTTTAGTAAATCCTTTAAAAATAATTAATCTTCTTGCCTAAATAAAAAATATTCTTGATTCCTTGTGTCTGATATTTTTAGTAAATCCTTTAAAAATAATTAATCTTCTTGCCCAAATAAAAAATATTCTTGATTCTTTGTGTCTGATATGTTTAGTAAATCTTTTAAAAATAATTAATCTTTCTTGCCCAAATAAAAAATATTCTTGATTCCTTGTGTCTGATATTTTTAGTAAATCTTTTAAAAATAATTAATCTTCTTGCCCAAATAAAAAATATTCTTGATTCCTTGTGTCTGATATTTTTAGTAAATCCTTTAAAAATAATTAATCTTCTTGCCTAAATAAAAAATATTCTTGATTCCTTGTGTCTGATATTTTTAGTAAATCCTTTAAAAATAATTAATCTTCTTGCCCAAATAAAAAATATTCTTGATCCCTTGTTTCTGATATTTTTAGTAAATCCTTTAAAAATTATTAATCTTCTTGCCTAAATAAAAAATATTCTTGATTCCTTGTGTCTGATATTTTTAGTAAATCCTTTAAAAATAATTAATCTTTCTTGCCTAAATAAAAAACATTCTTGATTCCTTGTTTCTGATATTTTTAGTAAATCCTTTAAAAATAATTAATCTTCTTGCCCAAATAAAAAATATTCTTGATTCCTTGTGTCTGATATTTTTAGTTAATCCTTTAAAAATAATTAATCTTCTTGCGTAAATAAAAAATATTCTTGATTCCTTGTGTCTGATATTTTTAGTAAATCCTTTAAAAATAATTAATCTTTTTTGCCTAAATAAAAAATATTCTTGATTCCTTGTTTCTGATATTTTTAGTAAATCCTTTAAAAATAATTAATCTTCTTGCCTAAATAAAAAATATTCTTGATTCCTTGTGTCTGATATTTTTAGTAAATCCTTTAAAAATAATTAATCTTCTTGCCCAAATAAAAAATATTCTTGATTCTTTGTGTCTGATATGTTTAGTAAATCTTTTAAAAATAATTAATCTTTCTTGCCCAAATAAAAAATATTCTTGATTCCTTGTGTCTGATATTTTTAGTAAATCTTTTAAAAATAATTAATCTTCTTGCCCAAATAAAAAATATTCTTGATTCCTTGTGTCTAATTATTTTTAAAAGATTTACTAAAAATATCAATCTTTCTTGCCCAAATAAAAAATATTCTTGATTCCTTGTGTCTGATATTTTTAGTAAATCTTTTAAAAATAATTAATCTTCTTGCCCAAATAAAAAATATTCTTGATTCCTTGTGTCTGATATTTTTAGTAAATCCTTTAAAAATAATTAATCTTCTTGCCCAAATAAAAAATATTCTTGATTTCTTGTGTCTGATATTTTTAGTACATCTTTTAAAAATAATTAATCTTCTTGCCCAAATAAAAAATATTCTTGATTCCTTGTGTCTGATATTTTAAGTAAATCCTTTAAAAATAATTAATCTTCTTGCCCAAATAAAAAATATTCTTGATTCCTTGTGTCTGATATGTTTAGTAAATCCTTTAAAAATAATTAATCTTCTTGCCTAAATAAAAAATATTCTTGATTCCTTGTGTCTGATATTTTTAGTAAATCCTTTAAAAATAATTAATCTTCTTGCCCAAATAAAAAATATTCTTGATTCCTTGTGTCTGATATTTTTAGTTAATCCTTTAAAAATAATTAATCTTCTTGCGTAAATAAAAAATATTCTTGATTCCTTGTGTCTGATATTTTTAGTAAATCCTTTAAAAATAATTAATCTTTTTTGCCTAAACAAAAAATATTCTTGATTCCTTGTTTCTGATATTTTTAGTAAATCTTTTAAAAATAATTAATCTTCTTGCCTAAATAAAAAATATTCTTGATTCCTTGTGTCTGATATTTTTAGTAAATCCTTTAAAAATAATTAATCTTCTTGCCCAAATAAAAAATATTCTTGATTCTTTGTGTCTGATATGTTTAGTAAATCTTTTAAAAATAATTAATCTTTCTTGCCCAAATAAAAAATATTCTTGATTCCTTGTGTCTGATATTTTTAGTAAATCTTTTAAAAATAATTAATCTTCTTGCCCAAATAAAAAATATTCTTGATTCCTTGTGTCTAATTATTTTTAAAAGATTTACTAAAAATATCAATCTTTCTTGCCCAAATAAAAAATATTCTTGATTCCTTGTGTCTGATATTTTTAGTAAATCTTTTAAAAATAATTAATCTTCTTGCCCAAATAAAAAATATTCTTGATTCTTTGTGTCTGATATTTTTAGTAAATCCTTTAAAAATAATTAATCTTCTTGCCCAAATAAAAAATATTCTTGATTTCTTGTGTCTGATATTTTTAGTACATCTTTTAAAAATAATTAATCTTCTTGCCCAAATAAAAAATATTCTTGATTCCTTGTGTCTGATATTTTGAGTAAATCCTTTAAAAATAATTAATCTTCTTGCCCAAATAAAAAATATTCTTGATTCCTTGTGTCTGATATGTTTAGTAAATCCTTTAAAAATAATTAATCTTCTTGCCTAAATAAAAAATATTCTTGATTCCTTGTGTCTGATATTTTTAGTAAATCCTTTAAAAATAATTAATCTTCTTGCCCAAATAAAAAATATTCTTGATTCCTTGTGTCTGATATTTTTAGTTAATCCTTTAAAAATAATTAATCTTCTTGCGTAAATAAAAAATATTCTTGATTCCTTGTGTCTGATATTTTTAGTAAATCCTTTAAAAATAATTAATCTTTTTTGCCTAAACAAAAAATATTCTTGATTCCTTGTTTCTGATATTTTTAGTAAATCTTTTAAAAATAATTAATCTTCTTGCCTAAATAAAAAATATTCTTGATTCCTTGTGTCTGATATTTTTAGTAAATCCTTTAAAAATAATTAATCTTCTTGCCCAAATAAAAAATATTCTTGATTCTTTGTGTCTGATATGTTTAGTAAATCTTTTAAAAATAATTAATCTTTCTTGCCCAAATAAAAAATATTCTTGATTCCTTGTGTCTGATATTTTTAGTAAATCTTTTAAAAATAATTAATCTACTTGCCCAAATAAAAAATATTCTTGATTCCTTGTGTCTAATTATTTTTAAAAGATTTACTAAAAATATCAATCTTTCTTGCCCAAATAAAAAGAAATTCTTGATTCCTTGTGTCTGATATTTTTAGTAAATCTTTTAAAAATAATTAATCTTCTTGCCCAAATAAAAAATATTCTTGATTCCTTGTGTCTGATATTTTTAGTAAATCCTTTAAAAATAATTAATCTTCTTGCCCAAATAAAAAATATTCTTGATTTCTTGTGTCTGATATTTTTAGTAAATCTTTTAAAAATAATTAATCTTCTTGCCCAAATAAAAAATATTCTTGATTCCTTGTGTCTGATATTTTTAGTAAATCCTTTAAAAATAATTAATCTTCTTGCCCAAATAAAAAATATTCTTGATTCCTTGTGTCTGATATGTTTAGTAAATCCTTTAAAAATAATTAATCTTCTTGCCTAAATAAAAAATATTCTTGATTCCTTGTGTCTGATATTTTTAGTAAATCCTTTAAAAATAATTAATCTTCTTGCCCAAATAAAAAATATTCTTGATTCCTTGTGTCTGATATTTTTAGTAAATCTTTTAAATATAATTAATCTTCTTGCCCAAATAAAAAATATTCTTTGATTCCTTGTTTCTGATATTTTTAGTAAATCCTTTAAAAATAATTAATCTTCTTGCCTAAATAAAAAATATTCTTGATTCCTTGTGTCTGATATTTTTAGTAAATCCTTTAAAAATAATTAATCTTTCTTGCCTAAATAAAAAATATTCTTGATTCCTTGTTTCTGATATTTTTAGTAAATCCTTTATAAATAATTAATCTTCTTGCCTAAATAAAAAATATTCTTGATTCCTTGTGTCTGATATGTTTAGTAAATCTTTTAAAAATAATTAATCTTTCTTGCCCAAACAAAAAATATTCTTGATTCCTTGTGTCTGATATTTTTAGTAAATCTTTTAAAAATAATTAATCTTCTTGCCCAAATAAAAAATATTCTTGATTCCTTGTGTCTGATATTTTTAGTAAATCTTTTAAAAATAATTAATCTTTCTTGCCCAAATAAAAAATATTCTTGATTCCTTGTGTCTGATATTTTAAGTAAATCTTTTAAAAATAATTAATCTTCTTGCCCAAATAAAAAATATTCTTGATTCCTTGTGTCTGATATTTTTAGTAAATCCTTTAAAAATAATTAATCTTCTTGCCCAAATAAAAAATATTCTTGATTTCTTGTGTCTGATATTTTTAGTAAATCTTTTAAAAATAATTAATCTTCTTGCCCAAATAAAAAATATTCTTGATTCCTTGTGTCTGATATTTTGAGTAAATCCTTTAAAAATAATTAATCTTCTTGCCTAAATAAAAAATATTCTTGATTCCTTGTGTCTGATATTTTTAGTAAATCCTTTAAAAATAATTAATCTTTCTTGCCCAAATAAAAAATATTCTTGATTCCTTGTGTCTGATATTTTTAGTAAATCTTTTAAAAATAATTAATCTACTTGCCCAAATAAAAAATATTCTTGATTCCTTGTGTCTAATTATTTTTAAAAGATTTACTAAAAATATCAATCTTTCTTGCCCAAATAAAAAGAAATTCTTGATTCCTTGTGTCTGATATTTTTAGTAAATCTTTTAAAAATAATTAATCTTCTTGCCCAAATAAAAAATATTCTTGATTCCTTGTGTCTGATATTTTTAGTAAATCCTTTAAAAATAATTAATCTTCTTGCCCAAATAAAAAATATTCTTGATTCCTTGTGTCTGATATGTTTAGTAAATCCTTTAAAAATAATTAATCTTCTTGCCTAAATAAAAAATATTCTTGATTCCTTGTGTCTGATATTTTTAGTAAATCCTTTAAAAATAATTAATCTTCTTGCCCAAATAAAAAATATTCTTGATTCCTTGTGTCTGATATTTTTAGTAAATCTTTTAAATATAATTAATCTTCTTGCCCAAATAAAAAATATTCTTTGATTCCTTGTTTCTGATATTTTTAGTAAATCCTTTAAAAATAATTAATCTTCTTGCCTAAATAAAAAATATTCTTGATTCCTTGTGTCTGATATTTTTAGTAAATCCTTTAAAAATAATTAATCTTTCTTGCCTAAATAAAAAATATTCTTGATTCCTTGTTTCTGATATTTTTAGTAAATCCTTTATAAATAATTAATCTTCTTGCCTAAATAAAAAATATTCTTGATTCCTTGTGTCTGATATGTTTAGTAAATCTTTTAAAAATAATTAATCTTTCTTGCCCAAACAAAAAATATTCTTGATTCCTTGTGTCTGATATTTTTAGTAAATCTTTTAAAAATAATTAATCTTCTTGCCCAAATAAAAAATATTCTTGATTCCTTGTGTCTGATATTTTTAGTAAATCTTTTAAAAATAATTAATCTTTCTTGCCCAAATAAAAAATATTCTTGATTCCTTGTGTCTGATATTTTAAGTAAATCTTTTAAAAATAATTAATCTTCTTGCCCAAATAAAAAATATTCTTGATTCCTTGTGTCTGATATTTTTAGTAAATCCTTTAAAAATAATTAATCTTCTTGCCCAAATAAAAAATATTCTTGATTTCTTGTGTCTGATATTTTTAGTAAATCTTTTAAAAATAATTAATCTTCTTGCCCAAATAAAAAATATTCTTGATTCCTTGTGTCTGATATTTTGAGTAAATCCTTTAAAAATAATTAATCTTCTTGCCTAAATAAAAAATATTCTTGATTCCTTGTGTCTGATATTTTTAGTAAATCCTTTAAAAATAATTAATCTTTCTTGCCCAAATAAAAAATATTCTTGATTCCTTGTGTCTGATATTTTTAGTAAATCTTTTAAAAATAATTAATCTACTTGCCCAAATAAAAAATATTCTTGATTCCTTGTGTCTAATTATTTTTAAAAGATTTACTAAAAATATCAATCTTTCTTGCCCAAATAAAAAGAAATTCTTGATTCCTTGTGTCTGATATTTTTAGTAAATCTTTTAAAAATAATTAATCTTCTTGCCCAAATAAAAAATATTCTTGATTCCTTGTGTCTGATATTTTTAGTAAATCCTTTAAAAATAATTAATCTTCTTGCCCAAATAAAAAATATTCTTGATTTCTTGTGTCTGATATTTTTAGTAAATCTTTTAAAAATAATTAATCTTCTTGCCCAAATAAAAAATATTCTTGATTCCTTGTGTCTGATATTTTTAGTAAATCCTTTAAAAATAATTAATCTTCTTGCCCAAATAAAAAATATTCTTGATTCCTTGTGTCTGATATGTTTAGTAAATCCTTTAAAAATAATTAATCTTCTTGCCTAAATAAAAAATATTCTTGATTCCTTGTGTCTGATATTTTTAGTAAATCCTTTAAAAATAATTAATCTTCTTGCCCAAATAAAAAATATTCTTGATTCCTTGTGTCTGATATTTTTAGTAAATCTTTTAAATATAATTAATCTTCTTGCCCAAATAAAAAATATTCTTTGATTCCTTGTTTCTGATATTTTTAGTAAATCCTTTAAAAATAATTAATCTTCTTGCCTAAATAAAAAATATTCTTGATTCCTTGTGTCTGATATTTTTAGTAAATCCTTTAAAAATAATTAATCTTTCTTGCCTAAATAAAAAATATTCTTGATTCCTTGTTTCTGATATTTTTAGTAAATCCTTTAAAAATAATTAATCTTCTTGCCTAAATAAAAAATATTCTTGATTCCTTGTGTCTGATATTTTTAGTAAATCCTTTAAAAATAATTAATCTTCTTGCCTAAATAAAAAATATACTTGATTCCTTGTTTCTGATATTTTTAGTAAATCCTTTAAAAATAATTAATCTTCTTGCCCAAATAAAAAATATTCTTGATTCCTTGTTTCTGATATTTTTAGTAAATCCTTTAAAAATAATTAATCTTCTTGCACAAATAAAAAATATTCTTGATCCCTTGTGTCTGATATTTTTAGTAAATCCTTTAAAAATAATTAATCTTCTTGCCCAAATGAAAAATATTCTTGATTCCTTGTGTCTGATATGTTTAGTAAATCTTTTAAAAATAATTAAACTTTCTTGCCTAAATAAAAAATATTCTTCATTCCTTGTGTCTGATATTTTTAGTAAATCCTTTAAAAATAATTAATCTTCTTGCCCAAATAAAAAATATTCTTGATTCCTTGTGTCTGATATTTTTAGTAAATCCTTTAAAAATAATTAATCTTCTTGCCTAAATAAAAAATATTCTTGATTCCTTGTGTCTGATATTTTTAGTAAATCCTTTAAAAATAATTAATCTTCTTGCCCAAATAAAAAATATTCTTGATCCCTTGTTTCTGATATTTTTAGTAAATCCTTTAAAAATAATTAATCTTCTTGCCTAAATAAAAAATATTCTTGATTCCTTGTGTCTGATATTTTTAGTAAATCCTTTAAAAATAATTAATCTTTCTTGCCTAAATAAAAAACATTCTTGATTCCTTGTTTCTGATATTTTTAGTAAATCCTTTAAAAATAATTAATCTTCTTGCCCAAATAAAAAATATTCTTGATTCCTTGTGTCTGATATTTTTAGTAAATCCTTTAAAAATAATTGATCTTCTTGCGTAAATAAAAAATATTCTTGATTCCGTGTGTCTGATATTTTTAGTAAATCCTTTAAAAATAATTAATCTTTCTTGCCTAAATAAAAAATATTCTTGATTCCTTGTTTCTGATATTTTTAGTAAATCCTTTAAAAATAATTAATCTTCTTGCCTAAATAAAAAATATTCTTGATTCCTTGTGTCTGATATTTTTAGTAAATCCTTTAAAAATAATTAATCTTCTTGCCCAAATAAAAAATATTCTTGATTCTTTGTGTCTGATATGTTTAGTAAATCTTTTAAAAATAATTAATCTTTCTTGCCCAAATAAAAAATATTCTTGATTCCTTGTGTCTGATATTTTTAGTAAATCTTTTAAAAATAATTAATCTTCTTGCCCAAAAAAAAAATTTTCTTGATTCCTTGTGTCTGATATTTTTAGTAAATCCTTTAAAAATAATTAATCTTCTTGCCTAAATAAAAAATATTCTTGATTCCTTGTGTCTGATATTTTTAGTAAATCCTTTAAAAATAATTAATCTTCTTGCCCAAATAAAAAATATTCTTGATCCCTTGTTTCTGATATTTTTAGTAAATCCTTTAAAAATAATTAATCTTCTTGCCTAAATAAAAAATATTCTTGATTCCTTGTGTCTGATATTTTTAGTAAATCCTTTAAAAATAATTAATCTTTCTTGCCTAAATAAAAAACATTCTTGATTCCTTGTTTCTGATATTTTTAGTAAATCCTTTAAAAATAATTAATCTTCTTGCCCAAATAAAAAATATTCTTGATTCCTTGTGTCTGATATTTTTAGTTAATCCTTTAAAAATAATTAATCTTCTTGCGTAAATAAAAAATATTCTTGATTCCTTGTGTCTGATATTTTTAGTAAATCCTTTAAAAATAATTAATCTTTTTTGCCTAAATAAAAAATATTCTTGATTCCTTGTTTCTGATATTTTTAGTAAATCCTTTAAAAATAATTAATCTTCTTGCCTAAATAAAACATATTCTTGATTCCTTGTGTCTGATATTTTTAGTAAATCCTTTAAAAATAATTAATCTTCTTGCCCAAATAAAAAATATTCTTGATTCTTTGTGTCTGATATGTTTAGTAAATCTTTTAAAAATAATTAATCTTTCTTGCCTAAATAAAAAATATTCTTGATTCCTTGTGTCTGATATTTTTAGTAAATCTTTTAAAAATAATTAATCTTCTTGCCCAAATAAAAAATATTCTTGATTCCTTGTGTCTAATTATTTTTAAAAGATTTACTAAAAATATCAATCTTTCTTGCCCAAATAAAAAATATTCTTGATTCCTTGTGTCTGATATTTTTAGTAAATCTTTTAAAAATAATTAATCTTCTTGCCCAAATAAAAAATATTCTTGATTCCTTGTGTCTGATATTTTAAGTAAATCCTTTAAAAATAATTAATCTTCTTGCCCAAATAAAAAATATTCTTGATTTCTTGTGTCTGATATTTTTAGTAAATCTTTTAAAAATAATTAATCTTCTTGCCCAAATAAAAAATATTCTTGATTCCTTGTGTCTGATATTTTTAGTAAATCCTTTGAAAATAATTAATCTTCTTGCCCAAATAAAAAATATTCTTGATTCCTTGTGTCTGATATGTTTAGTAAATCCTTTAAAAATAATTAATCTTCTTGCCTAAATAAAAAATATTCTTGATTCCTTGTGTCTGATATTTTTAGTAAATCCTTTAAAAATAATTAATCTTCTTGCCCAAATAAAAAATATTCTTGATTCCTTGTGTCTGATATTTTTAGTTAATCCTTTAAAAATAATTAATCTTTTTGCGTAAATAAAAAATATTCTTGATTCCTTGTGTCTGATATTTTTAGTAAATCCTTTAAAAATAATTAATCTTTTTTGCCTAAATAAAAAATATTCTTGATTCCTTGTTTCTGATATTTTTAGTAAATCCTTTAAAAATAATTAATCTTCTTGCCTAAATAAAAAATATTCTTGATTCCTTGTGTCTGATATTTTTAGTAAATCCTTTAAAAATAATTAATCTTCTTGCCCAAATAAAAAATATTCTTGATTCTTTGTGTCTGATATGTTTAGTAAATCTTTTAAAAATAATTAATCTTTCTTGCCCAAATAAAAAATATTCTTGATTCCTTGTGTCTGATATTTTTAGTAAATCTTTTAAAAATAATTAATCTTCTTGCCCAAATAAAAAATATTCTTGATTCCTTGTGTCTAATTATTTTTAAAAGATTTACTAAAAATATCAATCTTTCTTGCCCAAATAAAAAATATTCTTGATTCCTTGTGTCTGATATTTTTAGTAAATCTTTTAAAAATAATTAATCTTCTTGCCCAAATAAAAAATATTCTTGATTCCTTGTGTCTAATTATTTTTAAAAGATTTACTAAAAATATCAATCTTTCTTGCCCAAATAAAAAATATTCTTGATTCCTTGTGTCTGATATTTTTAGTAAATCTTTTAAAAATAATTAATCTTCTTGCCCAAATAAAAAATGATCTTGATTCCTTGTGTCTGATATTTTTAGTAAATCCTTTAAAAATAATTAATCTTCTTGCCCAAATAAAAAATATTCTTGATTCCTTGTGTCTGATATTTTTAGTAAATCTTTTAAAAATAATTAATCTTCTTGCCCAAATAAAAAATATTCTTGATTCCTTGTGTCTGATATTTTTAGTAAATCCTTTAAAAATAATTAATCTTCTTGCCCAAATAAAAAATATTCTTGATTCCTTGTGTCTGATATGTTTAGTAAATCCTTTAAAAATAATTAATCTTCTTGCCTAAATAAAAAATATTCTTGATTCCTTGTGTCTGATATTTTTAGTAAATCCTTTAAAAATAATTAATCTTCTTGCCCAAATAAAAAATATTCTTGATTCCTTGTGTCTGATATTTTTAGTAAATCTTTTAAATATAATTAATCTTCTTGCCCAAATAAAAAATATTCTTTGATTCCTTGTTTCTGATATTTTTAGTAAATCCTTTAAAAATAATTAATCTTCTTGCCTAAATAAAAAATATTCTTGATTCCTTGTGTCTGATATTTTTAGTAAATCCTTTAAAAATAATTAATCTTCTTGCCTAAATAAAAAATATTCTTGATTCCTTGTTTCTGATATTTTTAGTAAATCCTTTAAAAATAATTAATCTTCTTGCCTAAATAAAAAATATTCTTGATTCCTTGTGTCTGATATTTTTAGTAAATCCTTTAAAAATAATTAATCTTCTTGCCTAAATAAAAAATATTCTTGATTCCTTGTTTCTGATATTTTTAGTAAATCCTTTAAAAATAATTAATCTTCTTGCCCAAATAAAAAATATTCTTGATTCCTTGTTTCTGATATTTTTAGTAAATCCTTTAAAAATAATTAATCTTCTTGCCCAAATAAAAAATATTCTTGATTCCTTGTGTCTGATATTTTTAGTAAATCCTTTAAAAATAATTAATCTTCTTGCCCAAATAAAAAATATTCTTGATTCCTTGTGTCTGATATTTTTAGTAAATCCTTTAAAAATAATTAATCTTCTTGCCTAAATAAAAAATATTCTTGATTCCTTGTGTCTTATATTTTTAGTAAATCCTTTAAAAATAATTAATCTTCTTGCCCAAATAAAAAATATTCTTGATCCCTTGTTTCTGATATTTTTAGTAAATCCTTTAAAAATAATTAATCTTCTTGCCTTAATAAAAAATATTCTTGATTCCTTGTGTCTGATATTTTTAGTAAATCCTTTACAAATAATTAATCTTTCTTGCTTAAATAAAAAACATTCTTTATTCCTTGTTTCTGATATTTTTAGTAAATCCTTTAAAAATAATTAATCTTCTTGCCCAAATAAAAAATATTCTTGATTCCTTGTGTCTGATATTTTTAGTAAATCCTTTAAAAATAATTAATCTTCTTGCGTAAATAAAAAATATTCTTGATTCCTTGTGTCTGATATTTTTAGTAAATCCTTTAAAAATAATTAATCTTTCTTGCCTAAATAAAAAATATTGTTGATTCCTTGTTTCTGATATTTTTAGTAAATCCTTTAAAAATAATTAATCTTCTTGCCTAAATAAAAAATATTCTTGATTCCTTGTGTCTGATATTTTTAGTAAATCCTTTAAAAATAATTAATCTTCTTGCCCAAATAAAAAATATTCTTGATCCCTTGTTTCTGATATTTTTAGTAAATTCTTTTAAAAATAATTAATCTTCTTGCCCAAATAAAAAATATTCTTGATTCCTTGTGTCTGATATTTTTAGTAAATCCTTTAAAAATAATTAATCTTCTTGCGTAAATAAAAAATATTCTTGATTTTTTGTGTCTGATATTTTTAGTAAATCCTTTAAAAATAATTAATCTTCTTGCCTAAATAAAAAATATTCTTGATTCCTTGTTTCTGATATTTTTAGTAAATCCTTTAAAAATAATTAATCTTCTTGCCTAAATAAAAAATATTCTTGATTCCTTGTGTCTGATATTTTTAGTAAATCCTTTAAAAATAATTAATCTTCTTGCCCAAATAAAAAATATTCTTGATTCTTTGTGTCTGATATATTTAGTAAATCTTTTAAAAATAATTAATCTTTCTTGCCCAAATAAAAAGTATTCTTGATTCCTTGTGTCTGATATTTTTAGTAAATCTTTTAAAAATAATTAATCTTCTTGCCCAAATAAAAAATATTCTTGATTCCTTGTGTCTAATTATTTTTAAAAGATTTACTAAAAATATCAATCTTTCTTGCCCAAATAAAAAATATTCTTGATTCCTTGTGTCTGATATTTTTAGTAAATCTTTTAAAAATAATTAATCTTCTTGCCCAAATAAAAAATATTCTTGATTCCTTGTGTCTGATATTTTTAGTAAATCCTTTAAAAATAATTAATCTTCTTGCCTAAATAAAAAATATTCTTGATTCCTTGTGTCTGATATTTTTAGTAAATCCTTTAAAAATAATTAATCTTCTTGCCCAAATAAAAAATATTCTTCATCCCTTGTTTCTGATATTTTTAGTAAATCCTTTAAAAATAATTAATCTTCTTGCCTAAATAAAAAATATTCTTGATTCCTTGTGTCTGATATTTTTAGTAAATCCTTTAAAAATAATTAATCTTTCTTGCCTAAATAAAAAACATTCTTGATTCCTTGTTTCTGATATTTTTAGTAAATCCTTTAAAAATAATTAATCTTCTTGCGTAAATAAAAAATATTCTTGATTCCTTGTGTCTGATATTTTTAGTAAATCCTTTAAAAATAATTAATCTTTCTTGCCTAAATAAAAAATATTCTTGATTCCTTGTTTCTGATATTTTTAGTAAATCCTTTAAAAATAATTAATCTTTCTTGCCTAAATAAAAAACATTCTTGATTCCTTGTTTCTGATATTTTTAGTAAATCCTTTAAAAATAATTAATCTTCTTGCGTAAATAAAAAATATTCTTGATTCCTTGTGTCTGATATTTTTAGTAAATCCTTTAAAAATAATTAATCTTTCTTGCCTAAATAAAAAATATTCTTGATTCCTTGTTTCTGATATTTTTAGTAAATCCTTTAAAAATAATTAATCTTCTTGCGTAAATAAAAAATATTCTTGATTCCTTGTGTCTGATATTTTTAGTAAATCCTTTAAAAATAATTAATCTTTCTTGCCTAAATAAAAAATATTCTTGATTCCTTGTGTCTGATATTTTTAGTAAATCCTTTAAAAATAATTAATCTTTCTTGCCTAAATAAAAAATATTCTTGATTCCTTGTGTCTGATATTTTTAGTAAATCCTTTAAAAATAATTAATCTTCTTGCACAAATAAAAAATATTCTTGATTCTTTGTGTCTGATATGTTTAGTAAATCTTTTAAAAATAATTAATCTTTCTTGCCCAAATAAAAAATATTCTTGATTCCTTGTGTCTGATATTTTTAGTAAATCTTTTAAAAATAATTAATCTTCTTGCCCAAATAAAAAATATTCTTGATTCCTTGTGTCTTATAATTTTTAAAAGATTTACTAAAAATATCAATCTTTCTTGCCCAAATAAAAAATATTCTTGATTCCTTGTGTCTGATATTTTTAGTAAATCTTTTAAAAATAATTAATCTTTTTGCCCAAATAAAAAATATTCTTGATTCCTTGTGTCTGATATTTTTAGTAAATCCTTTAAAAATAATTAATCTTCTTGCCCAAATAAAAAATATTCTTGATTTCTTGTGTCTGATATTTTTAGTAAATCTTTTAAAAATAATTAATCTTCTTGCCCAAATAAAAAATATTCTTGATTCCTTGTGTCTGATATTTTTAGTAAATCCTTTAAAAATAATTAATCTTTCTTGCCTAAATAAAAAATATTCTTGATTCCTTGTTTCTGATATTTTTAGTAAATCCTTTAAAAATAATTAATCTTCTTGCCTAAATAAAAAATATTCTTGATTTCTTGTGTCTGATATTTTTAGTAAATCCTTTAAAAATAATTAATCTTCTTGCCCAAATAAAAAAATATTCTTGATTCCTTGTGTCTGATATTTTTAGTAAATCCTTTAAAAATAATTAATCTTCTTGCCCAAATAAAAAATATTCTTGATTCTTTGTGTCTGATATGTTTAGTAAATCTTTTAAAAATAATTAATCTTTCTTGCCCAAATAAAAAATATTCTTGATTCCTTGTGTATGATATTTTTAGTAAATCTTTTAAAAATAATTAATCTTCTTGCCCAAATAAAAAATAGTCTTGATTCCTTGTGTCTAATTATTTTTAAAAGATTTACTAAAAATATCAATCTTTCTTGCCCAAATAAAAAATATTCTTGATTCCTTGTGTCTGATATTTTTAGTAAATCCTTTAAAAATAATTAATCTTCTTGCCCAAATAAAAAATATTCTTGATTCCTTGTGTCTGATATTTTTAGTAAATCCTTTAAAAATAATTAATCTTCTTGCACAAATAAAAAATATTCTTGATTCTTTGTGTCTGATATGTTTAGTAAATCTTTTAAAAATAATTAATCTTTCTTGCCCAAATAAAAAATATTCTTGATTCCTTGTGTCTGATATTTTTAGTAAATCTTTTAAAAATAATTAATCTTCTTGCCCAAATAAAAAATATTCTTGATTCCTTGTTTCTGATATTTTTAGTAAATCGTTTAAAAATAATTAATCTTCTTGCACAAATAAAAAATATTCTTGATCCCTTGTCTCTGATATTTTTAGTAAATCCTTTAAAAATAATTAATCTTCTTGCCCAAATGAAAAATATTCTTGATTCCTTGTGTCTGATATTTTTAGTAAATCTTTTAAAAATAATTAATCTTTCTTGCCTAAATAAAAAATATTCTTGATTCCTTGTGTCTGATATTTTTAGTAAAACCTTTAAAAATAATTAATCTTCTTGCCCAAATAAAAAATATTCTTGATTCCTTGTGTCTGATATTTTTAGTAAATCCTTTAAAAATAATTAATCTTCTTGCCTAAATAAAAAATATTCTTGATTCCTTGTGTCTTATATTTTTAGTAAATCCTTTAAAAATAATTAATCTTCTTGCCCAAATAAAAAATATTCTTGATCCCTTGTTTCTGATATTTTTAGTAAATCCTTTAAAAATAATTAATCTTCTTGCCTTAATAAAAAATATTCTTGATTCCTTGTGTCTGATATTTTTAGTAAATCCTTTACAAATAATTAATCTTTCTTGCCTAAATAAAAAATATTCTTGATTCCTTGTTTCTGATATTTTTAGTAAATCCTTTTAAAATAATTAATCTTCTTGCCCAAATAAAAAATATTCTTGATTCCTTGTTTCTGATATTTTTAGTAAATCCTTTAAAAATAATTAATCTTCTTGCACAAATAAAAAATATTCTTGATCCCTTGTGTCTGATATTTTTAGTAAATCCTTTAAAAATAATTAATCTTCTTGCCTAAATGAAAAATATTCTTGATTCCTTGTGTCTGATATGTTTAGTAAATCTTTTAAAAATAATTAATCTTTCTTGCCTAAATAAAAAATATTCTTGATTCCTTGTGTCTGATATTTTTAGTAAAACCTTTAAAAATAATTAATCTTCTTGCCCAAATAAAAAATATTCTTGATTCCTTGTGTCTGATATTTTTAGTAAATCCTTTAAAAATAATTAATCTTCTTGCCTAAATAAAAAATATTCTTGATTCCTTGTGTCTTATATTTTTAGTAAATCCTTTAAAAATAATTAATCTTCTTGCCCAAATAAAAAATATTCTTGATCCCTTGTTTCTGATATTTTTAGTAAATCCTTTAAAAATAATTAATCTTCTTGCCTTAATAAAAAATATTCTTGATTCCTTGTGTCTGATATTTTTAGTAAATCCTTTACAAATAATTAATCTTTCTTGCCTAAATAAAAAACATTCTTGATTCCTTGTTTCTGATATTTTTAGTAAATCCTTTCAAAATAATTAATCTTTCTTGCCCAAACAAAAAATATTCTTGATGCCTTGTGTCTGATATTTTTATGAAATCTTTTAAAAATAATTAATCTTCTTGTCCAAATAAAAAATATTCTTTGATCCATTGTTTCTGATATTTTTAGTAAATCCTTTAAAAATAATTAATCTTCTTGCCTAAATGAAAAATATTCTTGATTCCTTGTGTCTGATATTTTTAGTAAATCCTTTAAAAATAATTAATCTTCTTGCCTAAATAAAAAATATTCTTGATTCCTTGTGTCTGATATTTTTAGTAAATCCTTTAAAAATAATTAATCTTTCTTGCCTAAATAAAAAATATTCTTGATTCCTTGTTTCTGATATTTTTAGTAAATCCTTTAAAAATAATTAATCTTCTTGCCCAAATAAAAAATATTCTTGATTCCTTGTGTCTGATATTTTTAGTAAATCCTTTAAAAATAATTAATCTTCTTGCCTAAATAAAAAATATTCTTGATTCCTTGTGTCTTATATTTTTAGTAAATCCTTTAAAAATAATTAATCTTCTTGCCCAAATAAAAAATATTCTTGATCCCTTGTTTCTGATATTTTTAGTAAATCCTTTAAAAATAATTAATCTTCTTGCCTTAATAAAAAATATTCTTGATTCCTTGTGTCTGATATTTTTAGTAAATCCTTTACAAATAATTAATCTTTCTTGCCTAAATAAAAAATATTCTTGATTCCTTGTTTCTGATATTTTTAGTAAATCCTTTAAAAATAATTAATCTTCTTGCCCAAATAAAAAATATTCTTGATTCCTTGTTTCTGATATTTTTAGTAAATCCTTTAAAAATAATTAATCTTCTTGCACAAATAAAAAATATTCTTGATCCCTTGTGTCTGATATTTTTAGTAAATCCTTTAAAAATAATTAATCTTCTTGCCTAAATGAAAAATATTCTTGATTCCTTGTGTCTGATATGTTTAGTAAATCTTTTAAAAATAATTAATCTTTCTTGCCTAAATAAAAAATATTCTTGATTCCTTGTGTCTGATATTTTTAGTAAAACCTTTAAAAATAATTAATCTTCTTGCCCAAATAAAAAATATTCTTGATTCCTTGTGTCTGATATTTTTAGTAAATCCTTTAAAAATAATTAATCTTCTTGCCTAAATAAAAAATATTCTTGATTCCTTGTGTCTTATATTTTTAGTAAATCCTTTAAAAATAATTAATCTTCTTGCCCAAATAAAAAATATTCTTGATCCCTTGTTTCTGATATTTTTAGTAAATCCTTTAAAAATAATTAATCTTCTTGCCTTAATAAAAAATATTCTTGATTCCTTGTGTCTGATATTTTTAGTAAATCCTTTACAAATAATTAATCTTTCTTGCCTAAATAAAAAACATTCTTGATTCCTTGTTTCTGATATTTTTAGTAAATCCTTTCAAAATAATTAATCTTTCTTGCCCAAACAAAAAATATTCTTGATGCCTTGTGTCTGATATTTTTATGAAATCTTTTAAAAATAATTAATCTTCTTGTCCAAATAAAAAATATTCTTTGATCCATTGTTTCTGATATTTTTAGTAAATCCTTTAAAAATAATTAATCTTCTTGCCTAAATGAAAAATATTCTTGATTCCTTGTGTCTGATATTTTTAGTAAATCCTTTAAAAATAATTAATCTTCTTGCCTAAATAAAAAATATTCTTGATTCCTTGTGTCTGATATTTTTAGTAAATCCTTTAAAAATAATTAATCTTTCTTGCCTAAATAAAAAATATTCTTGATTCCTTGTTTCTGATATTTTTAGTAAATCCTTTAAAAATAATTAATCTTCTTGCCTAAATAAAAAATATTCTTGATTTCTTGTGTCTGATATTTTTAGTAAATCCTTTAAAAATAATTAATCTTCTTGCCCAAATAAAAAAATATTCTTGATTCCTTGTGTCTGATATTTTTAGTAAATCCTTTAAAAATAATTAATCTTCTTGCCCAAATAAAAAATATTCTTGATTCTTTGTGTCTGATATGTTTAGTAAATCTTTTAAAAATAATTAATCTTTCTTGCCCAAATAAAAAATATTCTTGATTCCTTGTGTATGATATTTTTAGTAAATCTTTTAAAAATAATTAATCTTCTTGCCCAAATAAAAAATAGTCTTGATTCCTTGTGTCTAATTATTTTTAAAAGATTTACTAAAAATATCAATCTTTCTTGCCCAAATAAAAAATATTCTTGATTCCTTGTGTCTGATATTTTTAGTAAATCCTTTAAAAATAATTAATCTTCTTGCCCAAATAAAAAATATTCTTGATTCCTTGTGTCTGATATTTTTAGTAAATCCTTTAAAAATAATTAATCTTCTTGCACAAATAAAAAATATTCTTGATTCTTTGTGTCTGATATGTTTAGTAAATCTTTTAAAAATAATTAATCTTTCTTGCCCAAATAAAAAATATTCTTGATTCCTTGTGTCTGATATTTTTAGTAAATCTTTTAAAAATAATTAATCTTCTTGCCCAAATAAAAAATATTCTTGATTCCTTGTGTCTTATTATTTTTAAAAGATTTACTAAAAATATCAATCTTTCTTGCCCAAATAAAAAATATTCTTGATTCCTTGTGTCTGATATTTTTAGTAAATCTTTTAAAAATAATTAATCTTCTTGCCCAAATAAAAAATATTCTTGATTCCTTGTGTTTGATATTTTTAGTAAATCCTTTAAAAATAATTAATCTTCTTGCCCAAATAAAAAATATTCTTGATTCCTTGTGTCTGATATTTTTAGTAAATCCTTTAAAAATAATTAATCTTCTTGCCTAAATAAAAAATATTCTTGATTCCTTGTGTCTGATATTTTTAGTAAATCTTTTAAAAATAATTAATCTTTCTTGCCCAAATAAAAAATATTCTTGATCCCTTGTGTCTGATATTTTTAGTAAATCCTTTCAAAATAATTAATCTTTCTTGCCCAAACAAAAAATATTCTTGATGCCTTGTGTCTGATATTTTTATGAAATCTTTTAAAAATAATTAATCTTCTTGTCCAAATAAAAAATATTCTTTGATCCATTGTTTCTGATATTTTTAGTAAATCCTTTAAAAATAATTAATCTTCTTGCCTAAATGAAAAATATTCTTGATTCCTTGTGTCTGATATTTTTAGTAAATCCTTTAAAAATAATTAATCTTCTTGCCTAAATAAAAAATATTCTTGATTCCTTGTGTCTGATATTTTTAGTAAATCCTTTAAAAATAATTAATCTTTCTTGCCTAAATAAAAAATATTCTTGATTCCTTGTTTCTGATATTTTTAGTAAATACTTTAAAAATAATTAATCTTCTTGCCTAAATAAAAAATATTCTTGATTCCTTGTGTCTGATATTTTTAGTAAATCCTTTAAAAATAATTAATCTTCTTGCCTAAATAAAAAATATTCTTGATTCCTTGTTTCTGATATTTTTAGTAAATCCTTTAAAAAATAATTAATCTTCTTGCCCAAATAAAAAATATTCTTGATTCCTTGTTTCTGATATTTTTAGTAAATCCTTTAAAAATAATTAATCTTCTTGCACAAATAAAAAATATTCTTGATTCTTTGTGTCTGATATGTTTAGTAAATCTTTTAAAAATAATTAATCTTTCTTGCCCAAATAAAAAATATTCTTGATTCCTTGTGTCTGATATTTTTAGTAAATCTTTTAAAAATAATTAATCTTCTTGCCCAAATAAAAAATATTCTTGATTCCTTGTGTCTTATTATTTTTAAAAGATTTACTAAAAATATCAATCTTTCTTGCCCAAATAAAAAATATTCTTGATTCCTTGTGTCTGATATTTTTAGTAAATCTTTTAAAAATAATTAATCTTCTTGCCCAAATAAAAAATATTCTTGATTCCTTGTGTTTGATATTTTTAGTAAATCCTTTAAAAATAATTAATCTTCTTGCCCAAATAAAAAATATTCTTGATTCCTTGTGTCTGATATTTTTAGTAAATCCCTTAAAAATAATTAATCTTCTTGCCTAAATAAAAAATATTCTTGATTCCTTGTGTCTGATATTTTTAGTAAATCTTTTAAAAATAATTAATCTTTCTTGCCCAAATAAAAAATATTCTTGATCCCTTGTGTCTGATATTTTTAGTAAATCCTTTCAAAATAATTAATCTTTCTTGCCCAAATAAAAAATATTCTTGATTCCTTGTGTCTGATATTTTTAGTAAATCTTTTAAAAATAATTAATCTTCTTGTCCAAATAAAAAATATTCTTTGATCCATTGTTTCTGATATTTTTAGTAAATCCTTTAAAAATAATTAATCTTCTTGCCTAAATGAAAAATATTCTTGATTCCTTGTGTCTGATATTTTTAGTAAATCCTTTAAAAATAATTAATCTTCTTGCCTAAATAAAAAATATTCTTGATTCCTTGTGTCTGATATTTTTAGTAAATCCTTTAAAAATAATTAATCTTTCTTGCCTAAATAAAAAATATTCTTGATTCCTTGTTTCTGATATTTTTAGTAAATCCTTTAAAAATAATTAATCTTCTTGCCTAAATATAAAATATTCTTGATTCCTTGTGTCTGATATTTTTAGTAAATCCTTTAAAAATAATTAATCTTCTTGCCTAAATAAAAAATATTCTTGATTCCTTGTTTCTGATATTTTTAGTAAATCCTTTAAAAAATAATTAATCTTCTTGCCCAAATAAAAAATATTCTTGATTCCTTGTTTCTGATATTTTTAGTAAATCCTTTAAAAATAATTAATCTTCTTGCACAAATAAAAAATATTCTTGATTCCTTGTGTCTGATATGTTTAGTAAATCTTTTAAAAATAATTAATCTTTCTTGCCTAAATAAAAAATATTCTTGATCCCTTGTTTCTGATATTTTTAGTAAATCCTTTAAAAATAATTAATCTTCTTGCCTAAATAAAAAATATTCTTGATTCCTTGTGTCTGATATTTTTAGTAAATCCTTTAAAAATAATTAATCTTTCTTGCCTAAATAAAAAACATTCTTGATTCCTTGTTTCTGATATTTTTAGTAAATCCTTTAAAAATAATTAATCTTCTTGCCCAAATAAAAAATATTCTTGATTCCTTGTGTCTGATATTTTTAGTAAATCCTTTAAAAATAATTAATCTTCTTGCCCAAATAAAAAATATTCTTGATTCTTTGTGTCTGATATGTTTAGTAAATCTTTTAAAAATAATTAATCTTTCTTGCCCAAATAAAAAATATTCTTGATTCCTTGTGTCTGATATTTTTAGTAAATCCTTTAAAAATAATTAATCTTCTTGCCTAAATAAAAAATATTCTTGATTCCTTGTGTCTGATATTTTTAGTAAATCCTTTAAAAATAATTAATCTTCTTGCCCAAATAAAAAATATTCTTGATCCCTTGTTTCTGATATTTTTAGTAAATCTATGGCCGGGGTGGAAGTGTTTGTTATGGCGGGAGATTCAAAAGGAGAACAAAGGGTTTTTGGATTTTAACCACAGTCGCGAAGGATTTCGGACAAATGGTTTTGCGATTATGAATCCCCCAGCCATAGGTAGTGTGATAGATGCCTTTATAACTGCATGTAATCACACCATTAATCTTCCACCATCGGACCACGTGGGGATTAAATAAAACAGTTTAAGATAACCAAGATGAAGGAAGAAAACATTAAACTTACCTTAAAGAAAGCGAAGGAATTAGGAAGCTATACACATATACGAATAGGCGTTAATAAAAAAGGAAAGGAATAACATTTTAGTAACAAAACAATTTATTTACTATTTAGAAGAGAGTATAAGTTCATTATTGGAGCGTGTGATGCGATGCGTGTTGAATGTCAGTTGGGTGGCCATTTTGTGAATGGTGAATGTGTGAAGGAAAAAGTTCGTTGGGAATGAAAGGAAATGTTCATCAAATTGATAGATAGATTTTTTTGAATCGAAAGGGTTACCTTTCTCTTCCCCTCCTCCTCCACACAGCTCGTTCGAGCTGGTGGGGGGGGGAATCGCCGAGAGTTCTTTGTGCGTTCTTGGTCTCCGGACGCTGAAGGAAAAAAGAGAGAGAGGAAAGGAACGTCCCCTTCTTTATAGATTTAAGATCACGTATGGCCGAGCTGACCTGTCGGCCGCCCATTGGTCAGAAACCTCTGGCCACCGTGAATAGGCGAGATTTCGCGAGTCTCACCACCAGAGGCAAAGAAGGGTCAAACAAAGATAAGAAAGAAAGAAAGGAAGAAAGGGAGAGAGTAAGCCGAACGAACCTAGAAAGAAAAGGGGTAGCTAAACAGGCTAGCCTTTTCCTCAATGCCCGCTCGTCTCCTCTGCCACAATAGTCCCCCACCAGTAAGCGGAGCTTATCCGATAGACACCACCCTATTTCGATTTTACTTTTATGTATTTTTTTTTATTATATATATAACAACAATCTTTATCAGCGAGGATTTAGCGTTCATTCCGGGATGGATGAAGCTGAAGTTATATGGGTGTTCCAGCAAAATTAGCGTTCGCGGGCGAAATTTTAATTTTTGTGCACATTGAGATTTTCCGCCACGCGAAGCTGGTATTGTTTGTAGTTTTAGTTTTCGGATGTGTATTTTTCTGCTGGAACTTAGCGTTCACCTAGAGATTCTTGTGCTGATGAAATATCAGGAGAAAGAAATGTCTCTAGACGAAGCTGGGTATTTTTAGGAAACAATCTTTAGGCTTGCGTCGAAATTTGGTCGCGTTCGTGCAAGTATTCTTTAGCTGATACAAATTTTCTCAGGTTGTAGATTTCTCACACGAAGCTGTATTTGGCTTGGGAGATTCAACGCTTGGCGCCTTTTGTTGCTTCCATTGTTCCTCAACTGATAAGACTATCATCATTATTATTATTTTTTTTTTTTTTTTGGTTGTCGGGTTGACGTCATTAATTTTTCATTAAAAAAAATTTTTTTTTTGTAGCTCCATTTTTTTTTTTTTTTAAATGGCGTTTGGCGGGAATTTTTCATTGTCCGGCATATTTGCGCCATGTGGGAAGATTCCTGTTTTTTATAGAGAGATTTGATTTTTTTTTTTTTTTTGTGTAGACCCATCTCTCCTTGTCTCGCGAAAAGCACATTCCTTCTTTGTTCAGTGAAAGGATGTTTTTTTTTTTTTTTGTTTCGTTAAAATTTGTTTTTGAAAGAAGTTTTTTTTTTTTTGTAATAAAATATTCTTGTGTTTTTTGTTAGAAATGATTTTTGTTTTTCAAGATTCTTGCGTTGCTTCGTGAAAAGGATTGTTTTGTTGTTGTTGTTGAAAGGGATTTTGTTTGTTCTATGAAAAAGGATTTTTTTTTTTTTTTTTTTTTTTTTTGTTGAAAGGAATTTTGTTGTTTGTTTTACGAAGATTTTTTTTTGTTTTTGTTTTTTTTTTGTTGAAAGAGATTTTTTTTTTTGTGATGTGAGACGCTCATTTTTTTTCTGTTAAGTTCGTAGACTTGTATTTTCTTCGTATATGAATTTTTGTTTTTTTTTCGTTTAACTTACTGCCGTATTCTATTCTAAGTTTCCTTCGCTAAATAAGATTAATATTTAAATTTATTTGTTTGTCTTTAAGTTTAGAAATGGTTATCTTATTTTTTTATTTATTTATTTGTATCTTAAAATTTAATCAGAAGGATTTGTATTTATGTTATCGTAGAAGGATTTAGTTAGCGTGTTAACGTCGAAGAGGTCACCAATTATGGCCGGGGTGGAAGAGTGTTTATGGCGGGAGATTCAAAAGGAGAACAAAGGGTTTTTGGATTTTAACCACAGTCGCGAAGGATTTCGGACAAATGGTTTTGCGATTATGAATCCCCCAGCCATAGGTAGTGTGATAGATGCCTTTATAACTGCATGTAATCACACCATTAATCTTCCACCATCGGACCACGTGGGGATTAAATAAAACAGTTTAAGATAACCAAGATGAAGGAAGAAAACATTAAACTTACCTTAAAGAAAGCGAAGGAATTAGGAAGCTATACACATATACGAATAGGCGTTAATAAAAAAGGAAAGGAATAACATTTTAGTAACAAAACAATTTATTTACTATTTAGAAGAGAGTATAAGTTCATTATTGGAGCGTGTGATGCGATGCGTGTTGAATGTCAGTTGGGTGGCCATTTTGTGAATGGTGAATGTGTGAAGGAAAAAGTTCGTTGGGAATGAAAGGAAATGTTCATCAAATTGATAGATAGATTTTTTTGAATCGAAAGGGTTACCTTTCTCTTCCCCTCCTCCTCCACACAGCTCGTTCGAGCTGGTGGGGGGGGGGAATCGCCGAGAGTTCTTTGTGCGTTCTTGGTCTCCGGACGCTGAAGGAAAAAAGAGAGAGAGGAAAGGAACGTCCCCTTCTTTATAGATTTAAGATCACGTATGGCCGAGCTGACCTGTCGGCCGCCCATTGGTCAGAAACCTCCGGCCACCGTGAATAGGCGAGATTTCGCGAGTCTCACCACCAGAGGCAAAGAAGGGTCAAACAAAGATAAGAAAGAAAGAAAGGAAGAAAGGGAGAGAGTAAGCCGAACGAACCTAGAAAGAAAAGGGGTAGCTAAACAGGCTAGCCTTTTCCTCAATGCCCGCTCGTCTCCTCTGCCACAAATCCTTTAAAAATAATTAATCTTCTTGCCTAAATAAAAAATATTCTTGATTCCTTGTGTCTGATATTTTTAGTAAATCCTTTAAAAATAATTAATCTTCTTGCCTAAATAAAAAACATTCTTGATTCCTTGTTTCTGATATTTTTAGTAAATCCTTTAAAAATAATTAATCTTCTTGCCCAAATAAAAAATATTCTTGATTCCTTGTGTCTGATATTTTTAGTTAATCCTTTAAAAATAATTAATCTTCTTGCGTAAATAAAAAATATTCTTAATTCCTTGTGTCTGATATTTTTAGTAAATCCTTTAAAAATAATTAATCTTTTTTGCCTAAATAAAAAATATTCTTGATTCCTTGTTTCTGATATTTTTAGTAAATCCTTTAAAAATAATTAATCTTCTTGCCTAAATAAAAAATATTCTTGATTCCTTGTGTCTGATATTTTTAGTAAATCCTTTAAAAATAATTAATCTTCTTGCCCAAATAAAAAATATTCTTGATTCTTTGTGTCTGATATGTTTAGTAAATCTTTTAAAAATAATTAATCTTTCTTGCCCAAATAAAAAATATTCTTGATTCCTTGTGTCTGATATTTTTAGTAAATCTTTTAAAAATAATTAATCTTCTTGCCCAAATAAAAAATATTCTTGATTCCTTGTGTCTAATTATTTTTAAAAGATTTACTAAAAATATCAATCTTTCTTGCCCAAATAAAAAATATTCTTGATTCCTTGTGTCTGATATTTTTAGTAAATCTTTTAAAAATAATTAATCTTCTTGCCCAAATAAAAAATATTCTTGATTCCTTGTGTCTGATATTTTTAGTAAATCCTTTAAAAATAATTAATCTTCTTGCCCAAATAAAAAATATTCTTGATTTCTTGTGTCTGATATTTTTAGTAAATCTTTTAAAAATAATTAATCTTCTTGCCCAAATAAAAAATATTCTTGATTCCTTGTGTCTGATATTTTTAGTAAATCCTTTAAAAATAATTAATCTTCTTGCCCAAATAAAAAATATTCTTGATTCCTTGTGTCTGATATGTTTAGTAAATCCTTTAAAAATAATTAATCTTCTTGCCTAAATAAAAAATATTCTTGATTCCTTGTGTCTGATATATTTAGTAAATCCTTTAAAAATAATTAATCTTCTTGCCCAAATAAAAAATATTCTTGATTCCTTGTGTCTAATTATTTTTAAAAGATTTACTAAAAATATCAATCTTTCTTGCCCAAATAAAAAATATTCTTGATTCCTTGTGTCTGATATTTTTAGTAAATCTTTTAAAAATAATTAATCTTCTTGCCCAAATAAAAAATATTCTTGATTCCTTGTGTCTGATATTTTTAGTAAATCCTTTAAAAATAATTAATCTTCTTGCCCAAATAAAAAATATTCTTGATTTCTTGTGTCTGATATTTTTAGTAAATCTTTTAAAAATAATTAATCTTCTTGCCCAAATAAAAAATATTCTTGATTCCTTGTGTCTGATATTTTTAGTAAATCCTTTAAAAATAATTAATCTTCTTGCCCAAATAAAAAATATTCTTGATTCCTTGTGTCTGATATGTTTAGTAAATCCTTTAAAAATAATTAATCTTCTTGCCTAAATAAAAAATATTCTTGATTCCTTGTGTCTGATATTTTTAGTAAATCCTTTAAAAATAATTAATCTTCTTGCCCAAATAAAAAATATTCTTGATTCCTTGTGTCTGATATTTTTAGTAAATCTTTTAAATATAATTAATCTTCTTGCCCAAATAAAAAATATTCTTTGATTCCTTGTTTCTGATATTTTTAGTAAATCCTTTAAAAATAATTAATCTTCTTGCCTAAATAAAAAATATTCTTGATTCCTTGTGTCTGATATTTTTAGTAAATCCTTTAAAAATAATTAATCTTCTTGCCTAAATAAAAAATATTCTTGATTCCTTGTTTCTGATATTTTTAGTAAATCCTTTAAAAATAATTAATCTTCTTGCCTAAATAAAAAATATTCTTGATTCCTTGTGTCTGATATTTTTAGTAAATCCTTTAAAAATAATTAATCTTCTTGCCTAAATAAAAAATATTCTTGATTCCTTGTTTCTGATATTTTTAGTAAATCCTTTAAAAAGAATTAATCTTCTTGCCCAAATAAAAAATATTCTTGATTCCTTGTTTCTGATATTTTTAGTAAATCCTTTAAAAATAATTAATCTTCTTGCACAAATAAAAAATATTCTTGATCCCTTGTGTCTGATATTTTTAGTAAATCCTTTAAAAATAATTAATCTTTTTTGCCTAAATAAAAAATATTCTTGATTCCTTGTTTCTGATATTTTTAGTAAATCCTTTAAAAATAATTAATCTTCTTGCCTAAATAAAAAATATTCTTGATTCCTTGTGTCTGATATTTTTAGTAAATCCTTTAAAAATAATTAATCTTCTTGCCCAAATAAAAAATATTCTTGATTCTTTGTGTCTGATATGTTTAGTAAATCTTTTAAAAATAATTAATCTTTCTTGCCCAAATAAAAAATATTCTTGATTCCTTGTGTCTGATATTTTTAGTAAATCTTTTAAAAATAATTAATCTTCTTGCCCAAATAAAAAATATTCTTGATTCCTTGTGTCTAATTATTTTTAAAAGATTTACTAAAAATATCAATCTTTCTTGCCCAAATAAAAAATATTCTTGATTCCTTGTGTCTGATATTTTTAGTAAATCTTTTAAAAATAATTAATCTTCTTGCCCAAATAAAAAATATTCTTGATTCCTTGTGTCTGATATTTTTAGTAAATCCTTTAAAAATAATTAATCTTCTTGCCCAAATAAAAAATATTCTTGATTTCTTGTGTCTGATATTTTTAGTAAATCTTTTAAAAATAATTAATCTTCTTGCCCAAATAAAAAATATTCTTGATTCCTTGTGTCTGATATTTTTAGTAAATCCTTTAAAAATAATTAATCTTCTTGCCCAAATAAAAAATATTCTTGATTCCTTGTGTCTGATATGTTTAGTAAATCCTTTAAAAATAATTAATCTTCTTGCCTAAATAAAAAATATTCTTGATTCCTTGTGTCTGATATATTTAGTAAATCCTTTAAAAATAATTAATCTTCTTGCCCAAATAAAAAATATTCTTGATTCCTTGTGTCTAATTATTTTTAAAAGATTTACTAAAAATATCAATCTTTCTTGCCCAAATAAAAAATATTCTTGATTCCTTGTGTCTGATATTTTTAGTAAATCTTTTAAAAATAATTAATCTTCTTGCCCAAATAAAAAATATTCTTGATTCCTTGTGTCTGATATTTTTAGTAAATCCTTTAAAAATAATTAATCTTCTTGCCCAAATAAAAAATATTCTTGATTTCTTGTGTCTGATATTTTTAGTAAATCTTTTAAAAATAATTAATCTTCTTGCCCAAATAAAAAATATTCTTGATTCCTTGTGTCTGATATTTTTAGTAAATCCTTTAAAAATAATTAATCTTCTTGCCCAAATAAAAAATATTCTTGATTCCTTGTGTCTGATATGTTTAGTAAATCCTTTAAAAATAATTAATCTTCTTGCCTAAATAAAAAATATTCTTGATTCCTTGTGTCTGATATTTTTAGTAAATCCTTTAAAAATAATTAATCTTCTTGCCCAAATAAAAAATATTCTTGATTCCTTGTGTCTGATATTTTTAGTAAATCTTTTAAATATAATTAATCTTCTTGCCCAAATAAAAAATATTCTTTGATTCCTTGTTTCTGATATTTTTAGTAAATCCTTTAAAAATAATTAATCTTCTTGCCTAAATAAAAAATATTCTTGATTCCTTGTGTCTGATATTTTTAGTAAATCCTTTAAAAATAATTAATCTTCTTGCCTAAATAAAAAATATTCTTGATTCCTTGTTTCTGATATTTTTAGTAAATCCTTTAAAAATAATTAATCTTCTTGCCTAAATAAAAAATATTCTTGATTCCTTGTGTCTGATATTTTTAGTAAATCCTTTAAAAATAATTAATCTTCTTGCCTAAATAAAAAATATTCTTGATTCCTTGTTTCTGATATTTTTAGTAAATCCTTTAAAAATAATTAATCTTCTTGCCCAAATAAAAAATATTCTTGATTCCTTGTTTCTGATATTTTTAGTAAATCCTTTAAAAATAATTAATCTTCTTGCACAAATAAAAAATATTCTTGATCCCTTGTGTCTGATATTTTTAGTAAATCCTTTAAAAATAATTAATCTTCTTGCTTAAATGAAAAATATTCTTGATTTCTTGTGTCTGATATTTTTAGTAAATCTTTTAAAAATATTTAATCTTCTTGCCCAAATAAAAAATATTCTTGATTCCTTGTGTCTGATATTTTTAGTAAATCCTTTAAAAATAATTAATCTTCTTGCCCAAATAAAAAATATTCTTGATTCCTTGTGTCTGATATTTTTAGTAAATCCTTTAAAAATAATTAATCTTCTTGCCTAAATAAAAAATATTCTTGATTCCTTGTGTCTGATATTTTTAGTAAATCCTTTAAAAATAATTAATCTTCTTGCCCAAATAAAAAATATTCTTGATTCCTTGTGTCTGATATTTTTAGTAAATCTTTTAAAAATAATTAATCTTCTTGCCCAAATAAAAAATATTCTTTGATTCCTTGTTTCTGATATTTTTAGTATATCCTTTAAAAATAATTAATCTTCTTGCCCAAATAAAAAATATTCTTGATTCCTTGTGTCTGATATTTTTAGTAAATCCTTTAAAAATAATTAATCTTCTTGCCTAAATAAAAAATATTCTTGATTCCTTGTTTCTGATATTTTTAGTAAATCCTTTAAAAATAATTAATCTTTCTGCCCAAATAAAAAATATTCTTGATTCCTTGTTTCTGATATTTTTAGTAAATCCTTTAAAAATAATTAATCTTCTTGCACAAATAAAAAATATTCTTGATCCCTTGTGTCTGATATTTTTAGTAAATCCTTTAAAAATAATTAATCTTCTTGCCCAAATGAAAAATATTCTTGATTCCTTGTGTCTGATATGTTTAGTAAATCTTTTAAATATAATTAATCTTCTTGCCCAAATAAAAAATATTCTTTGATTCCTTGTTTCTGATATTTTTAGTAAATCCTTTAAAAATAATTAATCTTCTTGCCTAAATAAAAAATATTCTTGTTTCTTTGTGTCTGATATTTTTAGTAAATCCTTTAAAAATAATTAATCTTCTTGCCTAAATAAAAAATATTCTTGATTCCTTGTTTCTGATATTTTTAGTAAATCCTTTAAAAATAATTAATCTTCTTGCCTAAATAAAAAATATTCTTGATTCCTTGTTTCTGATATTTTTAGTAAATCCTTTAAAAATAATTAATCTTCTTGCCCAAATAAAAAATATTCTTGATTCCTTGTTTCTGATATTTTTAGTAAATCCTTTAAAAATAATTAATCTTCTTGCACAAATAAAAAATATTCTTGATCCCTTGTGTCTGATATTTTTAGTAAATCCTTTAAAAATAATTAATCTTCTTGCCCAAATGAAAAATATTCTTGATTTCTTGTGTCTGATATTTTTAGTAAATCCTTTAAAAATAATTAATCTTCTTGCCCAAATGAAAAATATTCTTGATTCCTTGTGTCTGATATTTTTAGTAAATCCTTTAAAAATAATTAATCTTCTTGCCCAAATGAAAAATATTCTTGATTCCTTGTGTCTGATATGTTTAGTAAATCTTTTAAATATAATTAATCTTCTTGCCCAAATAAAAAATATTCTTTGATTCCTTGTTTCTGATATTTTTAGTAAATCCTTTAAAAATAATTAATCTTCTTGCCTAAATAAAAAATATTCTTGTTTCTTTGTGTCTGATATTTTTAGTAAATCCTTTAAAAATAATTAATCTCCTTGCCTAAATAAAAAATATTCTTGATTCCTTGTTTCTGATATTTTTAGTAAATCCTTTAAAAATAATTAATCTTCTTGCCTAAATAAAAAATATTCTTGATTCCTTGTGTCTGATATTTTTAGTAAATCCTTTAAAAATAATTAATCTTCTTGCCTAAATAAAAAATATTCTTGATTCCTTGTTTCTGATATTTTTAGTAAATCCTTTAAAAATAATTAATCTTCTTGCCCAAATAAAAAATATTCTTGATTCCTTGTTTCTGATATTTTTAGTAAATCCTTTAAAAATAATTAATCTTCTTGCACAAATAAAAAATATTCTTGATCCCTTGTGTCTGATATTTTTAGTAAATCCTTTAAAAATAATTAATCTTCTTGCCCAAATGAAAAATATTCTTGATTTCTTGTGTCTGATATTTTTAGTAAATCTTTTACAAATATTTAATTTTCTTGCCCAAATAAAAAATATTCTTGATTCCTTGTGTCTGATATTTTTAGTAAATCCTTTAAAAATAATTAATCTTCTTGCCCAAATAAAAAATATTCTTGATTCCTTGTGTCTGATATTTTTAGTAAATCCTTTAAAAATAATTAATCTTCTTGCCTAAATAAAAAATATTCTTGATTCTTTGTGTCTGATATGTTTAGTAAATCTTTTAAAAATAATTAATCTTTCTTGCCCAAATAAAAAATATTCTTGATTCCTTGTGTCTGATATTTTTAGTAAATCTTTTAAAAATAATTAATCTTCTTGCCCAAATAAAAAATATTCTTGATTCCTTGTGTCTAATTATTTTTAAAAGATTTACTAAAAATATCAATCTTTCTTGCCCAAATAAAAAATATTCTTGATTCCTTGTGTCTGATATTTTTAGTAAATCTTTTAAAAATAATTAATCTTCTTGCCCAAATAAAAAATATTCTTGATTCCTTGTGTCTGATATTTTTAGTAAATCCTTTAAAAATAATTAATCTTCTTGCCCAAATAAAAAATATTCTTGATTTCTTGTGTCTGATATTTTTAGTAAATCTTTTAAAAATAATTAATCTTCTTGCCCAAATAAAAAATATTCTTGATTCCTTGTGTCTGATATTTTTAGTAAATCCTTTAAAAATAATTAATCTTCTTGCCCAAATAAAAAATATTCTTGATTCCTTGTGTCTGATATGTTTAGTAAATCCTTTAAAAATAATTAATCTTCTTGCCTAAATAAAAAATATTCTTGATTCCTTGTGTCTGATATATTTAGTAAATCCTTTAAAAATAATTAATCTTCTTGCCCAAATAAAAAATATTCTTGATTCCTTGTGTCTAATTATTTTTAAAAGATTTACTAAAAATATCAATCTTTCTTGCCCAAATAAAAAATATTCTTGATTCCTTGTGTCTGATATTTTTAGTAAATCTTTTAAAAATAATTAATCTTCTTGCCCAAATAAAAAATATTCTTGATTCCTTGTGTCTGATATTTTTAGTAAATCCTTTAAAAATAATTAATCTTCTTGCCCAAATAAAAAATATTCTTGATTTCTTGTGTCTGATATTTTTAGTAAATCTTTTAAAAATAATTAATCTTCTTGCCCAAATAAAAAATATTCTTGATTCCTTGTGTCTGATATTTTTAGTAAATCCTTTAAAAATAATTAATCTTCTTGCCCAAATAAAAAATATTCTTGATTCCTTGTGTCTGATATGTTTAGTAAATCCTTTAAAAATAATTAATCTTCTTGCCTAAATAAAAAATATTCTTGATTCCTTGTGTCTGATATTTTTAGTAAATCCTTTAAAAATAATTAATCTTCTTGCCCAAATAAAAAATATTCTTGATTCCTTGTGTCTGATATTTTTAGTAAATCTTTTAAATATAATTAATCTTCTTGCCCAAATAAAAAATATTCTTTGATTCCTTGTTTCTGATATTTTTAGTAAATCCTTTAAAAATAATTAATCTTCTTGCCTAAATAAAAAATATTCTTGATTCCTTGTGTCTGATATTTTTAGTAAATCCTTTAAAAATAATTAATCTTCTTGCCTAAATAAAAAATATTCTTGATTCCTTGTTTCTGATATTTTTAGTAAATCCTTTGAAAATAATTAATCTTCTTGCCTAAATAAAAAATATTCTTGATTCCTTGTGTCTGATATTTTTAGTAAATCCTTTAAAAATAATTAATCTTCTTGCCTAAATAAAAAATATTCTTGATTCCTTGTTTCTGATATTTTTAGTAAATCATTTAAAAATAATTAATCTTCTTGCCCAAATAAAAAATATTCTTGATTCCTTGTTTCTGATATTTTTAGTAAATCCTTTAAAAATAATTAATCTTCTTGCACAAATAAAAAATATTCTTGATCCCTTGTGTCTGATATTTTTAGTAAATCCTTTAAAAATAATTAATCTTCTTGCCCAAATGAAAAATATTCTTGATTTCTTGTGTCTGATATTTTTAGTAAATCTTTTAAAAATATTTAATCTTCTTGCCCAAATAAAAAATATTCTTGATTCCTTGTGTCTGATATTTTTAGTAAATCCTTTAAAAATAATTAATCTTCTTGCCCAAATAAAAAATATTCTTGATTCCTTGTGTCTGATATTTTTAGTAAATCCTTTAAAAATAATTAATCTTCTTGCCTAAATAAAAAATATTCTTGATTCCTTGTGTCTGATATTTTTAGTAAATCCTTTAAAAATAATTAATCTTCTTGCCCAAATAAAAAATATTCTTGATTCCTTGTGTCTGATATTTTTAGTAAATCTTTTAAAAATAATTAATCTTCTTGCCCAAATAAAAAATATTCTTTGATTCCTTGTTTCTGATATTTTTAGTATATCCTTTAAAAATAATTAATCTTCTTGCCTAAATAAAAAATATTCTTGATTCCTTGTGTCTTATATTTTTAGTAAATCCTTTAAAAATAATTAATCTTCTTGCCTAAATAAAAAATATTCTTGATTCCTTGTGTCTGATATTTTTAGTAAATCCTTTAAAAATAATTAATCTTTCTTGCCTAAATAAAAAATATTCTTGATTCCTTGTTTCTGATATTTTTAGTAAATCCTTTAAAAATAATTAATCTTCTTGCCCAAATAAAAAATATTCTTTGATTCCTTGTTTCTGATACTTTTAGTAAATCCTTTAAAAATAATTAATCTTCTTGCCTAAATAAAAAATATTCTTGATTCCTTGTGTCTGATATTTTTAGTAAATCCTTTAAAAATAATTAATCTTCTTGCCTAAATAAAAAATATTCTTGATTCCTTGTGTCTGATATTTTTAGTAAATCCTTTAAAAATAATTAATCTTCTTGCCCAAATGAAAAATATTCTTGATTTCTTGTGTCTGATATTTTTAGTAAATCTTTTAAAAATATTTAATCTTCTTGCCCAAATTAAAAATATTCTTGATTCCTTGTGTCTGATATTTTTAGTAAATCCTTTAAAAATAATTAATCTTCTTGCCCAAATAAAAAATATTCTTGATTCCTTGTGTCTGATATTTTTAGTAAATCCTTTAAAAATAATTAATCTTCTTGCCTAAATAAAAAATATTCTTGATTCCTTGTGTCTGATATTTTTAGTAAATCCTTTAAAAATAATTAATCTTCTTGCCCAAATAAAAAATATTCTTGATTCCTTGTGTCTGATATTTTTAGTAAATCTTTTAAAAATAATTAATCTTCTTGCCCAAATAAAAAATATTCTTTGATTCCTTGTTTCTGATATTTTTAGTATATCCTTTAAAAATAATTAATCTTCTTGCCTAAATAAAAAATATTCTTGATTCCTTGTGTCTTATATTTTTAGTAAATCCTTTAAAAATAATTAATCTTCTTGCCTAAATAAAAAATATTCTTGATTCCTTGTGTCTGATATTTTTAGTAAATCCTTTGAAAATAATTAATCTTTCTTGCCTAAATAAAAAATATTCTTGATTCCTTGTTTCTGATATTTTTAGTAAATCCTTTAAAAATAATTAATCTTCTTGCCTAAATAAAAAATATTCTTGATTCCTTGTGTCTGATATTTTTAGTAAATCCTTTAAAAATAATTAATCTTCTTGCCTAAATAAAAAATATTCTTGATTCCTTGTTTCTGATATTTTTAGTAAATCCTTTAAAAATAATTAATCTTCTTGCCCAAATAAAAAATATTCTTGATTCCTTGTTTCTGATATTTTTAGTAAATCCTTTAAAAATAATTAATCTTCTTGCACAAATAAAAAATATTCTTGATACCTTGTGTCTGATATTTTTAGTAAATCCTTTAAAAATAATTAATCTTCTTGCCCAAATGAAAAATATTCTTGATTCCTTGTGTCTGATATGTTTAGTAAATCTTTTAAATATAATTAATCTTCTTGCCCAAATAAAAAATATTCTTTGATTCCTTGTTTCTGATATTTTTAGTAAATCCTTTAAAAATAATTAATCTTCTTGCCTAAATAAAAAATATTCTTGTTTCTTTGTGTCTGATATTTTTAGTAAATCCTTTAAAAATAATTAATCTTCTTGCCTAAATAAAAAATATTCTTGATTCCTTGTTTCTGATATTTTTAGTAAATCCTTTAAAAATAATTAATCTTCTTGCCTAAATAAAAAATATTCTTGATTCCTTGTGTCTGATATTTTTAGTAAATCCTTTAAAAATAATTAATCTTCTTGCCTAAATAAAAAATATTCTTGATTCCTTGTTTCCGATATTTTTAGTAAATCCTTTAAAAATAATTAATCTTCTTGCCCAAATAAAAAATATTCTTGATTCCTTGTTTCTGATATTTTTAGTAAATCCTTTAAAAATAATTAATCTTCTTGCACAAATAAAAAATATTCTTGATCCCTTGTGTCTGATATTTTTAGTAAATCCTTTAAAAATAATTAATCTTCTTGCCCAAATGAAAAATATTCTTGATTTCTTGTGTCTGATATTTTTAGTAAATCTTTTACAAATATTTAATCTTCTTGCCCAAATAAAAAATATTCTTGATTCCTTGTGTCTGATATTTTTAGTAAATCCTTTAAAAATAATTAATCTTCTTGCCCAAATAAAAAATATTCTTGATTCCTTGTGTCTGATATTTTTAGTAAATCCTTTAAAAATAATTAATCTTCTTGCCTAAATAAAAAATATTCTTGATTCCTTGTGTCTGATATTTTTAGTAAATCCTTTAAAAATAATTAATCTTCTTGCCCAAATAAAAAATATTCTTGATTCCTTGTGTCTGATATTTTTAGTAAATCTTTTAAAAATAATTAATCTTCTTGCCCAAATAAAAAATATTCTTTGATTCCTTGTTTATGATATTTTTAGTATATCCTTTAAAAATAATTAATCTTCTTGCCTAAATAAAAAATAATCTTTGATTCCTTGTGTCTGATATTTTTAGTAAATCCTTTAAAAATAATTAATCTTCTTGCCTAAATAAAAAATATTCTTGATTCCTTGTGTCTGATATTTTTAGTAAATCCTTTAAAAATAATTAATCTTTCTTGCCTAAATAAAAAATATTCTTGATTCCTTGTTTCTGATATTTTTAGTAAATCCTTTAAAAATAATTAATCTTCTTGCCTAAATAAAAAATATTCTTGATTCCTTGTTTCTGATATTTTTAGTAAATCCTTTAAAAATAATTAATCTTCGTGCCCAAATAAAAAATATTCTTGATTCCTTGTGTCTGATATTTTTAGTAAATCCTTTAAAAATAATTAATCTTCTTGCGTAAATAAAAAATATTCTTGATTCCTTGTGTCTGATATTTTTAGTAAATCCTTTAAAAATAATTAATCTTTCTTGCCTAAATAAAAAATATTGTTGATTCCTTGTTTCTGATATTTTTAGTAAATCCTTTAAAAATAATTAATCTTCTTGCCTAAATAAAAAATATTCTTGATTCCTTGTGTCTGATATTTTTAGTAAATCCTTTAAAAATAATTAATCTTCTTGCCCAAATAAAAAATATTCTTGATCCCTTGTTTCTGATATTTTTAGTAAATCCTTTAAAAATAATTAATCTTCTTGCCCAAATAAAAAATATTCTTGATTCCTTGTGTCTGATATTTTTAGTAAATCCTTTAAAAATAATTAATCTTCTTGCGTAAATAAAAAATATTCTTGATTCCTTGTGTCTGATATTTTTAGTAAATCCTTTAAAAATAATTAATCTTTCTTGCCTAAATAAAAAATATTCTTGATTCCTTGTTTCTGATATTTTTAGTAAATCCTTTAAAAATAATTAATCTTCTTGCCTAAATAAAAAATATTCTTGATTCCTTGTGTCTGATATTTTTAGTAAATCCTTTAAAAATAATTAATCTTCTTGCCCAAATAAAAAATATTCTTGATTCCTTGTGTCTAATTATTTTTAAAAGATTTACTAAAAATATCAATCTTTCTTGCCCAAATAAAAAATATTCTTGATTCCTTGTGTCTGATATTTTTAGTAAATCCTTTAAAAATAATTAATCTTCTTGCCTAAATAAAAAATATTCTTGATTCCTTGTGTCTGATATTTTTAGTAAATCCTTTAAAAATAATTAATCTTCTTGCACAAATAAAAAATATTCTTGATTCTTTGTGTCTGATATGTTTAGTAAATCTTTTAAAAATAATTAATCTTTCTTGCCCAAATAAAAAATATTCTTGATTCCTTGTTTCTGATATTTTTAGTAAATCCTTTAAAAATAATTAATCTTCGTGCCCAAATAAAAAATATTCTTGATTCCTTGTGTCTGATATTTTTAGTAAATCCTTTAAAAATAATTAATCTTCTTGCGTAAATAAAAAATATTGTTGATTCCTTGTTTCTGATATTTTTAGTAAATCCTTTAAAAATAATTAATCTTCTTGCCTAAATAAAAAATATTCTTGATTCCTTGTGTCTGATATGTTTAGTAAATCTTTTAAAAATAATTAATCTTTCTTGCCTAAATAAAAAATATTCTTGATCCATTGTGTCTGATATTTTTAGTAAATCCTTTAAAAATAATTAATCTTCTTGCCCAAATAAAAAATATTCTTGATTCCTTGTGTCTGATATTTTTAGTAAATCCTTTAAAAATAATTAATCTTCTTGCCTAAATAAAAAATATTCTTGATTCCTTGTGTCTTATATTTTTAGTAAATCCTTTAAAAATAATTAATCTTCTTGCCCAAATAAAAAATATTCTTGATCCCTTGTTTCTGATATTTTTAGTAAATCCTTTAAAAATAATTAATCTTCTTGCCTTAATAAAAAATATTCTTGATTCCTTGTGTCTGATATTTTTAGTAAATCCTTTACAAATAATTAATCTTTCTTGCCTAAATAAAAAACATTCTTGATTCCTTGTTTCTGATATTTTTAGTAAATCCTTTAAAAATAATTAATCTTCGTGCCCAAATAAAAAATATTCTTGATTCCTTGTGTCTGATATTTTTAGTAAATCCTTTAAAAATAATTAATCTTCTTGCGTAAATAAAAAATATTGTTGATTCCTTGTTTCTGATATTTTTAGTAAATCCTTTAAAAATAATTAATCTTCTTGCCTAAATAAAAAATATTCTTGATTCCTTGTGTCTGATATGTTTAGTAAATCTTTTAAAAATAATTAATCTTTCTTGCCTAAATAAAAAATATTCTTGATCCATTGTGTCTGATATTTTTAGTAAATCCTTTAAAAATAATTAATCTTCTTGCCCAAATAAAAAATATTCTTGATTCCTTGTGTCTGATATTTTTAGTAAATCCTTTAAAAATAATTAATCTTCTTGCCTAAATAAAAAATATTCTTGATTCCTTGTGTCTTATATTTTTAGTAAATCCTTTAAAAATAATTAATCTTCTTGCCCAAATAAAAAATATTCTTGATCCCTTGTTTCTGATATTTTTAGTAAATCCTTTAAAAATAATTAATCTTCTTGCCTTAATAAAAAATATTCTTGATTCCTTGTGTCTGATATTTTTAGTAAATCCTTTACAAATAATTAATCTTTCTGGCCTAAATAAAAAACATTCTTGATTCCTTGTTTCTGATATTTTTAGTAAATCCTTTAAAAATAATTAATCTTCGTGCCCAAATAAAAAATATTCTTGATTCCTTGTGTCTGATATTTTTAGTAAATCCTTTAAAAATAATTAATCTTCTTGCGTAAATAAAAAATATTCTTGATTCCTTGTGTCTGATATTTTTAGTAAATCCTTTAAAAATAATTAATCTTTCTTGCCTAAATAAAAAATATTGTTGATTCCTTGTTTCTGATATTTTTAGTAAATCCTTTAAAAATAATTAATCTTCTTGCCTAAATAAAAAATATTCTTGATTCCTTGTGTCTGATATTTTTAGTAAATCCTTTAAAAATAATTAATCTTCTTGCCCAAATAAAAAATATTCTTGATCCCTTGTTTCTGATATTTTTAGTAAATCCTTTAAAAATAATTAATCTTCTTGCCCAAATAAAAAATATTCTTGATTCCTTGTGTCTGATATTTTTAGTAAATCCTTTAAAAATAATTAATCTTCTTGCGTAAATAAAAAATATTCTTGATTCCTTGTGTCTGATATTTTTAGTAAATCCTTTAAAAATAATTAATCTTTCTTGCCTAAATAAAAAATATTCTTGATTCCTTGTTTCTGATATTTTTAGTAAATCCTTTAAAAATAATTAATCTTCTTGCCTAAATAAAAAATATTCTTGATTCCTTGTGTCTGATATTTTTAGTAAATCCTTTAAAAATAATTAATCTTCTTGCCCAAATAAAAAATATTCTTGATTCTTTGTGTCTGATATGTTTAGTAAATCTTTTAAAAATAATTAATCTTTCTTGCCCAAATAAAAAGTATTCTTGATTCCTTGTGTCTGATATTTTTAGTAAATCTTTTAAAAATAATTAATCTTCTTGCCCAAATAAAAAATATTCTTGATTCCTTGTGTCTAATTATTTTTAAAAGATTTACTAAAAATATCAATCTTTCTTGCCCAAATAAAAAATATTCTTGATTCCTTGTGTCTGATATTTTTAGTAAATCCTTTAAAAATAATTAATCTTCTTGCCTAAATAAAAAATATTCTTGATTCCTTGTGTCTGATATTTTTAGTAAATCCTTTAAAAATAATTAATCTTCTTGCACAAATAAAAAATATTCTTGATTCTTTGTGTCTGATATGTTTAGTAAATCTTTTAAAAATAATTAATCTTTCTTGCCCAAATAAAAAATATTCTTGATTCCTTGTTTCTGATATTTTTAGTAAATCCTTTAAAAATAATTAATCTTCGTGCCCAAATAAAAAATATTCTTGATTCATTGTGTCTGATATTTTTAGTAAATCCTTTAAAAATAATTAATCTTCTTGCGTAAATAAAAAATATTGTTGATTCCTTGTTTCTGATATTTTTAGTAAATCCTTTAAAAATAATTAATCTTCTTGCCTAAATAAAAAATATTCTTGATTCCTTGTGTCTGATATGTTTAGTAAATCTTTTAAAAATAATTAATCTTTCTTGCCTAAATAAAAAATATTCTTGATCCATTGTGTCTGATATTTTTAGTAAATCCTTTAAAAATAATTAATCTTCTTGCCCAAATAAAAAATATTCTTTGATTCCTTGTTTCTGATATTTTTAGTATATCCTTTAAAAATAATTAATCTTCTTGCCTAAATAAAAAATAATCTTTGATTCCTTGTGTCTGATATTTTTAGTAAATCCTTTAAAAATAATTAATCTTCTTGCCTAAATAAAAAATATTCTTGATTCCTTGTGTCTGATATTTTTAGTAAATCCTTTAAAAATAATTAATCTTTCTTGCCTAAATAAAAAATATTCTTGATTCCTTGTTTCTGATATTTTTAGTAAATCCTTTAAAAATAATTAATCTTCTTGCCTAAATAAAAAATATTCTTGATTCCTTGTGTCTGATATTTTTAGTAAATCCTTTAAAAATAATTAATCTTCTTGCCTAAATAAAAAATATTCTTGATTCCTTGTTTCTGATATTTTTAGTAAATCCTTTAAACATAATTAATCTTCTTGCCCAAATAAAAAATATTCTTGATTCCTTGTTTCTGATATTTTTAGTAAATCCTTTAAAAATAATTAATCTTCTTGCACAAATAAAAAATATTCTTGATCCCTTGTGTCTGATATTTTTAGTAAATCCTTTAAAAATAATTAATCTTCTTGCCCAAATGAAAAATATTCTTGATTCCTTGTGTCTGATAATTTTAGTAAATCTTTTAAAAATAATTAATCTTCTTGCCCAAATGAAAAATATTCTTGATTCCTTGTGTCTGATATGTTTAGTAAATCTTTTAAAAATAATTAATCTTTCTTGCCTAAATAAAAAATATTCTTGATCCATTGTGTCTGATATTTTTAGTAAATCCTTTAAAAATAATTAATCTTCTTGCCCAAATAAAAAATATTCTTGATTCCTTGTGTCTGATATTTTTAGTAAATCCTTTAAAAATAATTAATCTTCTTGCCTAAATAAAAAATATTCTTGATTCCTTGTGTCTTATATTTTTAGTAAATCCTTTAAAAATAATTAATCTTCTTGCCCAAATAAAAAATATTCTTGATCCCTTGTTTCTGATATTTTTAGTAAATCCTTTAAAAATAATTAATCTTCTTGCCTAAATAAAAAATATTCTTGATTCCTTGTGTCTGATATTTTTAGTAAATCCTTTAAAAATAATTAATCTTTCTTGCCTAAATAAAAAATATTCTTGATTCCTTGTTTCTGATATTTTTAGTAAATCCTTTAAAAATAATTAATCTTCTTGCCTAAATAAAAAATATTCTTGATTCCTTGTGTCTGATATTTTTAGTAAATCCTTTAAAAATAATTAATCTTCTTGCCTAAATAAAAAATATTCTTGATTCCTTGTTTCTGATATTTTTAGTAAATCCTTTAAACATAATTAATCTTCTTGCCCAAATAAAAAATATTCTTGATTCCTTGTTTCTGATATTTTTAGTAAATCCTTTAAAAATAATTAATCTTCTTGCACAAATAAAAAATATTCTTGATCCCTTGTGTCTGATATTTTTAGTAAATCCTTTAAAAATAATTAATCTTCTTGCCCAAATGAAAAATATTCTTGATTCCTTGTGTCTGATATTTTTAGTAAATCTTTTAAAAATAATTAATCTTCTTGCCCAAATGAAAAATATTCTTGATTCCTTGTGTCTGATATGTTTAGTAAATCTTTTAAAAATAATTAATCTTTCTTGCCTAAATAAAAAATATTCTTGATCCATTGTGTCTGATATTTTTAGTAAATCCTTTAAAAATAATTAATCTTCTTGCCCAAATAAAAAATATTCTTGATTCCTTGTGTCTGATATTTTTAGTAAATCCTTTAAAAATAATTAATCTTCTTGCCTAAATAAAAAATATTCTTGATTCCTTGTGTCTTATATTTTTAGTAAATCCTTTAAAAATAATTAATCTTCTTGCCCAAATAAAAAATATTCTTGATCCCTTGTTTCTGATATTTTTAGTAAATCCTTTAAAAATAATTAATCTTCTTGCCTTAATAAAAAATATTCTTGATTCCTTGTGTCTGATATTTTTAGTAAATCCTTTACAAATAATTAATCTTTCTTGCCTAAATAAAAAACATTCTTGATTCCTTGTTTCTGATATTTTTAGTAAATCCTTTAAAAATAATTAATCTTCGTGCCCAAATAAAAAATATTCTTGATTCCTTGTGTCTGATATTTTTAGTAAATCTTTTAAAAATAATTAATCTTCTTGCGTAAATAAAAAATATTCTTGATTCCTTGTGTCTGATATTTTTAGTAAATCCTTTAAAAATAATTAATCTTTCTTGCCTAAATAAAAAATATTGTTGATTCCTTGTTTCTGATATTTTTAGTAAATCCTTTAAAAATAATTAATCTTCTTGCCTAAATAAAAAATATTCTTGATTCCTTGTGTCTGATATTTTTAGTAAATCCTTTAAAAATAATTAATCTTCTTGCCCACATAAAAAATATTCTTGATCCCTTGTTTCTGATATTTTTAGTAAATCCTTTAAAAATAATTAATCTTCTTGCCCAAATAAAAAATATTCTTGATTCCTTGTGTCTGATATTTTTAGTAAATCCTTTAAAAATAATTAATCTTCTTGCGTAAATAAAAAATATTCTTGATTCCTTGTGTCTGATATTTTTAGTAAATCCTTTAAAAATAATTAATCTTTCTTGCCTAAATAAAAAATATTCTTGATTCCTTGTTTCTGATATTTTTAGTAAATCCTTTAAAAATAATTAATCTTCTTGCCTAAATAAAAAATATTCTTGATTCCTTGTGTCTGATATTTTTAGTAAATCCTTTAAAAATAATTAATCTTCTTGCCCAAATAAAAAATATTCTTGATTCCTTGTGTCTGATATGTTTAGTAAATCTTTTAAAAATAATTAATCTTTCTTGCCCAAATAAAAAGTATTCTTGATTCCTTGTGTCTGATATTTTTAGTAAATCTTTTAAAAATAATTAATCTTCTTGCCCAAATAAAAAATATTCTTGATTCCTTGTGTCTAATTATTTTTAAAAGATTTACTAAAAATATCAATCTTTCTTGCCCAAATAAAAAATATTCTTGATTCCTTGTGTCTGATATTTTTAGTAAATCTTTTAAAAATAATTAATCTTCTTGCCCAAATAAAAAATATTCTTTGATTCCTTGTTTCTGATATTTTTAGTATATCCTTTAAAAATAATTAATCTTCTTGCCTAAATAAAAAATATTCTTGATTCCTTGTGTCTGATATTTTTAGTAAATCCTTTAAAAATAATTAATCTTTCTTGCCTAAATAAAAAATATTCTTGATTCCTTGTTTCTGATATTTTTAGTAAATCCTTTAAAAATAATTAATCTTCTTGCCTAAATAAAAAATATTCTTGATTCCTTGTGTCTGATATTTTTAGTAAATCCTTTAAAAATAATTAATCTTCTTGCCCAAATAAAAAATATTCTTGATTCCTTGTGTCTGATATGTTTAGTAAATCTTTTAAAAATAATTAATCTTTCTTGCCCAAATAAAAAGTATTCTTGATTCCTTGTGTCTGATATTTTTAGTAAATCTTTTAAAAATAATTAATCTTCTTGCCCAAATAAAAAATATTCTTGATTCCTTGTGTCTAATTATTTTTAAAAGATTTACTAAAAATATCAATCTTTCTTGCCCAAATAAAAAATATTCTTGATTCCTTGTGTCTGATATTTTTAGTAAATCTTTTAAAAATAATTAATCTTCTTGCCCAAATAAAAAATATTCTTTGATTCCTTGTTTCTGATATTTTTAGTATATCCTTTAAAAATAATTAATCTTCTTGCCTAAATAAAAAATATTCTTGATTCCTTGTGTCTGATATTTTTAGTAAATCCTTTAAAAATAATTAATCTTTCTTGCCTAAATAAAAAATATTCTTGATTCCTTGTTTCTGATATTTTTAGTAAATCCTTTAAAAATAATTAATCTTCTTGCCTAAATAAAAAATATTCTTGATTCCTTGTGTCTGATATTTTTAGTAAATCCTTTAAAAATAATTAATCTTCTTGCCTAAATAAAAAATATTCTTGATTCCTTGTTTCTGATATTTTTAGTAAATCCTTTAAAAATAATTAATCTTCTTGCCCAAATAAAAAATATTCTTGATTCCTTGTTTCTGATATTTTTAGTAAATCCTTTAAAAATAATTAATCTTCTTGCACAAATAAAAAATATTCTTGATCCCTTGTGTCTGATATTTTTAGTAAATCCTTTAAAAATAATTAATCTTCTTGCCCAAATGAAAAATATTCTTGATTCCTTGTGTCTGATATGTTTAGTAAATCTTTTAAAAATAATTAATCTTTCTTGCCTAAATAAAAAATATTCTTGATCCATTGTGTCTGATATTTTTAGTAAATCCTTTAAAAATAATTAATCTTCTTGCCCAAATAAAAAATATTCTTGATTCCTTGTGTCTGATATTTTTAGTAAATCCTTTAAAAATAATTAATCTTCTTGCCTAAATAAAAAATATTCTTGATTCCTTGTGTCTTATATTTTTAGTAAATCCTTTAAAAATAATTAATCTTCTTGCCCAAATAAAAAATATTCTTGATCCCTTGTTTCTGATATTTTTAGTAAATCCTTTAAAAATAATTAATCTTCTTGCCTTAATAAAAAATATTCTTGATTGCTTGTGTCTGATATTTTTAGTAAATCCTTTACAAATAATTAATCTTTCTTGCCTAAATAAAAAACATTCTTGATTCCTTGTTTCTGATATTTTTAGTAAATCCTTTAAAAATAATTAATCTTCGTGCCCAAATAAAAAATATTCTTGATTCCTTGTGTCTGATATTTTTAGTAAATCCTTTAAAAATAATTAATCTTCTTGCGTAAATAAAAAATATTGTTGATTCCTTGTTTCTGATATTTTTAGTAAATCCTTTAAAAATAATTAATCTTCTTGCCTAAATAAAAAATATTCTTGATTCCTTGTGTCTGATATGTTTAGTAAATCTTTTAAAAATAATTAATCTTTCTTGCCTAAATAAAAAATATTCTTGATCCATTGTGTCTGATATTTTTAGTAAATCCTTTAAAAATAATTAATCTTCTTGCCCAAATAAAAAATATTCTTGATTCCTTGTGTCTGATATTTTTAGTAAATCCTTTAAAAATAATTAATCTTCTTGCCTAAATAAAAAATATTCTTGATTCCTTGTGTCTTATATTTTTAGTAAATCCTTTAAAAATAATTAATCTTCTTGCCCAAATAAAAAATATTCTTGATCCCTTGTTTCTGATATTTTTAGTAAATCCTTTAAAAATAATTAATCTTCTTGCCTTAATAAAAAATATTCTTGATTCCTTGTGTCTGATATTTTTAGTAAATCCTTTACAAATAATTAATCTTTCTTGCCTAAATAAAAAACATTCTTGATTCCTTGTTTCTGATATTTTTAGTAAATCCTTTAAAAATAATTAATCTTCGTGCCCAAATAAAAAATATTCTTGATTCCTTGTGTCTGATATTTTTAGTAAATCCTTTAAAAATAATTAATCTTCTTGCGTAAATAAAAAATATTCTTGATTCCTTGTGTCTGATATTTTTAGTAAATCCTTTAAAAATAATTAATCTTTCTTGCCTAAATAAAAAATATTGTTGATTCCTTGTTTCTGATATTTTTAGTAAATCCTTTAAAAATAATTAATCTTCTTGCCTAAATAAAAAATATTCTTGATTCCTTGTGTCTGATATTTTTAGTAAATCCTTTAAAAATAATTAATCTTCTTGCCCAAATAAAAAATATTCTTGATCCCTTGTTTCTGATATTTTTAGTAAATCCTTTAAAAATAATTAATCTTCTTGCCCAAATAAAAAATATTCTTGATTCCTTGTGTCTGATATTTTTAGTAAATCCTTTAAAAATAATTAATCTTCTTGCGTAAATAAAAAATATTCTTGATTCCTTGTGTCTGATATTTTTAGTAAATCCTTTAAAAATAATTAATCTTTCTTGCCTAAATAAAAAATATTCTTGATTCCTTGTTTCTGATATTTTTAGTAAATCCTTTAAAAATAATTAATCTTCTTGCCTAAATAAAAAATATTCTTGATTCCTTGTGTCTGATATTTTTAGTAAATCCTTTAAAAATAATTAATCTTCTTGCCCAAATAAAAAATATTCTTGATTCCTTGTGTCTAATTATTTTTAAAAGATTTACTAAAAATATCAATCTTTCTTGCCCAAATAAAAAATATTCTTGATTCCTTGTGTCTGATATTTTTAGTAAATCCTTTAAAAATAATTAATCTTCTTGCCTAAATAAAAAATATTCTTGATTCCTTGTGTCTGATATTTTTAGTAAATCCTTTAAAAATAATTAATCTTCTTGCACAAATAAAAAATATTCTTGATTCTTTGTGTCTGATATGTTTAGTAAATCTTTTAAAAATAATTAATCTTTCTTGCCCAAATAAAAAATATTCTTGATTCCTTGTTTCTGATATTTTTAGTAAATCCTTTAAAAATAATTAATCTTCGTGCCCAAATAAAAAATATTCTTGATTCCTTGTGTCTGATATTTTTAGTAAATCCTTTAAAAATAATTAATCTTCTTGCGTAAATAAAAAATATTGTTGATTCCTTGTTTCTGATATTTTTAGTAAATCCTTTAAAAATAATTAATCTTCTTGCCTAAATAAAAAATATTCTTGATTCCTTGTGTCTGATATGTTTAGTAAATCTTTTAAAAATAATTAATCTTTCTTGCCTAAATAAAAAATATTCTTGATCCATTGTGTCTGATATTTTTAGTAAATCCTTTAAAAATAATTAATCTTCTTGCCCAAATAAAAAATATTCTTGATTCCTTGTGTCTGATATTTTTAGTAAATCCTTTAAAAATAATTAATCTTCTTGCCTAAATAAAAAATATTCTTGATTCCTTGTGTCTTATATTTTTAGTAAATCCTTTAAAAATAATTAATCTTCTTGCCCAAATAAAAAATATTCTTGATCCCTTGTTTCTGATATTTTTAGTAAATCCTTTAAAAATAATTAATCTTCTTGCCTTAATAAAAAATATTCTTGATTCCTTGTGTCTGATATTTTTAGTAAATCCTTTACAAATAATTAATCTTTCTTGCCTAAATAAAAAACATTCTTGATTCCTTGTTTCTGATATTTTTAGTAAATCCTTTAAAAATAATTAATCTTCGTGCCCAAATAAAAAATATTCTTGATTCCTTGTGTCTGATATTTTTAGTAAATCCTTTAAAAATAATTAATCTTCTTGCGTAAATAAAAAATATTGTTGATTCCTTGTTTCTGATATTTTTAGTAAATCCTTTAAAAATAATTAATCTTCTTGCCTAAATAAAAAATATTCTTGATTCCTTGTGTCTGATATGTTTAGTAAATCTTTTAAAAATAATTAATCTTTCTTGCCTAAATAAAAAATATTCTTGATCCATTGTGTCTGATATTTTTAGTAAATCCTTTAAAAATAATTAATCTTCTTGCCCAAATAAAAAATATTCTTGATTCCTTGTGTCTGATATTTTTAGTAAATCCTTTAAAAATAATTAATCTTCTTGCCTAAATAAAAAATATTCTTGATTCCTTGTGTCTTATATTTTTAGTAAATCCTTTAAAAATAATTAATCTTCTTGCCCAAATAAAAAATATTCTTGATCCCTTGTTTCTGATATTTTTAGTAAATCCTTTAAAAATAATTAATCTTCTTGCCTTAATAAAAAATATTCTTGATTCCTTGTGTCTGATATTTTTAGTAAATCCTTTACAAATAATTAATCTTTCTTGCCTAAATAAAAAACATTCTTGATTCCTTGTTTCTGATATTTTTAGTAAATCCTTTAAAAATAATTAATCTTCGTGCCCAAATAAAAAATATTCTTGATTCCTTGTGTCTGATATTTTTAGTAAATCCTTTAAAAATAATTAATCTTCTTGCGTAAATAAAAAATATTCTTGATTCCTTGTGTCTGATATTTTTAGTAAATCCTTTAAAAATAATTAATCTTTCTTGCCTAAATAAAAAATATTGTTGATTCCTTGTTTCTGATATTTTTAGTAAATCCTTTAAAAATAATTAATCTTCTTGCCTAAATAAAAAATATTCTTGATTCCTTGTGTCTGATATTTTTAGTAAATCCTTTAAAAATAATTAATCTTCTTGCCCAAATAAAAAATATTCTTGATCCCTTGTTTCTGATATTTTTAGTAAATCCTTTAAAAATAATTAATCTTCTTGCCCAAATAAAAAATATTCTTGATTCCTTGTGTCTGATATTTTTAGTAAATCCTTTAAAAATAATTAATCTTCTTGCGTAAATAAAAAATATTCTTGATTCCTTGTGTCTGATATTTTTAGTAAATCCTTTAAAAATAATTAATCTTTCTTGCCTAAATAAAAAATATTCTTGATTCCTTGTTTCTGATATTTTTAGTAAATCCTTTAAAAATAATTAATCTTCTTGCCTAAATAAAAAATATTCTTGATTCCTTGTGTCTGATATTTTTAGTAAATCCTTTAAAAATAATTAATCTTCTTGCCCAAATAAAAAATATTCTTGATTCTTTGTGTCTGATATGTTTAGTAAATCTTTTAAAAATAATTAATCTTTCTTGCCCAAATAAAAAGTATTCTTGATTCCTTGTGTCTGATATTTTTAGTAAATCTTTTAAAAATAATTAATCTTCTTGCCCAAATAAAAAATATTCTTGATTCCTTGTGTCTAATTATTTTTAAAAGACTTACTAAAAATATCAATCTTTCTTGCCCAAATAAAAAATATTCTTGATTCCTTGTGTCTGATATTTTTAGTAAATCCTTTAAAAATAATTAATCTTCTTGCCTAAATAAAAAATATTCTTGATTCCTTGTGTCTTATATTTTTAGTAAATCCTTTAAAAATAATTAATCTTCTTGCCCAAATAAAAAATATTCTTGATCCCTTGTTTCTGATATTTTTAGTAAATCCTTTAAAAATAATTAATCTTCTTGCCTTAATAAAAAATATTCTTGATTCCTTGTGTCTGATATTTTTAGTAAATCCTTTACAAATAATTAATCTTTCTTGCCTAAATAAAAAACATTCTTGATTCCTTGTTTCTGATATTTTTAGTAAATCCTTTAAAAATAATTAATCTTCGTGCCCAAATAAAAAATATTCTTGATTCCTTTTGTCTGATATTTTTAGTAAATCCTTTAAAAATAATTAATCTTCTTGCGTAAATAAAAAATATTGTTGATTCCTTGTTTCTGATATTTTTAGTAAATCCTTTAAAAATAATTAATCTTCTTGCCCAAATAAAAAATATTCTTGATTCCTTGTGTCTGATATTTTTAGTAAATCCTTTAAAAATAATTAATCTTCTTGCCTAAATAAAAAATATTCTTGATTCCTTGTGTCTTATATTTTTAGTAAATCCTTTAAAAATAATTAATCTTCTTGCCCAAATAAAAAATATTCTTGATCCCTTGTTTCTGATATTTTTAGTAAATCCTTTAAAAATAATTAATCTTCTTGCCTTAATAAAAAATATTCTTGATTCCTTGTGTCTGATATTTTTAGTAAATCCTTTACAAATAATTAATCTTTCTTGCCTAAATAAAAAACATTCTTGATTCCTTGTTTCTGATATTTTTAGTAAATCCTTTAAAAATAATTAATCTTCGTGCCCAAATAAAAAATATTCTTGATTCCTTGTGTCTGATATTTTTAGTAAATCCTTTAAAAATAATTAATCTTCTTGCGTAAATAAAAAATATTGTTGATTCCTTGTTTCTGATATTTTTAGTAAATCCTTTAAAAATAATTAATCTTCTTGCCTAAATAAAAAATATTCTTGATTCCTTGTGTCTGATATGTTTAGTAAATCTTTTAAAAATAATTAATCTTTCTTGCCTAAATAAAAAATATTCTTGATCCATTGTGTCTGATATTTTTAGTAAATCCTTTAAAAATAATTAATCTTCTTGCCCAAATAAAAAATATTCTTGATTCCTTGTGTCTGATATTTTTAGTAAATCCTTTAAAAATAATTAATCTTCTTGCCTAAATAAAAAATATTCTTGATTCCTTGTGTCTTATATTTTTAGTAAATCCTTTAAAAATAATTAATCTTCTTGCCCAAATAAAAAATATTCTTGATCCCTTGTTTCTGATATTTTTAGTAAATCCTTTAAAAATAATTAATCTTCTTGCCTTAATAAAAAATATTCTTGATTCCTTGTGTCTGATATTTTTAGTAAATCCTTTACAAATAATTAATCTTTCTTGCCTAAATAAAAAACATTCTTGATTCCTTGTTTCTGATATTTTTAGTAAATCCTTTAAAAATAATTAATCTTCGTGCCCAAATAAAAAATATTCTTGATTCCTTGTGTCTGATATTTTTAGTAAATCCTTTAAAAATAATTAATCTTCTTGCGTAAATAAAAAATATTCTTGATTCCTTGTGTCTGATATTTTTAGTAAATCCTTTAAAAATAATTAATCTTTCTTGCCTAAATAAAAAATATTGTTGATTCCTTGTTTCTGATATTTTTAGTAAATCCTTTAAAAATAATTAATCTTCTTGCCTAAATAAAAAATATTCTTGATTCCTTGTGTCTGATATTTTTAGTAAATCCTTTAAAAATAATTAATCTTCTTGCCCAAATAAAAAATATTCTTGATCCCTTGTTTCTGATATTTTTAGTAAATCCTTTAAAAATAATTAATCTTCTTGCCCAAATAAAAAATATTCTTGATTCCTTGTGTCTGATATTTTTAGTAAATCCTTTAAAAATAATTAATCTTCTTGCGTAAATAAAAAATATTCTTGATTCCTTGTGTCTGATATTTTTAGTAAATCCTTTAAAAATAATTAATCTTTCTTGCCTAAATAAAAAATATTCTTGATTCCTTGTTTCTGATATTTTTAGTAAATCCTTTAAAAATAATTAATCTTCTTGCCTAAATAAAAAATATTCTTGATTCCTTGTGTCTGATATTTTTAGTAAATCCTTTAAAAATAATTAATCTTCTTGCCCAAATAAAAAATATTCTTGATTCTTTGTGTCTGATATGTTTAGTAAATCTTTTAAAAATAATTAATCTTTCTTGCCCAAATAAAAAGTATTCTTGATTCCTTGTGTCTGATATTTTTAGTAAATCTTTTAAAAATAATTAATCTTCTTGCCCAAATAAAAAATATTCTTGATTCCTTGTGTCTAATTATTTTTAAAAGACTTACTAAAAATATCAATCTTTCTTGCCCAAATAAAAAATATTCTTGATTCCTTGTGTCTGATATTTTTAGTAAATCCTTTAAAAATAATTAATCTTCTTGCCTAAATAAAAAATATTCTTGATTCCTTGTGTCTGATATTTTTAGTAAATCCTTTAAAAATAATTAATCTTCTTGCACAAATAAAAAATATTCTTGATTCTTTGTGTCTGATATGTTTAGTAAATCTTTTAAAAATAATTAATCTTTCTTGCCCAAATAAAAAATATTCTTGATTCCTTGTTTCTGATATTTTTAGTAAATCCTTTAAAAATAATTAATCTTCGTGCCCAAATAAAAAATATTCTTGATTCCTTGTGTCTGATATTTTTAGTAAATCCTTTAAAAATAATTAATCTTCTTGCGTAAATAAAAAATATTGTTGATTCCTTGTTTCTGATATTTTTAGTAAATCCTTTAAAAATAATTAATCTTCTTGCCTAAATAAAAAATATTCTTGATTCCTTGTGTCTGATATGTTTAGTAAATCTTTTAAAAATAATTAATCTTTCTTGCCTAAATAAAAAATATTCTTGATCCATTGTGTCTGATATTTTTAGTAAATCCTTTAAAAATAATTAATCTTCTTGCCCAAATAAAAAATATTCTTGATTCCTTGTGTCTGATATTTTTAGTAAATCCTTTAAAAATAATTAATCTTCTTGCCTAAATAAAAAATATTCTTGATTCCTTGTGTCTGATATTTTTAGTAAATCCTTTACAAATAATTAATCTTTCTTGCCTAAATAAAAAACATTCTTGATTCCTTGTTTCTGATATTTTTAGTAAATCCTTTAAAAATAATTAATCTTCGTGCCCAAATAAAAAATATTCTTGATTCCTTGTGTCTGATATTTTTAGTAAATCCTTTAAAAATAATTAATCTTCTTGCGTAAATAAAAAATATTCTTGATTCCTTGTGTCTGATATTTTTAGTAAATCCTTTAAAAATAATTAATCTTTCTTGCCTAAATAAAAAATATTGTTGATTCCTTGTTTCTGATATTTTTAGTAAATCCTTTAAAAATAATTAATCTTCTTGCCTAAATAAAAAATATTCTTGATTCCTTGTGTCTGATATTTTTAGTAAATCCTTTAAAAATAATTAATCTTCTTGCCCAAATAAAAAATATTCTTGATCCCTTGTTTCTGTTATTTTTAGTAAATCCTTTAAAAATAATTAATCTTCTTGCCCAAATAAAAAATATTCTTGATTCCTTGTGTCTGATATTTTTAGTAAATCCTTTAAAAATAATTAATCTTCTTGCGTAAATAAAAAATATTCTTGATTCCTTGTGTCTGATATTTTTAGTAAATCCTTTAAAAATAATTAATCTTTCTTGCCTAAATAAAAAATATTCTTGATTCCTTGTTTCTGATATTTTTAGTAAATATTTTAAAAATAATTAATCTTCTTGCCTAAATAAAAAATATTCTTGATTCCTTGTGTCTGATATTTTTAGTAAATCCTTTAAAAATAATTAATCTTCTTGCCCAAATAAAAAATATTCTTGATTCTTTGTGTCTGATATGTTTAGTAAATCTTTTAAAAATAATTAATCTTTCTTGCCCAAATAAAAAGTATTCTTGATTCCTTGTGTCTGATATTTTTAGTAAATCTTTTAAAAATAATTAATCTTCTTGCCCAAATAAAAAATATTCTTGATTCCTTGTGTCTAATTATTTTTAAAAGATTTACTAAAAATATCAATCTTTCTTGCCCAAATAAAAAATATTCTTGATTCCTTGTGTCTGATATTTTTAGTAAATCCTTTAAAAATAATTAATCTTCTTGCCTAAATAAAAAATATTCTTGATTCCTTGTGTCTGATATTTTTAGTAAATCCTTTAAAAATAATTAATCTTCTTGCCCAAATAAAAAATATTCTTCATTCTTTTGTTTCTGATATTTTTAGTAAATCCTTTAAAAATAATTAATCTTCTTGCCTAAATAAAAAATATTCTTGATTCCTTGTGTCTGATATTTTTAGTAAATCCTTTAAAAATAATTAATCTTTCTTGCCTAAATAAAAAACATTCTTGATTCCTTGTTTCTGATATTTTTAGTAAATCCTTTAAAAATAATTAATCTTCGTGCCCAAATAAAAAATATTCTTGATTCCTTGTGTCTGATATTTTTAGTAAATCCTTTAAAAATAATTAATCTTCTTGCGTAAATAAAAAATATTCTTGATTCCTTGTGTCTGATATTTTTAGTAAATCCTTTAAAAATAATTAATCTTTCTTGCCTAAATAAAAAATATTCTTGATTCCTTGTTTCTGATATTTTTAGTAAATCCTTTAAAAATAATTAATCTTCTTGCCTAAATAAAAAATATTCTTGATTCCTTGTGTCTGATATTTTTAGTAAATCCTTTAAAAATAATTAATCTTCTTGCACAAATAAAAAATATTCTTGATTCTTTGTGTCTGATATGTTTAGTAAATCTTTTAAAAATAATTAATCTTTCTTGCCCAAATAAAAAATATTCTTGATTCCTTGTGTCTGATATTTTTAGTAAATCTTTTAAAAATAATTAATCTTCTTGCCCAAATAAAAAATATTCTTGATTCCTTGTGTCTTATTATTTTTAAAAGATTTACTAAAAATATCAATCTTTCTTGCCCAAATAAAAAATATTCTTGATTCCTTGTGTCTGATATTTTTAGTAAATCTTTTAAAAATAATTAATCTTTTTGCCCAAATAAAAAATATTCTTGATTCCTTGTGTCTGATATTTTAAGTAAATCCTTTAAAAATAATTAATCTTCTTGCCCAAATAAAAAATATTCTTGATTTCTTGTGTCTGATATTTTTAGTAAATCTTTTAAAAATAATTAATCTTCTTGCCCAAATAAAAAATATTCTTGATTCTTTGTGTCTTATATTTTTAGTAAATCCTTTAAAAATAATTAATCTTCTTGCCCAAATAAAAAATATTCTTGATTCCTTGTGTCTGATATTTTTAGTAAATCCTTTAAAAATAATTAATCTTCTTGCCTAAATAAAAAATATTCTTGATTCCTTGTGTCTGATATTTTTAGTAAATCCTTTAAAAATAATTAATCTTCTTGCCCAAATAAAAAATATTCTTGATTCCTTGTGTCTGATATTTTTAGTAAATCTTTTAAAAATAATTAATCTTCTTGCCCAAATAAAAAATATTCTTTGATTCCTTGTTTCTGATATTTTTAGTAAATCCTTTAAAAATAATTAATCTTCTTGCCTAAATAAAAAATATTCTTGATTCCTTGTGTCTGATATTTTTAGTAAATCCTTTAAAAATAATTAATCTTCTTGCCCAAATAAAAAATATTCTTGATTCTTTGTGTCTGATATGTTTAGTAAATCTTTTAAAAATAATTAATCTTTCTTGCCCAAATAAAAAGTATTCTTGATTCCTTGTGTCTGATATTTTTAGTAAATCTTTTAAAAATAATTAATCTTCTTGCCCAAATAAAAAATATTCTTGATTCCTTGTGTCTAATTATTTTTAAAAGATTTACTAAAAATATCAATCTTTCTTGCCCAAATAAAAAATATTCTTGATTCCTTGTGTCTGATATTTTTAGTAAATCCTTTAAAAATAATTAATCTTCTTGCCTAAATAAAAAATATTCTTGATTCCTTGTGTCTGATATTTTTAGTAAATCCTTTAAAAATAATTAATCTTCTTGCCCAAATAAAAAATATTCTTGATTCCTTGTGTCTGATATTTTTAGTAAATCCTTTAAAAATAATTAATCTTTCTTGCCTAAATAAAAAATATTCTTGATTCCTTGTTTCTGATATTTTTAGTAAATCCTTTAAAAATAATTAATCTTCTTGCCTAAATAAAAAATATTCTTGATTCCTTGTGTCTGATATTTTTAGTAAATCCTTTAAAAATAATTAATCTTCTTGCCCAAATAAAAAATATTCTTGATTCTTTGTGTCTAATTATTTTTAAAAGATTTACTAAAAATATCAATCTTTCTTGCCCAAATAAAAAATATTCTTGATTCCTTGTGTCTGATATTTTTAGTAAATCCTTTAAAAATAATTAATCTTCTTGCCTAAATAAAAAATATTCTTGATTCCTTGTGTCTGATATTTTTAGTAAATCCTTTAAAAATAATTAATCTTCTTGCCCAAATAAAAAATATTCTTCATTCTTTTGTTTCTGATATTTTTAGTAAATCCTTTAAAAATAATTAATCTTCTTGCCTAAATAAAAAATATTCTTGATTCCTTGTGTCTGATATTTTTAGTAAATCCTTTAAAAATAATTAATCTTCTTGCCCAAATAAAAAATATTCTTCATTCTTTTGTTTCTGATATTTTTAGTAAATCCTTTAAAAATAATTAATCTTCTTGCCTAAATAAAAAATATTCTTGATTCCTTGTGTCTGATATTTTTAGTAAATCCTTTAAAAATAATTAATCTTTCTTGCCTAAATAAAAAACATTCTTGATTCCTTGTTTCTGATATTTTTAGTAAATCCTTTAAAAATAATTAATCTTCGTGCCCAAATAAAAAATATTCTTGATTCCTTGTGTCTGATATTTTTAGTAAATCCTTTAAAAATAATTAATCTTCTTGCGTAAATAAAAAATATTCTTGATTCCTTGTGTCTGATATTTTTAGTAAATCCTTTAAAAATAATTAATCTTTCTTGCCTAAATAAAAAATATTCTTGATTCCTTGTTTCTGATATTTTTAGTAAATCCTTTAAAAATAATTAATCTTCTTGCCTAAATAAAAAATATTCTTGATTCCTTGTGTCTGATATTTTTAGTAAATCCTTTAAAAATAATTAATCTTCTTGCACAAATAAAAAATATTCTTGATTCTTTGTGTCTGATATGTTTAGTAAATCTTTTAAAAATAATTAATCTTTCTTGCCCAAATAAAAAATATTCTTGATTCCTTGTGTCTGATATTTTTAGTAAATCTTTTAAAAATAATTAATCTTCTTGCCCAAATAAAAAATATTCTTGATTCCTTGTGTCTTATTATTTTTAAAAGATTTACTAAAAATATCAATCTTTCTTGCCCAAATAAAAAATATTCTTGATTCCTTGTGTCTGATATTTTTAGTAAATCTTTTAAAAATAATTAATCTTTTTGCCCAAATAAAAAATATTCTTGATTCCTTGTGTCTGATATTTTTAGTAAATCCTTTAAAAATAATTAATCTTCTTGCCCAAATAAAAAATATTCTTGATTTCTTGTGTCTGATATTTTTAGTAAATCTTTTAAAAATAATTAATCTTCTTGCCCAAATAAAAAATATTCTTGATTCCTTGTGTCTGATATTTTTAGTAAATCCTTTAAAAATAATTAATCTTCTTGCCTAAATAAAAAATATTCTTGATTCCTTGTGTCTGATATTTTTAGTAAATCCTTTAAAAATAATTAATCTTCTTGCCCAAATAAAAAATATTCTTGATTCCTTGTGTCTGATATTTTTAGTAAATCTTTTAAAAATAATTAATCTTCTTGCCCAAATAAAAAATATTCTTTGATTCCTTGTTTCTGATATTTTTAGTAAATCCTTTAAAAATAATTAATCTTCTTGCCTAAATAAAAAATATTCTTGATTCCTTGTGTCTGATATTTTTAGTAAATCCTTTAAAAATAATTAATCTTCTTGCCCAAATAAAAAATATTCTTGATTCTTTGTGTCTGATATGTTTAGTAAATCTTTTAAAAATAATTAATCTTTCTTGCCCAAATAAAAAGTATTCTTGATTCCTTGTGTCTGATATTTTTAGTAAATCTTTTAAAAATAATTAATCTTCTTGCCCAAATAAAAAATATTCTTGATTCCTTGTGTCTAATTATTTTTAAAAGATTTACTAAAAATATCAATCTTTCTTGCCCAAATAAAAAATATTCTTGATTCCTTGTGTCTGATATTTTTAGTAAATCCTTTAAAAATAATTAATCTTCTTGCCTAAATAAAAAATATTCTTGATTCCTTGTGTCTGATATTTTTAGTAAATCCTTTAAAAATAATTAATCTTCTTGCCCAAATAAAAAATATTCTTGATTCCTTGTGTCTGATATTTTTAGTAAATCCTTTAAAAATAATTAATCTTTCTTGCCTAAATAAAAAATATTCTTGATTCCTTGTTTCTGATATTTTTAGTAAATCCTTTAAAAATAATTAATCTTCTTGCCTAAATAAAAAATATTCTTGATTCCTTGTGTCTGATATTTTTAGTAAATCCTTTAAAAATAATTAATCTTCTTGCCCAAATAAAAAATATTCTTGATTCTTTGTGTCTAATTATTTTTAAAAGATTTACTAAAAATATCAATCTTTCTTGCCCAAATAAAAAATATTCTTGATTCCTTGTGTCTGATATTTTTAGTAAATCCTTTAAAAATAATTAATCTTCTTGCCTAAATAAAAAATATTCTTGATTCCTTGTGTCTGATATTTTTAGTAAATCCTTTAAAAATAATTAATCTTCTTGCCCAAATAAAAAATATTCTTCATTCTTTTGTTTCTGATATTTTTAGTAAATCCTTTAAAAATAATTAATCTTCTTGCCTAAATAAAAAATATTCTTGATTCCTTGTGTCTGATATTTTTAGTAAATCCTTTAAAAATAATTAATCTTCTTGCCCAAATAAAAAATATTCTTCATTCTTTTGTTTCTGATATTTTTAGTAAATCCTTTAAAAATAATTAATCTTCTTGCCTAAATAAAAAATATTCTTGATTCCTTGTGTCTGATATTTTTAGTAAATCCTTTAAAAATAATTAATCTTTCTTGCCTAAATAAAAAACATTCTTGATTCCTTGTTTCTGATATTTTTAGTAAATCCTTTAAAAATAATTAATCTTCGTGCCCAAATAAAAAATATTCTTGATTCCTTGTGTCTGATATTTTTAGTAAATCCTTTAAAAATAATTAATCTTCTTGCGTAAATAAAAAATATTCTTGATTCCTTGTGTCTGATATTTTTAGTAAATCCTTTAAAAATAATTAATCTTTCTTGCCTAAATAAAAAATATTCTTGATTCCTTGTTTCTGATATTTTTAGTAAATCCTTTAAAAATAATTAATCTTCTTGCCTAAATAAAAAATATTCTTGATTCCTTGTGTCTGATATTTTTAGTAAATCCTTTAAAAATAATTAATCTTCTTGCACAAATAAAAAATATTCTTGATTCTTTGTGTCTGATATGTTTAGTAAATCTTTTAAAAATAATTAATCTTTCTTGCCCAAATAAAAAATATTCTTGATTCCTTGTGTCTGATATTTTTAGTAAATCTTTTAAAAATAATTAATCTTCTTGCCCAAATAAAAAATATTCTTGATTCCTTGTGTCTTATTATTTTTAAAAGATTTACTAAAAATATCAATCTTTCTTGCCCAAATAAAAAATATTCTTGATTCCTTGTGTCTGATATATTTAGTAAATCTTTTAAAAATAATTAATCTTTTTGCCCAAATAAAAAATATTCTTGATTCCTTGTGTCTGATATTTTTAGTAAATCCTTTAAAAATAATTAATCTTCTTGCCCAAATAAAAAATATTCTTGATTCCTTGTGTCTTATTATTTTTAAAAGATTTACTAAAAATATCAATCTTTCTTGCCCAAATAAAAAATATTCTTGATTCCTTGTGTCTGATATTTTTAGTAAATCTTTTAAAAATAATTAATCTTTTTGCCCAAATAAAAAATATTCTTGATTCCTTGTGTCTGATATTTTTAGTAAATCCTTTAAAAATAATTAATCTTCTTGCCCAAATAAAAAATATTCTTGATTTCTTGTGTCTGATATTTTTAGTAAATCTTTTAAAAATAATTAATCTTCTTGCCCAAATAAAAAATATTCTTGATTCTTTGTGTCTTATATTTTTAGTAAATCCTTTAAAAATAATTAATCTTCTTGCCCAAATAAAAAATATTCTTGATTCCTTGTGTCTGATATTTTTAGTAAATCCTTTAAAAATAATTAATCTTCTTGCCTAAATAAAAAATATTCTTGATTCCTTGTGTCTGATATTTTTAGTAAATCCTTTAAAAATAATTAATCTTCTTGCCCAAATAAAAAATATTCTTGATTCCTTGTGTCTGATATTTTTAGTAAATCTTTTAAAAATAATTAATCTTCTTGCCCAAATAAAAAATATTCTTTGATTCCTTGTTTCTGATATTTTTAGTAAATCCTTTAAAAATAATTAATCTTCTTGCCCAAATAAAAAATATTCTTGATTCCTTGTGTCTGATATTTTTAGTAAATCCTTTAAAAATAATTAATCTTTCTTGCCTAAATAAAAAATATTCTTGATTCCTTGTTTCTGATATTTTTAGTAAATCCTTTAAAAATAATTAATCTTCTTGCCTAAATAAAAAATATTCTTGATTCCTTGTGTCTGATATTTTTAGTAAATCCTTTAAAAATAATTAATCTTCTTGCCCAAATAAAAAATATTCTTGATTCTTTGTGTCTGATATGTTTAGTAAATCTTTTAAAAATAATTAATCTTTCTTGCCCAAATAAAAAGTATTCTTGATTCCTTGTGTCTGATATTTTTAGTAAATCTTTTAAAAATAATTAATCTTCTTGCCCAAATAAAAAATATTCTTGATTCCTTGTGTCTAATTATTTTTAAAAGATTTACTAAAAATATCAATCTTTCTTGCCCAAATAAAAAATATTCTTGATTCCTTGTGTCTGATATTTTTAGTAAATCCTTTAAAAATAATTAATCTTCTTGCCTAAATAAAAAATATTCTTGATTCCTTGTGTCTGATATTTTTAGTAAATCCTTTAAAAATAATTAATCTTCTTGCCCAAATAAAAAATATTCTTCATTCTTTTGTTTCTGATATTTTTAGTAAATCCTTTAAAAATAATTAATCTTCTTGCCTAAATAAAAAATATTCTTGATTCCTTGTGTCTGATATTTTTAGTAAATCCTTTAAAAATAATTAATCTTTCTTGCCTAAATAAAAAACATTCTTGATTCCTTGTTTCTGATATTTTTAGTAAATCCTTTAAAAATAATTAATCTTCGTGCCCAAATAAAAAATATTCTTGATTCCTTGTGTCTGATATTTTTAGTAAATCCTTTAAAAATAATTAATCTTCTTGCGTAAATAAAAAATATTCTTGATTCCTTGTGTCTGATATTTTTAGTAAATCCTTTAAAAATAATTAATCTTTCTTGCCTAAATAAAAAATATTCTTGATTCCTTGTTTCTGATATTTTTAGTAAATCCTTTAAAAATAATTAATCTTCTTGCCTAAATAAAAAATATTCTTGATTCCTTGTGTCTGATATTTTTAGTAAATCCTTTAAAAATAATTAATCTTCTTGCACAAATAAAAAATATTCTTGATTCTTTGTGTCGGATATGTTTAGTAAATCTTTTAAAAATAATTAATCTTCTTGCCTAAATAAAAAATATTCTTGATTCCTTGTGTCTGATATTTTTAGTAAATCCTTTAAAAATAATTAATCTTCTTGCCCAAATAAAAAATATTCTTGATTCTTTGTGTCTGATATGTTTAGTAAATCTTTTAAAAATAATTAATCTTTCTTGCCCAAATAAAAAGTATTCTTGATTCCTTGTGTCTGATATTTTTAGTAAATCTTTTAAAAATAATTAATCTTCTTGCCCAAATAAAAAATATTCTTGATTCCTTGTGTCTAATTATTTTTAAAAGATTTACTAAAAATATCAATCTTTCTTGCCCAAATAAAAAATATTCTTGATTCCTTGTGTCTGATATTTTTAGTAAATCTTTTAAAAATAATTAATCTTCTTGCCCAAATAAAAAATATTCATGATTCCTTGTGTCTGATATTTTTAGTAAATCCTTTAAAAATAATTAATCTTCTTGCCTAAATAAAAAATATTCTTGATTCCTTGTGTCTGATATTTTTAGTAAATCCTTTAAAAATAATTAATCTTCTTGCCCAAATAAAAAATATTCTTCATTCCTTTGTTTCTGATATTTTTAGTAAATCCTTTAAAAATAATTAATCTTCTTGCCTAAATAAAAAATATTCTTGATTCCTTGTGTCTGATATTTTTAGTAAATCCTTTAAAAATAATTAATCTTTCTTGCCTAAATAAAAAACATTCTTGATTCCTTGTTTCTGATATTTTTAGTAAATCCTTTAAAAATAATTAATCTTCGTGCCCAAATAAAAAATATTCTTGATTCCTTGTGTCTGATATTTTTAGTAAATCCTTTAAAAATAATTAATCTTCTTGCGTAAATAAAAAATATTCTTGATTCCTTGTGTCTGATATTTTTAGTAAATCCTTTAAAAATAATTAATCTTTCTTGCCTAAATAAAAAATATTCTTGATTCCTTGTTTCTGATATTTTTAGTAAATCCTTTAAAAATAATTAATCTTCTTGCCTAAATAAAAAATATTCTTGATTCCTTGTGTCTGATATGTTTAGTAAATCTTTTAAAAATAATTAATCTTTCTTGCCCAAATAAAAAATATTCTTGATTCCTTGTGTCTGATATTTTTAGTAAATCCTTTAAAAATAATTAATCTTTCTTGCCTAAATAAAAAATATTCTTGATTCCTTGTGTCTGATATTTTTAGTAAATCCTTTAAAAATAATTAATCTTCTTGCACAAATAAAAAATATTCTTGATTCTTTGTGTCTGATATGTTTAGTAAATCTTTTAAAAATAATTAATCTTTCTTGCCCAAATAAAAAATATTCTTGATTCCTTGTGTCTGATATTTTTAGTAAATCTTTTAAAAATAATTAATCTTCTTGCCCAAATAAAAAATATTCTTGATTCCTTGTGTCTTATTATTTTTAAAAGATTTACTAAAAATATCAATCTTTCTTGCCCAAATAAAAAATATTCTTGATTCCTTGTGTCTGATATTTTTAGTAAATCTTTTAAAAATAATTAATCTTTTTGCCCAAATAAAAAATATTCTTGATTCCTTGTGTCTGATATTTTTAGTAAATTATTTAAAAATAATTAATCTTCTTGCCCAAATAAAAAATATTCTTGATTTCTTGTGTCTGATATTTTTAGTAAATCTTTTAAAAATAATTAATCTTCTTGCCCAAATAAAAAATATTCTTGATTCCTTGTGTCTTATATTTTTAGTAAATCCTTTAAAAATAATTAATCTTCTTGCCCAAATTAAAAATATTCTTGATTCCTTGTGTCTGATATTTTTAGTAAATCCTTTAAAAATAATTAATCTTCTTGCCTAAATAAAAAATATTCTTGATTCCTTGTGTCTGATATTTTTAGTAAATCCTTTAAAAATAATTAATCTTCTTGCCCAAATAAAAAATATTCTTGATTCCTTGTGTCTGATATTTTTAGTAAATCTTTTAAAAATAATTAATCTTCTTGCCCAAATAAAAAATATTCTTTGATTCCTTGTTTCTGATATTTTTAGTAAATCCTTTAAAAATAATTAATCTTCTTGCCTAAATAAAAAATATTCTTGATTCCTTGTGTCTGATATTTTTAGTAAATCCTTTAAAAATAATTAATCTTCTTGCCTAAATAAAAAATATTCTTGATTCCTTGTTTCTGATATTTTTAGTAAATCCTTTAAAAATAATTAATCTTCTTGCCCAAATAAAAAATATTCTTGATTCCTTGTTTCTGATATTTTTAGTAAATCCTTTAAAAATAATTAATCTTCTTGCACAAATAAAAAATATTCTTGATCCCTTGTGTCTGATATTTTTAGTAAATCCTTTAAAAATAATTAATCTTCTTGCCCAAATAAAAAATATTCTTGATTCCTTGTTTCTGATATTTTTAGTAAATCCTTTAAAAATAATTAATCTTCTTGCACAAATAAAAAATATTCTTGATCCCTTGTGTCTGATATTTTTAGTAAATCCTTTAAAAATAATTAATCTTCTTGCCCAAATGAAAAATATTCTTGATTCCTTGTGTCTGATATGTTTAGTAAATCTTTAAAAAATAATTAATCTTTCTTGCCTAAATAAAAAATATTCTTGATTCCTTGTGTCTGATATTTTTAGTAAAACCTTTAAAAATAATTTATCTTCTTGCCCAAATAAAAAATATTCTTGATTCCTTGTGTCTGATATTTTTAGTAAATCCTTTAAAAATAATTAATCTTCTTGCCTAAATAAAAAATATTCTTGATTCCTTGTGTCTTATATTTTTAGTAAATCCTTTAAAAATAATTAATCTTCTTGCCCAAATAAAAAATATTCTTGATCCCTTGTTTCTGATATTTTTAGTAAATCCTTTAAAAATAATTAATCTTCTTGCCTTAATAAAAAATATTCTTGATTCCTTGTGTCTGATATTTTTAGTAAATCCTTTACAAATAATTAATCTTTCTTGCCTAAATAAAAAACATTCTTGATTCCTTGTTTCTGATATTTTTAGTAAATCCTTTAAAAATAATTAATCTTCGTGCCCAAATAAAAAATATTCTTGATTCCTTGTGTCTGATATTTTTAGTAAATCCTTTAAAAATAATTAATCTTCTTGCGTAAATAAAAAATATTCTTGATTCCTTGTGTCTGATATTTTTAGTAAATCCTTTAAAAATAATTAATCTTTCTTGCCTAAATAAAAAATATTCTTGATTCCTTGTTTCTGATATTTTTAGTAAATCCTTTAAAAATAATTAATCTTCTTGCCTAAATAAAAAATATTCTTGATTCCTTGTGTCTGATATTTTTAGTAAATCCTTTAAAAATAATTAATCTTCTTGCCCAAATAAAAAAATATTCTTGATTCCTTGTGTCTGATATTTTTAGTAAATCCTTTAAAAATAATTAATCTTCTTGCCCAAATAAAAAATATTCTTGATTCTTTGTGTCTGATATGTTTAGTAAATCTTTTAAAAATAATTAATCTTTCTTGCCCAAATAAAAAATATTCTTGATTCCTTGTGTATGATATTTTTAGTAAATCTTTTAAAAATAATTAATCTTCTTGCCCAAATAAAAAATATTCTTGATTCCTTGTGTCTAATTATTTTTAAAAGATTTACTAAAAATATCAATCTTTCTTGCCCAAATAAAAAATATTCTTGATTCCTTGTGTCTGATATTTTTAGTAAATCTTTTAAAAATAATCAATCTTCTTGCCCAAATAAAAAATATTCTTGATTCCTTGTGTCTGATATTTTTAGTAAATCCTTTAAAAATAATTAATCTTCTTGCCCAAATAAAAAATATTCTTGATTTCTTGTGTCTGATATTTTTAGTAAATCTTTTAAAAATAATTAATCTTCTTGCCCAAATAAAAAATATTCTTTGATTCCTTGTTTCTGATATTTTTAGTAAATCCTTTAAAAATAATTAATCTTCTTGCCTAAATAAAAAATATTCTTGATTCCTTGTGTCTGATATTTTTAGTAAATCCTTTAAAAATAATTAATCTTCTTGCCTAAATAAAAAATATTCTTGATTCCTTGTTTCTGATATTTTTAGTAAATCCTTTAAAAATAATTAATCTTCTTGCCCAAATAAAAAATATTCTTGATTCCTTGTTTCTGATATTTTTAGTAAATCCTTTAAAAATAATTAATCTTCTTGCACAAATAAAAAATATTCTTGATCCCTTGTATCTGATATTTTTAGTAAATCCTTTAAAAATAATTAATCTTCTTGCCCAAATGAAAAATATTCTTGATTCCTTGTGTCTGATATGTTTAGTAAATCTTTTAAAAATAATTAATCTTTCTTGCCTAAATAAAAAATATTCTTGATTCCTTGTGTCTGATATTTTTAGTAAAACCTTTAAAAATAATTTATCTTCTTGCCCAAATAAAAAATATTCTTGATTCCTTGTGTCTGATATTTTTAGTAAATCCTTTAAAAATAATTAATCTTCTTGCCTAAATAAAAAATATTCTTGATTCCTTGTGTCTTATATTTTTAGTAAATCCTTTAAAAATAATTAATCTTCTTGCCCAAATAAAAAATATTCTTGATCCCTTGTTTCTGATATTTTTAGTAAATCCTTTAAAAATAATTAATCTTCTTGCCTTAATAAAAAATATTCTTGATTCCTTGTGTCTGATATTTTTAGTAAATCCTTTACAAATAATTAATCTTTCTTGCCTAAATAAAAAACATTCTTGATTCCTTGTTTCTGATATTTTTAGTAAATCCTTTAAAAATAATTAATCTTCGTGCCCAAATAAAAAATATTCTTGATTCCTTGTGTCTGATATTTTTAGTAAATCCTTTAAAAATAATTAATCTTCTTGCGTAAATAAAAAATATTCTTGATTCCTTGTGTCTGATATTTTTAGTAAATCCTTTAAAAATAATTAATCTTTCTTGCCTAAATAAAAAATATTCTTGATTCCTTGTTTCTGATATTTTTAGTAAATCCTTTAAAAATAATTAATCTTCTTGCCTAAATAAAAAATATTCTTGATTCCTTGTGTCTGATATTTTTAGTAAATCCTTTAAAAATAATTAATCTTCTTGCCCAAATAAAAAAATATTCTTGATTCCTTGTGTCTGATATTTTTAGTAAATCCTTTAAAAATAATTAATCTTCTTGCCCAAATAAAAAATATTCTTGATTCTTTGTGTCTGATATGTTTAGTAAATCTTTTAAAAATAATTAATCTTTCTTGCCCAAATAAAAAATATTCTTGATTCCTTGTGTATGATATTTTTAGTAAATCTTTTAAAAATAATTAATCTTCTTGCCCAAATAAAAAATATTCTTGATTCCTTGTGTCTAATTATTTTTAAAAGATTTACTAAAAATATCAATCTTTCTTGCCCAAATAAAAAATATTCTTGATTCCTTGTGTCTGATATTTTAAGTAAATCTTTTAAAAATAATCAATCTTCTTGCCCAAATAAAAAATATTCTTGATTCCTTGTGTCTGATATTTTTAGTAAATCCTTTAAAAATAATTAATCTTCTTGCCCAAATAAAAAATATTCTTGATTTCTTGTGTCTGATATTTTTAGTAAATCTTTTAAAAATAATTAATCTTCTTGCCCAAATAAAAAATATTCTTTGATTCCTTGTTTCTGATATTTTTAGTAAATCCTTTAAAAATAATTAATCTTCTTGCCTAAATAAAAAATATTCTTGATTCCTTGTGTCTGATATTTTTAGTAAATCCTTTAAAAATAATTAATCTTCTTGCCTAAATAAAAAATATTCTTGATTCCTTGTTTCTGATATTTTTAGTAAATCCTTTAAAAATAATTAATCTTCTTGCCCAAATAAAAAATATTCTTGATTCCTTGTTTCTGATATTTTTAGTAAATCCTTTAAAAATAATTAATCTTCTTGCACAAATAAAAAATATTCTTGATCCCTTGTGTCTGATATTTTTAGTAAATCCTTTAAAAATAATTAATCTTCTTGCCCAAATGAAAAATATTCTTGATTCCTTGTGTCTGATATGTTTAGTAAATCTTTTAAAAATAATTAATCTTTCTTGCCTAAATAAAAAATATTCTTGATTCCTTGTGTCTGATATTTTTAGTAAAACCTTTAAAAATAATTAATCTTCTTGCCCAAATAAAAAATATTCTTGATTCCTTGTGTCTGATATTTTTAGTAAATCCTTTAAAAATAATTAATCTTCTTGCCTAAATAAAAAATATTCTTGATTCCTTGTGTCTTATATTTTTAGTAAATCCTTTAAAAATAATTAATCTTCTTGCCCAAATAAAAAATATTCTTGATCCCTTGTTTCTGATATTTTTAGTAAATCCTTTAAAAATAATTAATCTTCTTGCCTTAATAAAAAATATTCTTGATTCCTTGTGTCTGATATTTTTAGTAAATCCTTTACAAATAATTAATCTTTCTTGCCTAAATAAAAAACATTCTTGATTCCTTGTTTCTGATATTTTTAGTAAATCCTTTAAAAATAATTAATCTTCGTGCCCAAATAAAAAATATTCTTGATTCCTTGTGTCTGATATTTTTAGTAAATCCTTTAAAAATAATTAATCTTCTTGCGTAAATAAAAAATATTCTTGATTCCTTGTGTCTGATATTTTTAGTAAATCCTTTAAAAATAATTAATCTTTCTTGCCTAAATAAAAAATATTCTTGATTCCTTGTTTCTGATATTTTTAGTAAATCCTTTAAAAATAATTAATCTTCTTGCCTAAATAAAAAATATTCTTGATTCCTTGTGTCTGATATTTTTAGTAAATCCTTTAAAAATAATTAATCTTCTTGCCCAAATAAAAAAATATTCTTGATTCCTTGTGTCTGATATTTTTAGTAAATCCTTTAAAAATAATTAATCTTCTTGCCCAAATAAAAAATATTCTTGATTCTTTGTGTCTGATATGTTTAGTAAATCTTTTAAAAATAATTAATCTTTCTTGCCCAAATAAAAAATATTCTTGATTCCTTGTGTATGATATTTTTAGTAAATCTTTTAAAAATAATTAATCTTCTTGCCCAAATAAAAAATATTCTTGATTCCTTGTGTCTAATTATTTTTAAAAGATTTACAAAAAATATCAATCTTTCTTGCCCAAATAAAAAATATTCTTGATTCCTTGTGTCTGATATTTTTAGTAAATCTTTTAAAAATAATTAATCTTCTTGCCCAAATAAAAAATATTCTTGATTCCTTGTGTCTGATATTTTTAGTAAATCCTTTAAAAATAATTAATCTTCTTGCCCAAATAAAAAATATTCTTGATTCCTTGTGTCTGATATTTTTATTAAATCCTTTAAAAATAATTAATCATTCTTGCCCAAATAAAAAATATTCTTGATTCCTTGTGTCTGATATTTTTAGTAAATCCTTTAAAAATAATTAATCTTCTTGCCCAAATAAAAAATATTCTTGATTCCTTGTGTCTGATATTTTTAGTAAATCCTTTAAAAATAATTAATCTTCTTGCCTAAATAAAAAATATTCTTGATTCCTTGTGTCTGATATTTTTAGTAAATCCTTTAACAATAATTAATCTTCTTGCCCAAATAAAAAATATTCTTGATTCCTTGTGTCTGATATTTTTAGTAAATCCTTTAAAAATAATTAATCTTCTTGCACAAATAAAAAATATTCTTGATTCTTTGTGTCTGATATGTTTAGTAAATCTTTTAAAAATAATTAATCTTTCTTGCCCAAATAAAAAATATTCTTGATTCCTTGTGTCTGATATTTTTAGTAAATCTTTTAAAAATAATTAATCTCTTTGCCCAAATAAAAAATATTCTTGATTCCTTGTGTCTTATTATTTTTAAATGATTTACTAAAAATATCAATCTTTCTTGCCCAAATAAAAAATATTCTTGATTCCTTGTGTCTGATATTTTTAGTAAATCTTTTAAAAATAATTAATCTTCTTGCCCCCAAAAAAATATTCTTGATTCCTTGTGTCTGATATGTTTAGTAAATCTTTTAAAAATAATTAATCTTTCTTGCCTAAATAAAAAATATTCTTGATTCCTTGTTTCTGATATTTTTAGTAAATCCTTTAAAAATAATTAATCTTCTTGCCTAAATAAAAAATATTCTTGATTCCTTGTGTCTGATATTTTTAGTAAATCCTTTAAAAATAATTAATCCTCTTGCCCAAATAAAAAAATATTCTTGATTCCTTGTGTCTGATATTTTTAGTAAATCCTTTAAAAATAATTAATCTTCTTGCCCAAATAAAAAATATTCTTGATTCTTTGTGTCTGATATGTTTAGTAAATCTTTTAAAAATAATTAATCTTTCTTGCCCAAATAAAAAATATTCTTGATTCCTTGTGTATGATATTTTTAGTAAATCTTTTAAAAATAATTAATCTTCTTGCCCAAATAAAAAATATTCTTGATTCCTTGTGTCTAATTATTTTTAAAAGATTTACTAAAAATATCAATCTTTCTTGCCCAAATAAAAAATATTCTTGATTCCTTGTGTCTGATATTTTTAGTAAATCTTTTAAAAATAATTAACTTTCTTGCCCAAATAAAAAATATTCTTGATTCCTTGTGTCTGATATTTTTAGTAAATCCTTTAAAAATAATTAATCTTCTTGCCCAAATAAAAAATATTCTTGATTTCTTGTGTCTGATATTTTTAGTAAATCTTTTAAAAATAATTAATCTTCTTGCCCAAATAAAAAATATTCTTGATTCCTTGTGTCTGATATTTTTAGTAAATCCTTTAAAAATAATTAATCTTCTTGCCCAAATAAAAAATATTCTTGATTCCTTGTGTCTGATATTTTTAGTAAATCCTTTAAAAATAATTAATCTTCTTGCCTAAATAAAAAATATTCTTGATTCCTTGTGTCTGATATTTTTAGTAAATCCTTTAAAAATAATCAATCTTTCTGTCCCAAATAAAAAATATTCTTGATTCCTTGTGTCTGATATTTTTAGTTAATCCTTTAAAAATAATAAATCTTTCTTGCCCAAACAAAAAATATTTTTGATTCCTTGTGTCTGATATTTTTAGTTAATCCTTTAAAAATAATTAATCTTTCTTGCCCAAATAAAAAATATTCTTGATTCCTTGTGTCTGATATTTTTAGTAAATCCTTTAAAAATAATAAATCTTTCTTGCCCAAATAAAAAATATTCTTGATTCCTTGTGTCTGATATTTTTAGTAAATCCTTTAAAAACAATTAATCTTTCTTGCCCAAATAAAAAATATTCTTGATTCCTTGTGTCTGATATTTTTAGTAAATCTTTTAAAAATAATTAATCTTTCTTGTCCAAATAAAAAATATTCTTGATTCCTTGTGTCTGATATTTTTAGTGAATCTTTAAAAAATAATTAATCTTTCTTGCCCAAATAAAAAATATTCTTGATTCCTGGTGTCTAATATTTTTAGTAAATCCTGTAAAAATAATTAATCTTTCTTGCCCAAATAAAAAATATTCTTGATTCTTCGTGTCTGATATTGTTAGTAAATTCTTGTAAAAATAATTAATCTTTCTTGCCCAAATAAAAAATATTCTTGATTCCTTGTGTCTGATATTTTTAGTTAATCCTTTAAAAATAATTAATCTTTCTTGCCCAAATAAAAAATATTCTTGATTCCTTGTGTCTGATATTTTTAGTGAATCTTTTAAAAATAATTAATCTTTCTTGCCCAAATAAAAAATATTCTTGATTCCTGGTGTCTAATATTTTTAGTAAATCCTGTAAAAATAATTAATCTTTCTTGCCCAAATAAAAAATATTCTTGATTCTTCGTGTCTGATATTGTTAGTAAATTCTTGTAAAAATAATTAATCTTTCTTGCCCAAATAAAAAATATTCTTGATTCCTTGTGTCTGATATTTTTAGTTAATCCTTTAAAAATAATTAATCTTTCTTGCCCAAATAAAAAATATTCTTGATTCCTTGTGTCTGATATTTTTAGTAAATCCTGTAAAAATAATTAATCTTTCTTGCCCAAATAAAAAATATTCTTGATTCCTTGTGTCTGATATTTTTAGTAAATCCTGTAAAAATAATTAATCTTTCTTGCCCAAATAAAAAATATTCTTGATTCTTCGTGTCTGATATTTATAGTAAATCCTGTAAAAATAATTAACCTTTCTTGCCCAAATAAAAAATATTCTTGATTCCTTGTGTCTGATATTGTTAGTAAATCCTTTAAAAATAATTAATCTTTCTTGCCCAAATAAAAAATATTCTTGATTCCTTGTGTCTGATATTTTTAGTTAATCCTTTAAAAATAATTAATCTTTCTTGCCCAAATAAAAAATATTCTTGATTCCTTGTGTCTGATATTTTTAGTTAATCCTTTAAAAATAATAAATCTTTCTTGCCCAAACAAAAAATATTCTTGATTCCTTGTGTCTGATATTTTTAGTTAATCCTTTAAAAATAATTAATCTTTCTTGCCCAAATAAAAAATATTCTTGATTCCTTGTGTCTGATATTTTTAGTAAATCCTTTAAAAATAATAAATCTTTCTTGCCCAAATAAAAAATATTCTTGATTCCTTGTGTCTGATATTTTTAGTAAATCCTTTAAAAATAATTAATCTTTCTTGCCCAAATAAAAAATATTCTTGATTCCTTGTGTCTGATATTTTTAGTAAATCCTTTAAAAATAGTTAATCTTTCTTGCCCAAATAAAAAATATTCTTGATTCTTTGTGTCTGATATTTTTAGTAAATCCTTTAAAAATAATTAATCTTTCTTGCCCAAATAAAAAATATTCTTGATTCCTTGTGTCTGATATTTTTAGTAAATCCTTTAAAAATAATTAATCTTTCTTGCCCAAATAAAAAATATTCTTGATTCCTTGTGTCTGATATTTTTAGTAAATCATGTAAAAATAATAAATCTTTCTTGCCCAAATAAAAAATATTCTTGATTCCTTGTGTCTGATATTTTTAGTAAATCATTTAAAAATAATAAATCTTTCTTGCCCAAACAAAAAATATTCTTGATTCCTTGTGTCTGATATTTTTAGTAAATCATTTAAAAATAATAAATCTTTCTTGCCCAAACAAAAAATATTCTTGATTCCTTGTGTCTGATATTTTTAGTAAATCCTTTAAAAATAATTAATCTTCTTGGCCAAATAAAAAATATTCTTGATTCCTTGTGTCTGATATTTTTAGTAAATCCTTTAAAAATAATTAATCTTTCTTGCCCAAACAAAAAATATTCTTGATTCCTTGTGTCTGATATTTTTAGTAAATCCTTTAAAAATAATTAATCTTCTTGGCCAAATAAAAAATATTCTTGATTCCTTGTGTCTGATATTTTTAGTAAATCCTTTAAAAATAATTAATCTTCTTGGCCAAATAAAAAATATTCTTGATTCCTTGTGTCTGATATTTTTAGTAAATCCTTTAAAAATAATTAATCTTTCTTGCCCAAACAAAAAATATTCTTGATTCCTTGTGTCTGATATTTTTAGTAAATCCTTTAAAAATAATTAATCTTCTTGCCCAAACAAAAAATATTCTTGATTCCTTGTGTCTGATATTTTTAGTAAATCCTTTAAAAATAATTAATCTTTCTTGCCCAAACAAAAAATATTCTTGATTCCTTGTGTCTGATATTTTTAGTAAATCCTTTAAAAATAATAAATCTTTCTTGCCCAAATAAAAAATATTCTTGATTCCTTGTGTCTGATATTTTTAGTAAATCATTTAAAAATAATAAATCTTTCTTGCCCAAATAAAAAATATTCTTGATTCCTTGTGTCTGATATTTTTAGTAAATCCTTTAAAAATAATAAATCTTTCTTGCCCAAATAAAAAATATTCTTGATTCCTTGTGTCTGATATTTTTAGTAAATCCTTTAAAAATAATTAATCTTTCTTGCCCAAATAAAAAATATTCTTGATTCCTTGTGTCTTATATTTTTAGTAAATCCTTTAAAAATAATAAATCTTTCTTGCCCAAATAAAAAATATTCTTGATTCCTTGTGTCTGATATTTTTAGTAAATCATTTAAAAATAATAAATCTTTCTTGCCCAAATAAAAAATATTCTTGATTCCTTGTGTCTGATATTTTTAGTAAATCCTTTAAAAATAATAAATCTTTCTTGCCCAAACAAAAAATATTCTTGATTCCTTGTGTCTGATATTTTTAGTAAATCCTTTAAAAATAATTAATCTTCTTGGCCAAATAAAAAATATTCTTGATTCCTTGTGTCTGATATTTTTAGTAAATCATTTAAAAATAATAAATCTTTCTTGCCCAAATAAAAAATATTCTTGATTCCTTGTGTCTGATATTTTTAGTAAATCATTTAAAAATAATAAATCTTTCTTGCCCAAATAAAAAATATTCTTGATTCCTTGTGTCTGATATTTTTAGTAAATCCTTTAAAAATAATTAATCTTCTTGGCCAAATAAAAAATATTCTTGATTCCTTGTGTCTGATATTTTTAGTAAATCCTTTAAAAATAATTAATCTTTCTTGCCCAAATAAAAAATATTCTTGATTCCTTGTGTCTGATATTTTTAGTAAATCATTTAAAAATAATAAATCTTTCTTGCCCAAATAAAAAATATTCTTGATTCCTTGTGTCTGATATTTTTAGTAAATCCTTTAAAAATAATAAATCTTTCTTGCCCAAACAAAAAATATTCTTGATTCCTTGTGTCTGATATTTTTAGTAAATCCTTTAAAAATAATTAATCTTCTTGGCCAAATAAAAAATATTCTTGATTCCTTGTGTCTGATATTTTTAGTAAATCATTTAAAAATAATAAATCTTTCTTGCCCAAATAAAAAATATTCTTGATTCCTTGTGTCTGATATTTTTAGTAAATCCTTTAAAAATAATAAATCTTTCTTGCCCAAACAAAAAATATTCTTGATTCCTTGTGTCTGATATTTTTAGTAAATCATTTAAAAATAATAAATCTTTCTTGCCCAAACAAAAAATATTCTTGATTCCTTGTGTCTGATATTTTTAGTAAATCCTTTAAAAATAATTAATCTTTCTTGCCCAAATAAAAAATATTCTTGATTCCTTGTGTCTGATATTTTTAGTAAATCCTTTAAAAATAATTAATCTTTCTTGCTCTAATAAAAAATATTCTTGATTCCTTGTGTCTTATATTTTTAGTTAATCCTTTAAAAATAATTAATCTTTCTTGCCCAAATAAAAAATATTCTTGATTCCTTGTGTCTGATATTTTTATTAAATCCTTTAAAAATAATTAATCATTCTTGCCCAAATAAAAAATATTCTTGATTCCTTGTGTCTGATATTTTTAGTTAATCCTTTAAAAATAATTAATCTTTCTTGCCCAAATAAAAAATATTCTTGATTCCTTGTGTCTGATATTTTTAGTTAATCCTTTAAAAATAATTAATCTTCTTGCCCAACTAATAAATATTCTTGATTCCTTGTGTCTGATATTTTTAGTAAATCCTTTAAAAATAATTAATCTTTCTTGCCCAAATAAAAAATATTCTTGATTCCTTGTGTCTGATATTTTTAGTAAATCCTTTAAAAATAATTAATCTTTCTTGCCCAAATAAAAAATATTCTTGATTCCTTGTGTCTGATATTTTTAGTAAATCCTTTAAAAATAATTAATCTTTCTTGCCCAAATAAAAAATATTCTTGATTCCTTGTGTCTGATATTTTTAGTTAATCCTTTAAAAATAATTAATCTTTCTTGCCCAAATAAAAAATATTCTTGATTTCTTTGTGTCTGATATTTTTAGTTAATCCTTTAAAAATAATTAATCTTCTTGCCCAACTAATAATTATTCTTGATTCCTTGTGTCTGATATTTTTAGTAAATCCTTTAAAAATAATTAATCTTTCTTGCCCAAATAAAAAATATTCTTGATTCCTTGTGTCTGATATTTTTAGTAAATCCTTTAAAAATAATTAATCTTTCTTGCCCAAATAAAAAATATTCTTGATTCCTTGTGTCTGATATTTTTAGTTAATCCTTTAAAAATAATTAATCTTTCTTGCCCAAATAAAAAATATTCTTGATTCCTTGTGTCTGATATTTTTAGTTAATCTTTTAAAAATAATTAATCTTCTTGCCCAACTAATAAATATTCTTGATTCCTTGTGTCTGATATTTTTAGTAAATCCTTTAAAAATAATTAATCTTTCTTGCCCAAATAAAAAATATTCTTGATTCCTTGTGTCTGATATTTTTAGTAAATCCTTTAAAAATAATAAATCTTTCTTGCCCAAATAAAAAATATTCTTGATTCCTTGTGTCTGATATTTTCAGTTAATCATTTAAAAATAATTAATCTTTCTTGCCCAAATAAAAAATATTCTTGATTCCTTGTGTCTGATATTTTTAGTAAATCCTTTAAAAATAATAAATCTTTCTTGCCCAAATAAAAAATATTCTTGATTCCTTGTGTCTGATATTTTTAGTTAATCCTTTAAAAATAATTAATCTTTCTTGCCCAAACAAAAAATATTCTTGATTCCTTGTGTCTGATATTTTTAGTTAATCCAGTAAAAATAATTAATCTTCTTGCCCAACTAATAAATATTCTTGATTCCTTGTGTCTGATATTTTTACTAAATCCTTTAAAAATAATTGATCTTTCTTGCCCAAATAAAAAATATTCTTGATTCCTTGTGTCTGATATTTTTAGTTAATCCTTTAAAAATAATTAATCTTCTTGCCCAACTAATAAATATTCTTGATTCCTTGTGTCTGATATTTTTAGTAAATCCTTTAAAAATAATTAATCTTTCTTGCCCAAATAAAAAATATTCTTGATTCCTTGTGTCTGATATTTTTAGTAAATCCTTTGAAAATAATTGATCTTTCTTGCCCAAATAAAAAATATTCTTGATTCCTTGTGTCTGATATTTTTAGTTAATCCTTTAAAAATAATTAATCTTTCTTGCTCAAATAAAAAATATTCTTGATTCCTTGTGTCTGATATTTTTAGTTAATCCTTTAAAAATAATTAATCTTTCTTGCCCAAATAAAAAATATTCTTGATTCCTTGTGTCTGATATTTTTAGTAAATCCTTTAAAAATAATTAATCTTTCTTGCCCAAATAAAAAATATTCTTGATTCCTTGTGTCTGATATTTTTAGTTAATCCTTTAAAAATAATTAATCTTTCTTGCCCAAATAAAAAATATTCTTGATTCCTTGTGTCTGATATTTTTAGTAAATCCTTTAAAAATAATAAATCTTTCTTGCCCAAATAAAAAATATTCTTGATTCCTTGTGTCTGATATTTTTAGTTAATCCTTTAAAAATAATAAATCTTTCTTGCCCAAACAAAAAATATTCTTGATTCCTTGTGTCTGATATTTTTAGTAAATCCAGTAAAAATAATAAATCTTTCTTGCCCAAATAAAAAATATTCTTGATTCCTTGTGTCTGATATTTTTAGTTAATCCTTTAAAAATAATTAATCTTTCTTGCCCAAACAAAAAATATTCTTGATTCCTTGTGTCTGATATTTTTAGTTAATCCAGTAAAAATAATTAATCTTCTTGCCCAACTAATAAATATTCTTGATTCCTTGTGTCTGATATTTTTTGTAAATCCTTTAAAAATAATTAATCTTTCTTGCTCAAATAAAAAATATTCTTGATTCCTTGTGTCTTATATTTTTAGTTAATCCTTTAAAAATAATTAATCTTTCTTGCCCAAATAAAAAATATTCTTGATTCCTTGTGTCTGATATTTTTATTAAATCCTTTAAAAATAATTAATCATTCTTGCCCAAATAAAAAATATTCTTGATTCCTTGTGTCTGATATTTTTAGTTAATCCTTTAAAAATAATTAATCTTTCTTGCCCAAATAAAAAATATTCTTGATTCCTTGTGTCTGATATTTTTAGTTAATCCTTTAAAAATAATTAATCTTCTTGCCCAACTAATAAATATTCTTGATTCCTTGTGTCTGATATTTTTAGTAAATCCTTTAAAAATAATTAATCTTTCTTGCCCAAATAAAAAATATTCTTGATTCCTTGTGTCTGATATTTTTAGTAAATCCTTTAAAAATAATTAATCTTTCTTGCCCAAATAAAAAATATTCTTGATTCCTTGTGTCTGATATTTTTAGTAAATCCTTTAAAAATAATTAATCTTCTTGGCCAAATAAAAAATATTCTTGATTCCTTGTGTCTGATATTTTTAGTTAATCCTTTAAAAATAATTAATCTTTCTTGCCCAAATAAAAAATATTCTTGATTCCTTGTGTCTGATATTTTTAGTAAATCCTTTAAAAATAATTAATCTTTCTTGCCCAAATAAAAAATATTCTTGATTCCTTGTGTCTGATATTTTTAGTTAATCCTTTAAAAATAATTAATCTTTCTTGCCCAAATAAAAAATATTCTTGATTCCTTGTGTCTGATATTTTTAGTTAATCTTTTAAAAATAATTAATCTTCTTGCCCAACTAATAAATATTCTTGATTCCTTGTGTCTGATATTTTTAGTAAATCCTTTAAAAATAATTAATCTTTCTTGCCCAAATAAAAAATATTCTTGATTCCTTGTGTCTGATATTTTTAGTAAATCCTTTAAAAATAATAAATCTTTCTTGCCTAAATAAAAAATATTCTTGATTCCTTGTGTCTGATATTTTCAGTTAATCATTTAAAAATAATTAATCTTTCTTGCCCAAATAAAAAATATTCTTGATTCTTTGTGTCTGACATTTTTAGTAAATCTTTTAAAAATAATTAATCTCTCTTGCCCAAATAAAAAATATTCTTGATTCCTTGTGTCTGATATTTTTAGTTAATCCTTTAAAAATAATTAATCTTCTTGCCCAACTAATAAATATTCTTGATTCCTTGTGTCTGATATTTTTAGTTAATCCTTTAAAAACAATTAATCTTTCTTGCCCAAATAAAAAATATTCTTGATTCCTTGTGTCTGATATTTTTAGTAAATCCTTTAAAAATAATTAATCTTTCTTGCCCAAATAAAAAATATTCTTGATTCCTTGTGTCTGATATTTTTAGTTAATCCTTTAAAAATAATTAATCTTTCTTGCCCAAATAAAAAATATTCTTGATTCTTTGTGTCTGACATTTTTAGTAAATCTTTTAAAAATAATTAATCTTTCTTGCCCAAATAAAACATATTCTTGATTCCTTGTGTCTGATATTTTTAGTAAATCCTTTGAAAATAATTGATCTTTCTTGCCCATATAAAAAATATTCTTGATTCCTTGTGTCTGATATTTTTAGTTAATCCTTTAAAAATAATTAATCTTTCTTGCTCAAATAAAAAATATTCTTGATTCCTTGTGTCTGATATTTTTAGTTAATCCTTTAAAAATAATTAATCTTTCTTGCCCAAATAAAAAATATTCTTGATTCCTTGTGTCTGATATTTTTAGTAAATCCTTTAAAAATAATTAATCTTTCTTGCCCAAATAAAAAATATTCTTGATTCCTTGTGTCTGATATTTTTAGTTAATCCTTTAAAAATAATTAATCTTTCTTGCCCAAATAAAAAATATTCTTGATTCCTTGTGTCTGATATTTTTAGTAAATCCTTTAAAAATAATAAATCTTTCTTGCCCAAATAAAAAATATTCTTGATTCCTTGTGTCTGATATTTTTAGTTAATCCTTTAAAAATAATAAATCTTTCTTGCCCAAACAAAAAATATTCTTGATTCCTTGTGTCTGATATTTTTAGTAAATCCAGTAAAAATAATAAATCTTTCTTGCCCAAATAAAAAATATTCTTGATTCCTTGTGTCTGATATTTTTAGTTAATCCTTTAAAAATAATAAATCTTTCTTGCCCAAACAAAAAATATTCTTGATTCCTTGTGTCTGATATTTTTAGTTAATCCAGTAAAAATAATTAATCTTCTTGCCCAACTAATAAATATTCTTGATTCCTTGTGTCTGATATTTTTTGTAAATCCTTTAAAAATAATTAATCTTTCTTGCTCAAATAAAAAATATTCTTGATTCCTTGTGTCTTATATTTTTAGTTAATCCTTTAAAAATAATTAATCTTTCTTGCCCAAATAAAAAATATTCTTGATTCCTTGTGTCTGATATTTTTATTAAATCCTTTAAAAATAATTAATCATTCTTGCCCAAATAAAAAATATTCTTGATTCCTTGTGTCTGATATTTTTAGTTAATCCTTTAAAAATAATTAATCTTTCTTGCCCAAATAAAAAATATTCTTGATTCCTTGTGTCTGATATTTTTAGTTAATCCTTTAAAAATAATTAATCTTCTTGCCCAACTAATAAATATTCTTGATTCCTTGTGTCTGATATTTTTAGTAAATCCTTTAAAAATAATTAATCTTTCTTGCCCAAATAAAAAATATTCTTGATTCCTTGTGTCTGATATTTTTAGTAAATCCTTTAAAAATAATTAATCTTTCTTGCCCAAATAAAAAATATTCTTGATTCCTTGTGTCTGATATTTTTAGTAAATCCTTTAAAAATAATTAATCTTTCTTGCCCAAATAAAAAATATTCTTGATTCCTTGTGTCTGATATTTTTAGTTAATCCTTTAAAAATAATTAATCTTTCTTGCCCAAATAAAAAATATTCTTGATTCCTTATGTCTGATATTTTTAGTTAATCCTTTAAAAATAATTAATCTTCTTGCCCAACTAATAATTATTCTTGATTCCTTGTGTCTGATATTTTTAGTAAATCCTTTAAAAATAATTAATCTTTCTTGCCCAAATAAAAAATATTCTTGATTCCTTGTGTCTGATATTTTTAGTAAATCCTTTAAAAATAATTAATCTTTCTTGCCCAAATAAAAAATATTCTTGATTCCTTGTGTCTGATATTTTTAGTTAATCCTTTAAAAATAATTAATCTTTCTTGCCCAAATAAAAAATATTCTTGATTCCTTGTGTCTGATATTTTTAGTTAATCTTTTAAAAATAATTAATCTTCTTGCCCAACTAATAAATATTCTTGATTCCTTGTGTCTGATATTTTTAGTAAATCCTTTAAAAATAATTAATCTTTCTTGCCCAAATAAAAAATATTCTTGATTCCTTGTGTCTGATATTTTTAGTAAATCCTTTAAAAATAATAAATCTTTCTTGCCCAAATAAAAAATATTCTTGATTCCTTGTGTCTGATATTTTCAGTTAATCATTTAAAAATAATTAATCTTTCTTGCCCAAATAAAAAATATTCTTGATTCTTTGTGTCTGACATTTTTAGTAAATCTTTTAAAAATAATTAATCTCTCTTGCCCAAATAAAAAATATTCTTGATTCCTTGTGTCTGATATTTTTAGTTAATCCTTTAAAAATAATTAATCTTCTTGCCCAACTAATAAATATTCTTGATTCCTTGTGTCTGATATTTTTAGTTAATCCTTTAAAAACAATTAATCTTTCTTGCCCAAATAAAAAATATTCTTGATTCCTTGTGTCTGATATTTTTAGTAAATCCTTTAAAAATAATTAATCTTTCTTGCCCAAATAAAAAATATTCTTGATTCCTTGTGTCTGATATTTTTAGTAAATCCTTTAAAAACAATTAATCTTTCTTGCCCAAATAAAAAATATTCTTGATTCCTTGTGTCTGATATTTTTAGTAAATCCTTTAAAAATAATTAATCTTCTTGCCCAAATAAAAAATATTCTTGATTCCTTGTGTCTGATATTTTTAGTTAATCCTTTAAAAATAATTAATCTTTCTTGCCCAAATAAAAAATATTCTTGATTCTTTGTGTCTGACATTTTTAGTAAATCTTTTAAAAATAATTAATCTTTCTTGCCCAAATAAAACATATTCTTGATTCCTTGTGTCTGATATTTTTAGTAAATCCTTTGAAAATAATTGATCTTTCTTGCCCATATAAAAAATATTCTTGATTCCTTGTGTCTGATATTTATAGTAAATCCTTTAAAAATAATTAATCTTTCTTACCCAAATAAAAATTTTTTTTTTTATTTGGGTGAGGGTAAGGGTTTGGGTGAGAAGCAAATATCCAGAAAATTGTGAATTTTTTTAAAAAGGGCTGGGTTAGGGTTAGGGTTATAAACAAATATCCAGAACATTGTGAATTGTTTTGATTAGGGCTGAGTAAGGGTTAGGGTTATAAACAAATATCCAGAAAATTGTGATTTTTTTATTAGGGCAGCGTATCGGTTAGGGTTAGGAACACATATCTAGAAAATTGTGAATTTTTTTTAGTAGGGCTAGGTTAGGGTTAGGGTTAGACCCAAATATCCAGAAAATTGTGAATTTTTTTGATTAGAGCTGAGTTAGGGTTAGGGTTAGAAACAAGTATCAAGAAAATTGTGAATTTTTTTGATTAGGGCTGAGTTAGGGTTAGGGTTAGAAACAAGTCTACAGAAAATTGTGAATTTTTTTTATTAGGGCTGAGTTAGGGTTAGGGTTAGAAACAAATATCCAGAAAATTGTGAATTTTTTTTTATTAGGGGTGGGTTAGGGTTAGAGTTTGAAACCAATATCCAGAAAATAGTGAATTTTTTCATTAGGGCTGTGTTAGGGTGAGAAACAAATATACAGAAAATTGTGAATTTTTTCGATTAGGGCTGGGTTAACGTTAGGGTTAGGGTTAGCGTTAGAAATAAATATCAAGAAAATTGTGAATTTTTTTGATTAGGGCTGGGTTAGGGTTAGGGTAATAGTTAGAAACAAATATCCAGAAAATTGTGAATTTTTTTGATTAGGGCTAGGTAAGGGTTAGGGTTAGAAACAAACATCCAGAAAATTGTGAATTTTTTTGATTAAGGCTGGGTTAGGGTTAGGGTTAGAAACAAATACCCAGAAAATTGTGAATTTTTTTGATTAGGGCTAGGTAAGGGTTAGGGTTAGAAACAAACATCCAGAAAATTGTGAATTTTTTTGATTAGGGCTGGGTTAGGGTTAGGGTTAGAAACAAATACCCAGAAAATTGTGAATTTTTTTTGTTAGGGCTGGGTTAGGGTTAGGGTTAGAAACAAATACCCAGAAAATTGGGAATTTTTTCATTAGGGCTGTGTTAGGGTTAGGGTTAGAAACAAACATCCAGAAAATTGTTAATTTTTTTGATTAGGGCTGGGTTAGGGTTAGGTTTAGAAACAAATACCCAGAAAATTGTGAATTTTTTTGATTAGGGCTGGTTAGGGTTAGGGTTAGAAACAAACCTCCAGAAAATTGTTAATTTTTTTGATTAGGGCTGGGTTAGGGTTAGGGTTAGAAACAAATACCCAGAAAATTGTGAATTTTTTTGATTAGGGCTGGGTTAGGGTTAGGGTTAGAAACAAACATCCAAAAAATTGTTAATTTTTTTGATTAGGGCTGGGTTAGGGTTAGGGTTAGAAACAAATATCCAGAAAATTGTGAATTTTTTTGATTAGGGCTGGGTTAGGGTTAGGGTTAGAAACAAATACCCAGAAAATTGTGAATTTTTTTGATTAGGGCTGGGTAAGGGTTAGGGTTAGAAACAAACATCCAGAAAATTGTTAATTTTTTTGATTAGGGCTGGGTTAGGGTTAGAAACAAATACCCAGAAAATTGTGAATTTTTTTGATTAGGGCTGGGTTAGGGTTAGGGTTAGAAACAAATACCCAGAAAATTGTGAATTTTTGTGATTAGGGCTGGGTTAGGGTTAGGGTTAGAAACAAACATCCAGAAAATTGTTAATTTTTTTGATTAGGGCTGGGTTAGGGTTAGGGTTAGAAACAAACATCCAGAAAATTGTAATTTTTTTGATTAGGGCTGGGTTAGGGTTAGAAACAAATACCCAGAAAATTGTGAATTTTTTTGATTAGGGCTGGGTTAGGGTTAGGGTTAGGGTTAGAAACAAATATCCAGAAAATTGTGAATTTTTCTGATTAGGGCTGGGTTAGGGTTAGGGTTAGAAACAAATACCCAGAAAATTGTGAATTTTTTTGATTAGGGCTGGGTTAGGGTTAGGGTTAGAAACAAATACCCAGAAAATTGTGAATTTTTTTGATTAGGGCTGGTTAGGGTTAGGGTTAGAAACAAACATCCAGAAAATTGTTAATTTTTTTGATTAGGGCTGGGTTAGGGTTAGGGTTAGAAACAAACATCCAGAAAATTGTGAATTTTTTTGATTAGGGCTGGGTTAGGGTTAGGGTTAGAAACAAATACCCAGAAAATTGTGAATTTTTTTGATTAGGGCTGGGTTAGGGTTAGGGTTAGAAACAAACATCCAGAAAATTGTTAATTTTTTTGATTAGGGCTGGGTTAGGGTTAGGGTTAGAAACAAACATCCAGAAAATTGTTAATTTTTTTGATTAGGGCTGGGTTAGGGTTAGGGTTAGAAACAAACATCCAGAAAATTGTGAATTTTTTTGATTAGGGCTGGGTTAGGGTAAGGGTTAGAAACAAACATCCAGAAAATTGTGAATTTTTTTGATTAGGGCTGGGTTAGGGTTAGGGTTAGAAACAAATACCCAGAAAATTGTGAATTTTTTTGATTAGGGCTGGGTTAGGGTTAGGGTTAGAAACAAATACCCAGAAAATTGTGAATTTTTTTGATTAGGGCTGGGTTAGGGTTAGGGTTAGAAACAAACATCCAGAAAATTGTTAATTTTTTTGATTAGGGCTGGGTTAGGGTTAGGGTTAGAAACAAACATCCAGAAAATTGTGAATTTTTTTGATTAGGGCTGGGTTAGGGTTAGGGTTAGAAACAAACATCCAGAAAATTGTGAATTTTTTTGATTAGGGCTGGGTATGGGTTAGGGTTAGTAACAAATACCCAGAAAATTGTGAATTTTTTTGATTAGGGCTGGGTTAGGGTTAGGGTTAGAAACAAATACCCAGAAAATTGTGAATTTTTTTGATTAGGGCTGCCTTAGGGTTAGGGTTAGAAACAAACATCCAGAAAATTGTTAATTTTTTTGATTAGGGCTGGGTTAGGGTTAGGGTTAGAAACAAATACCCAGAAAATTGTGAATTTTTTTTATTAGGGCTGGGTTAGGGTTAGGGTTAGAAATCAACCTCCAGAAAATTGTTAATTTTTTTGATTAGGGCTGGGTTAGGGTTAGGGTTAGAAACAAATACCCAGAAAATTGTGAATTTTTTTGATTAGGGCTGGGTAAGGGTTAGGGTTAGAAACAAACATCCAGAAAATTGTTAATTTTTTTGATTAGGGCTGGGTTAGGGTTAGGGTTAGAAACAAATACCCAGAAAATTGTGAATTTTTTTGATTAGGGCTGGGTTAGGGTTAGGGTTAGAAACAAATACCCAGAAAATTGTGAATTTTTTTGATTAGGGCTGGGTAAGGGTTAGGGTTAGAAACAAACAACCAGAAAATTGTTAATTTTTTTGATTAGGGCTGGGTTAGGGTTAGGGTTAGAAACAAATACCCAGAAAATTGTGAATTTTTTTGATTAGGGCTGGGTTAGGGTTAGGGTTAGAAACAAATACCCAGAAAATTGTGAATTTTTTTGATTAGGGCTGGGTTAGGGTTAGGGTTAGAAACAAACATCCAGAAAATTGTTAATTTTTTTGATTAGGGCTGGGTTAGGGTAAGGGTTAGAAACAAACATCCAGAAAATTGTGAATTTTTTTGATTAGGGCTGGGTTAGGGTTAGGGTTAGAAACAAATACCCAGAAAATTGTGAATTTTTTTGATTAGGGCTGGGTTAGGGTTAGGGTTAGAAACAAACATCCAGAAAATTGTTAATTTTTTTGATTAGGGCTGGGTTAGGGTTAGGGTTAGAAACAAACATCCAGAAAATTGTGAATTTTTTTGATTAGGGCTGGGTTAGGGTAAGGGTTAGAAACAAACATCCAGAAAATTGTGAATTTTTTTGATTAGGGCTGGGTTAGGGTTAGGGTTAGAAACAAATACCCAGAAAATTGTGAATTTTTTTGATTAGGGCTGGGTTAGGGTTAGGGTTAGAAACAAATACCCAGAAAATTGTGAATTTTTTTGATTAGGGCTGGGTTAGGGTTAGGGTTAGAAACAAACATCCAGAAAATTGTTAATTTTTTTGATTAGGGCTGGGTTAGGGTTAGGGTTAGAAACAAACATCCAGAAAATTGTGAATTTTTTTGATTAGGGCTGGGTTAGGGTTAGGGTTAGAAACAAACATCCAGAAAATTGTGAATTTTTTTGATTAGGGCTGGGTATGGGTTAGGGTTAGTAACAAATACCCAGAAAATTGTGAATTTTTTTGATTAGGGCTGGGTTAGGGTTAGGGTTAGAAACAAATACCCAGAAAATTGTGAATTTTTTTGATTAGGGCTGCCTTAGGGTTAGGGTTAGAAACAAACATCCAGAAAATTGTTAATTTTTTTGATTAGGGCTGGGTTAGGGTTAGGGTTAGAAACAAATACCCAGAAAATTGTGAATTTTTTTGATTAGGGCTGGGTTAGGGTTAGGGTTAGAAATCAACCTCCAGAAAATTGTTAATTTTTTTGATTAGGGCTGGGTTAGGGTTAGGGTTAGAAACAAATACCCAGAAAATTGTGAATTTTTTTGATTAGGGCTGGGTAAGGGTTAGGGTTAGAAACAAACATCCAGAAAATTGTTAATTTTTTTGATTAGGGCTGGGTTAGGGTTAGGGTTAGAAACAAATACCCAGAAAATTGTGAATTTTTTTGATTAGGGCTGGGTTAGGGTTAGGGTTAGAAACAAATACCCAGAAAATTGTGAATTTTTTTGATTAGGGCTGGGTAAGGGTTAGGGTTAGAAACAAACAACCAGAAAATTGTTAATTTTTTTGATTAGGGCTGGGTTAGGGTTAGGGTTAGAAACAAATACCCAGAAAATTGTGAATTTTTTTGATTAGGGCTGGGTTAGGGTTAGGGTTAGAAACAAATACCCAGAAAATTGTGAATTTTTTTGATTAGGGCTGGGTTAGGGTTAGGGTTAGAAACAAACATCCAGAAAATTGTTAATTTTTTTGATTAGGGCTGGGTTAGGGTTAGGGTTAGAAACAAACATCCAGAAAATTGTAATTTTTTTGATTAGGGCTGGGTTAGGGTTAGAAACAAATACCCAGAAAATTGTGAATTTTTCTGATTAGGGCTGGGTTAGGGTTAGGGTTAGGGTTAGAAACAAACATCCAGAAAATTGTTAATTTTTTTGATTAGGGCTGGGTTAGGGTTAAGGTTAGAAACAAATACCCAGAAAATTGTGAATTTTTTTGATTAGGGCTGGGTTAGGGTTAGGGTTAGAAACAAATACCCAGAAAATTGTGAATTTTTTTGATTAGGGCTGGGTTAGGGTTAGGGTTAGAAACAAACATCCAGAAAATTGTTAATTTTTTTGATTAGGGCTGGGTTAGGGTTAGGGTTAGAAACAAACATCCAGAAAATTGTGAATTTTTTTGATTAGGGCTGGGTTAGGGTTAGGGTTAGAAACAAATACCCAGAAAATTGTGAATTTTTTTGATTAGGGCTGGGTTAGGGTTAGGGTTAGAAACAAACATCCAGAAAATTGTTAATTTTTTTGATTAGGGCTGGGTTAGGGTTAGGGTTAGAAACAAACATCCAGAAAATTGTTAATTTTTTTGATTAGGGCTGGGTTAGGGTTAGGGTTAGAAACAAACATCCAGAAAATTGTGAATTTTTTTGATTAGGGCTGGGTTAGGGTTAGGGTTAGAAACAAACATCCAGAAAATTGTGAATTTTTTTGATTAGGGCTGGGTTAGGGTTAGGGTTAGAAACAAATACCCAGAAAATTGTGAATTTTTTTGATTAGGGCTGGGTTAGGGTTAGGGTTAGAAACAAATACCCAGAAAATTGTGAATTTTTTTGATTAGGGCTGGGTTAGTGTTAGGGTTAGAAACAAACATCCAGAAAATTGTTAATTTTTTTGATTAGGGCTGGGTTAGGGTTAGGGTTAGAAACAAACATCCAGAAAATTGTGAATTTTTTTGATTAGGGCTGGGTATGGGTTAGGGTTAGAAACAAATACCCAGAAAATTGTGAATTTTTTTGATTAGGGCTGGGTTAGGGTTAGGGTAAGAAACAAATACCCAGAAAATTGTGAATTTTTTTGATTAGGGCTGGGTTAGGGTTAGGGTTAGAAACAAATACCCAGAAAATTGTTAATTTTTTTTGATTAGGGCTGGGTTAGGGTTAGGGTTAGAAACAAATATCCAGAAAATTGTGAATTTTTTTGATTAGGGCTGGGTTAGGGTTAGGGTTAGAAACAAATACTCAGAAAATTGTGAATTTTTTTGATTAGGGCTGGGTTAACGTTAGGGTTAGAAACAAATATCTAGAAAATTGTGAATTTTGTTTGATTAGGGCTGGGTTAGGGTTAGGGTTAGAAACAAATACCCAGAAAATTGTTAATTTTTTTGATTAGGGCTGGGTTAGGGTTAGGGTTAGAAACAAATACCCAGAAAATTGTGAATTTTTTTGATTAAGGATGGGTTAGGGTTAGGGTTAGAAACAAATACCCAGAAAATTGTTAATTTTTTTGATTAAGGATGGGTTAGGGTTAGGGTTAGAAACAAATACCCAGAAAATTGTGAATTTTTTTGATTAGGGCTGGGTTAGGGTTAGGGTTAGAAACAAATACCCAGAAAATTGTGAATTTTTTTGATTAAGGATGGGTTAGGGTTAGGGTTAGAAACAAATACCCAGAAAATTGTGAATTTTTTTGATTAGGGCTGGGTTAGGGTTAGGGTTAGAAACAAACATCCAGAAAATTGTTAATTTTTTTGATTAGGGCTGGGTTAGGGTTAGGGTTAGAAACAAACATCCAGAAAATTGTTAATTTTTTTGATTAGGGCTGGGTTAGGGTTAGGGTTAGAAACAAATACCCAGAAAATTGTGAATTTTTTTGATTAGGGCTGGGTTAGGATTAGGGTTAGAAACAAACATCCAGAAAATTGTTAATTTTTTTGATTAGGGCTGGGTTAGGGTTAGGGTTAGAAACAAACATCCAGAAAATTGTTAATTTTTTTTATTAGGGCTGGGTTAGGGTTAGGGTTAGAAACAAATATCCAGAAAATTGTTAATTTTTTTGATTAGGGCTGGGTTAGGGTTAGGGTTAGAAACAAATACCCAGAAAATTGTTAATTTTTTTGATTAGGGCTGGGTTAGGGTTAGGGTTAGAAACAAACATCCAGAAAATAGTCAATTTTTTTGATTCGGGCTGGGTTAGGGTTAGGGTTAGAAACAAATACCCAGAAAATTGTGAATTTTTTTGATTAGGGCTGGGTTAGGGTTAGGGTTAGAAACAAATATCCAGAAAATTGTTAATTTTTTTGATTAGGGCTGGGTTAGGGTTAGGGTTAGAAACAAATACCCAGAAAATTGTGAATTTTTTTGATTAGGGCTGGGTTAGGGTTAGGGTTAGAAACAAATACCCAGAAAATTGTGAATTTTTTTGATTAAGGATGGGTTAGGGTTAGGGTTAGAAACAAATACCCAGAAAATTGTGAATTTTTTTGATTAGGGCTGGGTTAGGGTTAGGGTTAGAAACAAACATCCAGAAAATTGTTAATTTTTTTGATTAGGGCTGGGTTAGGGTTAGGGTTAGAAACAAACATCCAGAAAATTGTTAATTTTTTTGATTAGGGCTGGGTTAGGGTTAGGGTTAGAAACAAATACCCAGAAAATTGTGAATTTTTTTGATTAGGGCTGGGTTAGGGTTAGGGTTAGAAACAAACATCCAGAAAATTGTTAATTTTTTTGATTAGGGCTGGGTTAGGGTTAGGGTTAGAAACAAACATCCAGAAAATTGTTAATTTTTTTTATTAGGGCTGGGTTAGGGTTAGGGTTAGAAACAAATATCCAGAAAATTGTTAATTTTTTTGATTAGGGCTGGGTTAGGGTTAGGGTTAGAAACAAATACCCAGAAAATTGTGAATTTTTTTGATTAGGGCTGGGTTAGGGTTAGGGTTAGAAACAAACATCCAGAAAATAGTCAATTTTTTTGATTCGGGCTGGGTTAGGGTTAGGGTTAGAAACAAATACCCAGAAAATTGTGAATTTTTTTGATTAGGGCTGGGTTAGGGTTAGGGTTAGAAACAAATATCCAGAAAATTGTTAATTTTTTTGATTAGGGCTGGGTTAGGGTTAGGGTTAGAAACAAATACCCAGAAAATTGTGAATTTTTTTGATTAAGGCTGGGTTAGGGTTAGGGTAAGAAACAAACATCCAGAAAATTGTTAATTTTTTTGATTAGGGCTGGGTTAGGGTTAGGGTTAGGGTTAGAAACAAACATCCAGAAAATTGTTAATTTTTTTGATTAGGGCTGGGTTAGAGTTAGGGTTAGAAACAAATACCCAGAAAATTGTTAATTTTTTTGATTAGGGCTGGGTTAGGGTTAGGGTTAGAAACAAACATCCAGAAAATTGTTAATTTTTTTGATTAGGGCTGGGTTAGGGTTAGGGTTAGAAACAAACATCCAGAAAATTGTTAATTTTTTTGATTAGGGCTGGGTTAGGGTTACGGTAAGAAACAAATACCCAGAAAATTGTGAATTTTTTTGATTAGGGCTGGGTTAGGGTTAGGGTTAGAAACAAATATCCAGAAAATTGTGAATTTTTTTGATTAGGGCTGGGTTAGGGTTAGGGTTAGAATCAAATACCCAGAAAATTGTGAATTTTTTTGATTAGGGCTGGGTTAAGGTTAGGGTTAGAAACAAATACCCAGAAAATTGTTAATTTTTTTGATTAGGGCTGGGTTAGGGTTAGGGTAAGAAACAAACATCCAGAAAATTGTTAATTTTTTTGATTAGGGCTGGGTTAGGGTTAGGGTTAGAAACAAACATCCAGAAAATTGTGAATTTTTTTGATTAGGGCTGGGTTAGGGTTAGGGTTAGAAACAAACATCCAGAAAATTGTGAATTTTTTTGATTAGGGCTGGGTTAGGGTTAGGGTTAGAAACAAATACCCAGAAAATTGTGAATTTTTTTGATTAGGACTGGGTTAGGGTTAGGGTTAGAAACAAACATCCAGAAAATTGTTAATTTTTTTGATTAGGGCTGGGTTAGGGTTAGGGTTAGAAACAAATACCCAGAAAATTGTGAATTTTTTTGATTAGGTCTGGGTTAGGGTTAGGGTTAGACACAAATACCCAGAAAATTGTGAATTTTTTTGATTAGGGCTGGGTTAGGGTTAGGGTTAGAAACAAACATCCAGAAAATTGTTAATTTTTTTGATTAGGGCTGGGTTAGGGTAAGGGTTAGAAACAAATACCCAGAAAATTGTGAATTTTTTTGATTAGGGCTGGGTTAGGGTTAGGGTTAGAAACAAATACCCAGAAAATTGTGAATTTTTTTGATTAGGGCTGGGTTAGGGTTAGGGTTAGAAACAAACATCCAGAAAATTGTTAATTTTTTTGATTAGGGCTGGGTTAGGGTTAGGGTTAGAAACAAACATCCAGAAAATTGTTAATTTTTTTGATTAGGGCTGGGTTAGGGTTACGGTAAGAAACAAATACCCAGAAAATTGTGAATTTTTTTGATTAGGGCTGGGTTAGGGTTAGGGTTTGAAACAAATATCCAGAAAATTGTGAATTCTTTTGATTAGGGCTGGGTTAGGGTTAGGGTTAGAAACAAATACCCAGAAAATTGTGAATTTTTTTGATTAGGGCTGGGTTAGGGTTAGGGTTAGAAACAAACATCCAGAAAATTGTTAATTTTTTTGATTAGGGCTGGGTTAGGGTTAGGGTTAGAAACAAACATCCAGAAAATTGTGAATTTTTTTGATTAGGGCTGGGTTAGGGTTAGGGTTAGAAACAAATACCCAGAAAATTGTGAATTTTTTTGATTAGGGCTGGGTTAGGGTTAGGGTTAGAAACAAACATTCAGAAAATTGTTAATTTTTTTGATTAGGGCTGGGTTAGGGTTAGGGTTAGAAACAAACATCCAGAAAATTGTTAATTTTTTTGATTAGGGCTGGGTTAGGGTTAGGGTTAGAAACAAATACCCAGAAAATTGTGAATTTTTTTGATTAGGGCTGGGTTAGGGTTAGGGTTAGAAACAAATACCCAGAAAATTGTGAATTTTTTTGATTAGGGCTGGGTTAGGGTTAGGGTTAGAAACAAATATCCAGAAAATTGTGAATTTTTTTGATTAGGGCTGGGTTAGGGTTAGGGTTAGAAAAAAATACCCAGAAAATTGTGAATTTTTTTGATTAGGGCTGGGTTAGGGTTAGGGTTAGAAACAAATACCCAGAAAATTGTTAATTTTTTTGATTAGGGCTGGGTTAGGGTTAGGGTTAGAAACAAATACCCAGAAAATTGTGAATTTTTTTGATTAGGGCTGGGTTAGGGTTAGGGTTAGAAACAAACATCCAGAAAATTGTTATTTTTTTTTATTAGGGCTGGGTTAGGTTTAGGGTTAGAAACACACATCCAGAAAATTGTTTATTTTTTTGATTAGGGCTGGGTTAGGGTTATGGTTAGAAACAAATACCCAGAAAATTGTGAATTTCTTTGATTAGGGCTGGGTTAGGGTTAGGGTTAGAAACAAATACCCAGAAAATTGTGAATTTTTTTGATTAGGGCTGGGTTAGGGTTAGAAACAAATACCCAGAAAATTGTGAATTTTTTTGATTAGGGCTGGGTTAGGGTTAGGGTTAGAAACAAACATCCAGAAAATTGTTAATTTTTTTGATTAGAGCTGGGTTAGGGTTAGGGTTAGAAACAAACATCCAGAAAATTGTTAATTTTTTTGATTAGGGCTGGGTTAGGGTTAGGGTTAGAAACAAATACCCAGATAATTGTGAATTTTTTTGATTAGGGCTGGGTTAGGGTTAGGGTTAGAAACAAATACCCAGAAAATTGTGAATTTTTTTGATTAGGGCTGGGTTAGGGTTAGGGTTAGAAACAAATACCCAGAAAATTGTGATTTTTTTTGATTAGGGCTGGGTTAGGGTTAGGGTTAGAAACAAATACCCAGAAAATTGTGAATTTTTTTGATTAGGGCTGGGTTAGGGTTAGGGTTAGAAACAAACATCCAGAAAATTGTTAATTTTTTTGATTAGGGCTGGGTTAGGGTTAGGGTTAGAAACAAATACCTAGAAAATTGTGAATTTTTTTGATTAGGGCTGGGTTAGGGTTAGGGTTAGAAACAAATACCCAGAAAATTGTGAATTTTTTTGATTAGGGCTGGGTTAGGGTTAGGGTTAGAAACAAATACCCAGAAAATTGTGAATTTTTTTTATTAGGGCTCGGTTAGGGTTAGGGTTAGGAACAAATATCGAGAAAATTGTGAATTTTTCAATTAAGGCTGGGTTAGGGTAAGGGTTAGGGTTTGAAACAAATATCCAGAAAATAGTGAATTTTTTCATTAGGGTTGTGTTAGGGTTATGGTTAGAAACAAATATCCAGAAAATTGTGAATTTTTTTGATTAGGGCTAGGTTAGGGTTAGGGTTAGAAACAAATATTTCATGAAAAGAATTTAGGACGCTTAAACAGTGCAATCTTTATCCGACAAAATTACAGTAGCAAAGGGTTTAATGAAAAGAATTTAAGACGCTTAATCAATGCAATCTTTATCCGACAGTATTACAGTATTAAAGTGTTTAATGAAAAGAATTTAGGACGCTTAATCATTGCAATCTTTATCCGACAATATTACAGTATCATAGGGTTTCATGAAAAGAATTTAAGACGCTTAATCAATGCAATCTTTATCCGACAATATTACAGTATTATAGGGTTTAATGAAAAGAATTTAGGACGCGTAAACGGTGCAATCTTTATCCGACAATATTACAGTATTATAGGGTTTAATGAAAAGAATTTTGGACGCTTAAACAGTGCAATCTTTATCCGACAATATTACAGTATTATAGGGTTTAATGAAAAGAATTTAGGACGCTTAAACGGTGCAATCTTTATCCGACAATATTACAGTATTATAGGGTTCAATCAAAAGAATTTAGGACGCTTAAACGGTGCAAGCTTTATTCGACAATACTACTGTAGCAAAAGGTTTCATGAAAAGAATTTAGGACGCTTAAACGGTGCAATCTTTATCCGACAATATTACAGTATTATAGGGTTCAATCAAAAGAATTTAGGACGCTTAAACGGTGCAAGCTTTATCCGACAATATTACAGTATTATAGGGTTTAATGAAAAGAATTTAGGACGCTTAAACAGTGCAATCTTTATCCGACAATATTACAGTATTATAGGATTTAATAAAAAGAATTTAGGACGCGTAAACGGTGCAATCTTTATCCGACAATATTACAGTATTATAGGGTTCAATCAAAAGAATTTTGGACGCTTAAACGGTGCAAGCTTTATCCGACAATACTACTGTAGTAAAAGGTTTCATGAAAAGAATTTAGGACGCTTAAACGGTGCAATCTTTATTCGACAATATTACAGTATTATAGGGTTCAATCAAAAGAATTTAGGACGCTTAAACGGTGCAAGCTTTATCCGACAATACTACTGTAGCAAAAGGTTTCATGAAAAGAATTTAGGACGCTTAAACAGTGCAATCTTTATCCGACAATATTACAGTATTATAGGGTTCAATCGAAAGAATTTAGGACGCTTAAACGGTGCCAGCTTTATCCGACAATATTACAGTATTATAGGGTTCAATGAAAAGAATTTAGGACGCGTAAACGGTGCAATCTTTATCCGACAATATTACAGTATTATAGGGTTTAATGAAAAGAATTTAGGACGCTTAAACAGTGCAATCTTTATCCGACAATATTACAGTATTATAGGGTTTAATGAAAAGAATTTAGGACGCTTAAACGGTGCAATCTTTATCCGACAATATTACAGTATTATAGGGTTTAATGAAAAGAATTTAGGACGCTTAAACGGTGCAATCTTTATCCGACAATATTACAGTATTATAGGGTTTAATGAAAAGAATTTAGGACGCTTAAACAGTGCAATCTTTATCCGACAATATTACAGTATTATAGGGTTTAATGAAAAGAATTTAGGACGCGTAAACGGTGCAATCTTTATCCGACAATATTACAGTATTATAGGGTTTAATGAAAAGAATTTAGGACGCTTAAACAGTGCAATCTTTATCCGACAATATTACAGTATTATAGGGTTTAATGAAAAGAATTTAGGACGCTTAAACGGTGCAATCTTTATCCGACAATATTACAGTATTATAGGGTTCAATCAAAAGAATTTAGGACGCTTAAACGGTGCAAGCTTTATTCGACAATACTACTGTAGCAAAAGGTTTCATGAAAAGAATTTAGGACGCTTAAACGGTGCAATCTTTATCCGACAATATTACAGTATTATAGGGTTCAATCAAAAGAATTTAGGACGCTTAAACGGTGCAATCTTTATCCGACAATATTACAGTATTATAGGGTTTAATGAAAAGAATTTAGGACGCTTAAACGGTGCAATCTTTATCCGACAATATTACAGTATTATAGGGTTTAATGAAAAGAATTTAGGACGCTTAAACAGTGCAATCTTTATCCGACAATATTACAGTATTATAGGGTTTAATGAAAAGAATTTAGGACGCGTAAACGGTGCAATCTTTATCCGACAATATTACAGTATTATAGGGTTTAATGAAAAGAATTTAGGACGCTTAAACAGTGCAATCTTTATCCGACAATATTACAGTATTATAGGGTTTAATGAAAAGAATTTAGGACGCTTAAACGGTGCAATCTTTATCCGACAATATTACAGTATTATAGGGTTCAATCAAAAGAATTTAGGACGCTTAAACGGTGCAAGCTTTATTCGACAATACTACTGTAGCAAAAAGTTTCATGAAAAGAATTTAGGACGCTTAAACGGTGCAATCTTTATCTGACAATATTACAGTATTATAGGGTTCAATCAAAAGAATTTAGGACGCTTAAACGGTGCAATCTTTATCCGACAATATTACAGTATTATAGGGTTTAATGAAAAGAATTTAGGACGCTTAAACGGTGCAATCTTTATCCGACAATATTACAGTATTATAGGGTTTAATGAAAAGAATTTAGGACGCTTAAACGGTGCAATCTTTATCCGACAATATTACAGTATTATAGGGTTTAATGAAAAGAATTTAGGACGCTTAAACAGTGCAATCTTTATCCGACAATATTACAGTATTATAGGGTTTAATTAAAAGAATTTAGGACGCTTAAACAGTGCAATCTTTATCCGACAATATTACAGTATTATAGGGTTTAATGAAAAGAATTTAGGACGCTTAAACGGTGCAATCTTTATCCGACAATATTACAGTATTATAGGGTTTAATGAAAAGAATTTAAGACGCGTAAACAGTGCAATCTTTATCCGACAATATTAAAGTATTATAGGGTTTAATGAAAAGAATTTAGGACGCTTAAACAGTGCAATCTTTATCCGACAATATTACAGTATTATAGGGTTTAATGAAATGAATTTAGGACGCTTAAACGGTGCAATCTTTATCCGACAATATTACAGTATTATAGGGTTCAATCAAAAGAATTTAGGACGCTTAAACGGTGCAAGCTTTATCCGACAATATTACAGTATTATAGGGTTTAATGAAAAGAATTTAGGACGCTTAAACAGTGAAATCTTTATCCGACAATATTACAGTATTATAGGATTTAATGAAAAGAATTTAGGACGCGTAAACGGTGCAATCTTTATCCGACAATATTACAGTATTATAGGGTTCAATCAAAAGAATTTAGGACGCTTAAACGGTGCAAGCTTTATCCGACAATACTACTGTAGCAAAAGGTTTCATGAAAAGAATTTAGGACGCTTAAACAGTGCAATCTTTATCCGACAATATTACAGTATTATAGGGTTCAATCAAAAGAATTTAGGACGCTTAAACGGTGCAAGCTTTATCCGACAATATTACAGTATTATAGGGTTTAATGAAAAGAATTTAGGACGCTTAAACGGTGCAATCTTTATCCGACAATATTACAGTATTATAGGGTTTAATGAAAAGAATTTAGGACGCTTAAACAGTGCAATCTTTATCCGACAATATTACAGTATTATAGGGTTTAATGAAAAGAATTTAGGACGCGTAAACGGTGCAATCTTTATCCGACAATATTACAGTATTATAGGGTTTAATGAAAAGAATTTAGGACGCTTAAACAGTGCAATCTTTATCCGACAATATTACAGTATTATAGGGTTTAATGAAAAGAATTTAGGACGCTTAAACGGTGCAATCTTTATCCGACAATATTACAGTATTATAGGGTTTAATGAAAAGAATTTAGGACGCGTAAACGGTGCAATCTTTATCCGACAATATTACAGTATTATAGGGTTTAATGAAAAGAATTTAGGACGCTTAAACGGTGCAATCTTTATCCGAAAATATTACAGTATTATAGGGTTTAATGAAAAGAATTTAGGACGCTTAAACGGTGCAATCTTTATCCGACAATATTACAGTATTATAGGGTTTAATGAAAAGAATTTAGGACGCTTAAACAGTGCAATCTTTATCCGACAATATTACAGTATTATAGGGTTTAATGAAAAGAATTTAGGACGGGTAAACGGTGCAATCTTTATCCGACAATATTACAGTATTATAGGGTTTAATGAAAAGAATTTAGGACGCTTAAACAGTGCAATCTTTATCCGACAATATTACAGTATTATAGGGTTTAATGAAAAGAATTTAGGACGCGTAAACGGTGCAATCTTTATCCGACAATATTACAGTATTATAGGGTTTAATGAAAAGAATTTAGGACGCTTAAACAGTGCAATCTTTATCCGACAATATTACAGTATTATAGGGTTTAATGAAAAGAATTTAGGACGCGTAAACGGTGCAATCTTTATCCGACAATATTACAGTATTATAGGGTTTAATGAAAAGAATTTAGGACGCTTAAACAGTGCAATCTTTATCCGACAATATTACAGTATTATAGGGTTTAATGAAAAGAATTTAGGACGCGTAAACGGTGCAATCTTTATCCGACAATATTACAGTATTATAGGGTTTAATGAAAAGAATTTAAGACGCTTAAACAGTGCAATCTTTATCCGACAATATTACAGTATTATAGGGTTTAATGAAAAGAATTTAGGACGCTTAAACGGTGCAATCTTTATCCGACAATATTACAGTATTATAGGGTTTAATGAAAAGAATTTAGGACGCTTAAACAGTGCAATCTTTATCCGACAATATTACAGTATTATAGGGTTTAATGAAAAGAATTTAGGACGCGTAAACGGTGCAATCTTTATCCGACAATATTACAGTATTATAGGGTTTAATGAAAAGAATTTAGGACGCTTAAACCGTGCAATCTTTATCCGACAATATTACAGTATTATAGGGTTTAATGAAAAGAATTTAGGACGCGTAAACGGTGCAATCTTTATCCGACAATATTACAGTATTATAGGGTTTAATGAAAAGAATTTAGGACGCTTAAACAGTGCAATCTTTATCCGACAATATTACAGTATTATAGGGTTTAATGAAAAGAATTTAGGACGCTTAAACGGTGCAATCTTTATCCGACAATATTACAGTATTATAGGGTTTAATGAAAAGAATTTAGGACGCTTAAACAGTGCAATCTTTATCCGACAATATTACAGTATTATAGGGTTTAATGAAAAGAATTTAGGACGCGTAAACGGTGCAATCTTTATCCGACAATATTACAGTATTATAGGGTTTAATGAAAAGAATGTAGGACGCTTAAACAGTGCAATCTTTATCCGACAATATTACAGTATTATAGGGTTTAATGAAAAGAATTTAGGACGCGTAAACGGTGCAATCTTTATCCGACAATATTACAGTATTATAAGGTTTAATGAAAAGAATTTAGGACGCTTAAACAGTGCAATCTTTATCCGACAATATTACAGTATTATAGGGTTTAATGAAAAGAATTTAGGACGCGTAAACGGTGCAATCTTTATCCGACAATATTACAGTATTATAGGGTTTAATGAAAAGAATTTAAGACGCTTAAACAGTGCAATCTTTATCCGACAATATTACAGTATTATAGGGTTTAATGAAAAGAATTTAGGACGCTTAAACAGTGCAATCTTTATCCGACAATATTACAGTATTATAGGGTTTAATGAAAAGAATTTAGGACGCGTAAACGGTGCAATCTTTATCCGACAATATTACAGTATTATAGGGTTTAATGAAAAGAATTTAAGACGCTTAAACAGTGCAATCTTTATCCGACAATATTACAGTATTATAGGGTTTAATGAAAAGAATTTAGGACGCTTAAACGGTGCAATCTTTATCCGACAATATTACAGTATTATAGGGTTTAATGAAAAGAATTTAGGACGCTTAAACAGTGCAATCTTTATCCGACAATATTACAGTATTATAGGGTTTAATGAAAAGAATTTAGGACGCGTAAACGGTGCAATCTTTATCCGACAATATTACAGTATTATAGGGTTTAATGAAAAGAATTTAGGACGCTTAAACCGTGCAATCTTTATCCGACAATATTACAGTATTATAGGGTTTAATGAAAAGAATTTAGGACGCGTAAACGGTGCAATCTTTATCCGACAATATTACAGTATTATAGGGTTTAATGAAAAGAATTTAGGACGCTTAAACAGTGCAATCTTTATCCGACAATATTACAGTATTATAGGGTTTAATGAAAAGAATTTAGGACGCTTAAACGGTGCAATCTTTATCCGACAATATTACAGTATTATAGGGTTTAATAAAAAGAATTTAGGACGCTTAAACAGTGCAATCTTTATCCGACAATATTACAGTATTATAGGGTTTAATGAAAAGAATTTAGGACGCGTAAACGGTGCAATCTTTATCCGACAATATTACAGTATTATAGGGTTTAATGAAAAGAATGTAGGACGCTTAAACAGTGCAATCTTTATCCGACAATATTACAGTAGCATAGGGTTTTATAAAAAGAATTTAGGACGCTTAAACAGTGCAATCTTTATCTGACAATATTACAGTAGCAAAGGGTTTCATGAAAAGAATTTAGGACGCTTAATCAATGCAATCTTTATCCGAGAATATTACAGTATTATAGGGTTTAATGAAAAGAATTTAGGACGCTTAATCAATGCAATCTTTATCCGACAATATTACAGTATTATAGGGTTTCATGAAAAGAATTTAGGACGCTTAATCAATGCAATCTTTATCCGACCATATAACAGTAGCAAAGGGTTTAATGAAAAGAATTTAGGACGCTTAATCAATGCAATCTTTATCCGACAATATTACAGTATTATAGGGTTTCATGAAAAGAATTTAGGACGCTTAATCAATGCAATCTTTATCCGACCATATAACAGTAGCAAAGGGTTTAATGAAAAGAATTTAGGACGCTTAATCAATGCAATCTTTATCCGACAATATTACAGTATTAAAGGGTTTCATGAAAAGAATTTAGGACGGTTAAACAGTGCAACATGTATCTGACAATCTTTCAGTAGCATAGGGTTTTACAAAAAAAATTTCAATCTTTATCCGACAATATTACAGTAGCAAAGGGTTTAATGAAAGAATTTTGGATGTTTAAACGGTGTAATCTTTATCCGACCATATTAGAGGGGCATAGCGTTTTATAAAAACAATTTAGGACGCTTAAACGGTGTAATATGTATCCGACGATATTAGAGTGGCATAGCGTTTTATAAAAAGAATTTAGGACGCTTAAACTGTTTAATCTCTATCCAACCATATTAGAATGGCATTACCTTGTATAAAAAGAATTGAGGACGCTTAAACGGTGTAATGTGTATCTGACCATATCAGAGTTGCATAACGTTTCATAAAAAGAATTTAAGGCGCTTAAATGGTGCCATTTTTATTCGACCATATTAAAGTGGCCTAGTGTTTGGTAATAGGAATTTTGGACGCTTAAACGGTATAGTCTTTATCCGACCATATTAGAGTTTCACAGCGTTTTATACAAAGAATGTTTAGCGTTTTAACGGTGTAATTTTTATCCGACCATATCAGAGATAAATAGCGTTTTATAAAAGGAGTTTAGGACGCTTAAACGGTGTAATCTCTATCCGACTATATTAGACTGGCATAGCGTTTTATAAAAACAATTTCGGACGCTTAAACGGTGCAATCTTCATCAGACCGTATTAGAATGAATTCACGTTTTATAAAAACAATTTAGGACGCTTAAACTGTGTAATCTCTATCCGACCATATTAGAGTGGTATAGCGTTGTATAAAAAGAATTTAGGATGTTTAAACTTTGTAATCTCTATCAGACCATATTAGAGTGGTATAGCGTTGTATAAAAAGAATTTAGGATGTTTAAACTTTGTAATCTCTATCAGACCATATTAGAGTGGTATAGCGTTGTATAAAAAGAATTTAGGATGTTTAAACTTTGTAATCTCTATCAGACCATATTAGAGTGGTATAGCGTTGTATAAAAAGAATTTAGGATGTTTAAACTTTGTAATCTCTATCAGACCATATTAGAGTGGTATAGCGTTGTATAAAAAGAATTTAGGATGTTTAAACTTTGTAATCTCTATCAGACCATATTAGAGTGGTATAGCGTTGTATAAAAAGAATTTAGGATGTTTAAACTTTGTAATCTCTATCAGACTATATTAGAGTTGGCATAGCGTTTTATAAAAACAATTTCGGACGCTTAAACGGTGCAATCTACATCAGACCGTATTAGAATGAATTCACGTTTTATAAAAACAATTTAGGACGCTTAAACTGTGTAATCTCTATCCGACCATATTAGAGTGGTATAGCGTTGTATAAAAAGAATTTAGGATGTTTAAACTTTGTAATCTCTATCCGACCATATTAGAGTGGTATAGCGTTGTATAAAAAGAATTTAGGATGTTTAAACTTTGTAATCTCTATCAGACCATATTAGAGTGGTATAGCGTTGTATAAAAAGAATTTAGGATGTTTAAACTTTGTAATCTCTATCAGACCATATTAGAGTGGTATAGCGTTGTATAAAAAGAATTTAGGATGTTTAAACTTTGTAATCTCTATCAGACCATATTAGAGTGGTATAGCGTTGTATAAAAAGAATTTAGGATGTTTAAACTTTGTAATCTCTATCAGACCATATTAGAGTGGTATAGCGTTGTATAAAAAGAATTTAGGATGTTTAAACTTTGTAATCTCTATCAGACCATATTAGAGTGGTATAGCGTTGTATAAAAAGAATTTAGGATGTTTAAACTTTGTAATCTCTATCAGACTATATTAGAGTTGGCATAGCGTTTTATAAAAACAATTTCGGACGCTTAAACGGTGCAATCTACATCAGACCGTATTAGAATGAATTCACGTTTTATAAAAACAATTTAGGACGCTTAAACTGTGTAATCTCTATCCGACCATATTAGAGTGGTATAGCGTTGTATAAAAAGAATTTAGGATGTTTAAACTTTGTAATCTCTATCAGACCATATTAGAGTGGTATAGCGTTGTATAAAAAGAATTTAGGACGCTTAAACGGTGTAATCTTTATCCGACCATATTAGAGTGGTATAGCGTTTAATAAAAACAATTTCGGACGCTTAGACGGTGTAATGTCTGTAGCAGTTACCTCCTCCTTTCAAAACATAACTACACCGGTTTGCCGGTAAGTGTCGCTTTTTCACCGACAGGTGGCGCTGTAAAGCGACACCAGAGTTATCTGCCCTTCGGACTAAACCAGGTGCAAACGGAAATTCTATCTCCTCTTCTTCACCAACCAGCCTCGAAAGAACAATGCTGACACTAGCGTTCCGTTTCACTCTTCTCTTCTGGTCAATCGGCCTCGGCAGAACGACGCTAATACACTAGCGCTTCGTATCACGCTTTTCTCTTCAAATGGCATCGGCATTACAACTGCCAACACACGTGGTCAAACAACGGTAAGAGTTCTCAACTCATTTTCTTTGTGTACGGCTTTTAAAGACTTTCCTCACGCCGGATTCATTTCTTCTTATACCTTTTTCAAGAACTGTTTTTCCATCGACACACATGCATACATCACACACTTCATCATTCCACGTACACACACGTTCAATAAACGTTATTTGAACTACCTCATCTTGTTTTATTAATTATTACTCTGTCTTTGCATGCAACAATTGCTTGATTTACTGAACACGCTTATAATCGGGGGAACACGACCCTCGATCCTAACATGTCTATCTAACCTTATTAGAGTTGCAAAGGGTTTTATAAAAACAATTTAGGACGCTTAAACGGTGTACTCTTTATACGACCATATTAGAATGGCATAGCGTTTTATAAAAAGAAGTTAGGACGCTTAAACGGTGAAATCTTTATCCGACCATATTAGAATGGCATAGCGTTTTATAAACGGTATTTAAGACGCTTAAATGGTGTAATCTCTGTCCGACCATATTAGAACGCAGAACGTTTGATAACAAGAACTTAGGACGCTTAAATCGTGTAATCTCTATCTGACTATATTAGAGTGGCGTAGCGTTTTATAGAACGGTGTTATTTGGTGTCCGTTTCATTTGTCTTGTGCCAAATAACATTTTTATGTCAATATATATATATATATATATATATATATATATATATATATATATATATATATATATATATATAAAATAAAAAAGGAAAGCAAAATATTGTTTCATTTATGTATTTATCAACGTTTCGTCTTTATTGTAGACATCCTCAGGATTTTTCCTGTGACACTAAAATATTTGTTTCTTCTTCCATATCCGTAACTTAATTTAGAAGTTGCCGGTGTATCTTTTCAATCACCCTGTGTATTAGATAGATAGGTTTGAGCCGGGATGCTGATTAATCATCCAGCGACAGAATCCAATTACTAAGCAATTAGAATCAATTAATATTTCGCCGGCGTTTCGAGGCTGGCCGGTATAAGGTTTCACCTGTTCTCAATTTACATGCCAGACTCACCGCCGCTTTCAACAAGACGACAACGACATAAAAGAGAAAGAGAATCGATAAAGCGTTCCATGTTTTAAGTGCAGCGTGTCGATGTTAACATGCTACGTGATGCATGTTAAGCATAAATGCATGTGAGTAACTGGCAGATCTGTGGGTTGGGGTTATGTGTTAAGGTAAGGGTTGTGGGTTAGGGTTAGGGTTATGGTTGTGGGTTAGGGTTAGGTTAGGGTAAAGGGTTTGGGCTAGGATTTAGGGTTAGGTTAGGGTTAAGGGTTTGGGCTAGGATTTAGGGTTAGGTTAGGGTTAAGGGTTTGGGCGAGGATTTAGGGTTAGGTTAGGGTTAAGGGTTTGGGCGAGGATTTAGGGTTAGGTTAGGGTTTTGGGTTATGGTTGTGGGTTAGGGTTAGGTTAGGGTTAAGGGTTCGAGCTAGGATTTAGGGTTAGGTTAGGGTTAAGGGTTTGGGCTAGGATTTAGGGTCAGGGTTAGAGTTGTGGGTCAAGGATGTTGGTTATGGGTTAGGATTGTGAAAAAAGAAACAAATAGCGTCACAGAAAACATCCTGAGGACGTCTACAATAAAAACGAAACGTATCTGACTAAAAGAAAGGTTAGGGTTGTGGGTTAGGGTTAGGTTAATGTTAAGGGTTGTGGGTTATAGTTTTTGGTTAGGGTTTGGGGTTATGGGTTAGGATTTAGGGTTATAGTAAGGGTAAGGGTTTGGGTTGTGGGTTAAAGTTTAGGGTTGTGGAATAAGAAACAAATAACAAATCCCGAGGACGTCTAAAATTAGGAGGAAAGTATCTGGCTAAAAAAGGGGCTCACTTATATACATACATGCCAATGCACACACATCTCTACATACATACAAAAATACACACACACACGCAATATAAAAGGAAAAGGGAAAAACCAAGAGATATTTTTTTATATATTCATCAAAGTTTCGTCTTTATTGTAAGATTTCCTCAGGGTGATAATTTTAAGAAAAATGCTATGGAAGTACATCGAAATTTTGGGTTGACATGATGGCGTAAAAAAGGTAAGTAGTAGCCGTGGCTACTGTAAGCGCTAGGTTAGGGTAGAGTTAGGGTTGTGGGTTATGGTTAGAGTAAGGGTTATGGTAAATGGTTTTGAGTTAGGGTTTATGGTTTTAGGTTGTGGAATAAGAAACAAAAACTTAAGTGTCACAGTTCCAAAGCAAAACGTCGTAGGTTCGATCCTTGTTTAAGTCAGCCATGCTGATTATGGCTGGTAGCCAGGTACCCGTCCGCAATATAGGTCAGCTTCGAATTTCGGAAGCTATTCTAATCTCTTAACTTCGTCCAACTCTGAATAACAGATTTGAGTTGTCTTCCCCTTTCATCCTCTGATTCTTACATCCTCACACTCCCACCCCCAACTTACTTGCCTTTGTCTCCTCTTTATTTGCCAGCGCCACCCACCCCACATTTTTACATGTTACATATTATAATTATGGAATGTAATAATATGCACTTTATTTACATATATTTAGGCCTTGTGTATGTGAATATGGGTGTATTATCATGTGTGTGTATGTGTATGCGGATACATTAGTAATCCCTTAACTAAAGTTTGAAATTCAATAAATAAAATAATAATAAAAAAATTTAAAATAGAAAAAAAAGATTTAAAAAAATAAATAAAATATATAAAAAAAGAAATTCTAATAAAAAAATAAATTAAATATATGAATAAATAAAAAGGAAAATTGATAAAAAAATTTTTTTTTTAATATCAATAAATAAATAAATAGAATAAATTTATATAAATTTAGTTCTGGGAGAATTATACCCTTGGAATACTTTTAAATTAAAATAAATATGTATTTAGATATTTACACTTTATGTATGTATATGTGTGTATGTATTGTTATACCCTAATTCCCCCTTCTCCAACGTTTCTTCTTATTACCCCCTTCCCCCGTTCCAACGGTTCCTTCCTACCTTCTTGACATTGATCCATTCAACAATTGATTCAAATTTTAAATCTCATTTCTAAACATATGTTTCCTAAGTTATCCCCCTTTGTTCACACATATTATAATAATAACGACCCACACGTAAATTTAAATTTAGAATTAAATAAATAAAGAAAAAGAGAAAAAATTAATTAATAAATCATCTAAAATAAAATATAATAAAATTATAATAATTAGTATATAAATAAACAAATGTTAATAATATGTTAACTTTAGTTGAATAATTATTTAATTAAATTTTGGCATTTTCTGCTGCGGTGTTTTAATGGTTTGACACCGGTTTTCCCGTTTTTTTTCAACCCTCTCGGTCTTCTATTGTTGTCTTTTGAAAATGAAAGTTTTTCTTTCGAAAATTTAAGATTACCTTTTGCTGAACTTATTATCTACCAGACAGGATTTACTATTCTGGTATTTAATCAGTTTTTCGTAAAATTATTAATAAATCGTTTTGGGTTTCATTTTCTCTCATCGTTTATTTCTGTTCACTTTTTCTATCTTCCGGCAACTACATCGCATTGCTACAGCCACGGACTATTAATCTGCACTTATATATATATATATATATATATATATATATATATATATAATTTTCTTTTTTGTGTGTGTGATAGTGCACATTTCAATTCATTAAAAGGAGATATACACTATCCCTGTGACAGGAGTACAGGCAAACTAAACCTGGGCCTGGTCTAGCCACATACACCAACATATGAGTAATGCACAATAATAACAATGAAACCCGTGGGACTCAGAAGAAAGATCTGAGTGTCATGATGGGCAGGTGCTCTCTCGATGGCCAACATGGTGACCCGGTCCGCATCCTGCGAATGTTGGCTCCTTTGATTTCAGGAACAAAACCACTGACAAAAAACACGTAAGTAACCCCTCCAATTCCAGGTATTACAAGAACACAGACCAAACACAAAAAAAGCAGGAATGAAAAAAAAAACCCTAAAGATATAGAAAGAAATGGACGACAAAGGATAACAGACTGGTAATGTAATGCTACTACAAAAGTCGCCACCCCACAGAAAGAGGCTACCGGAGACGATTGAAACATCTTTGGAATACTGCTACTGGATACTATACAACAGAACAAAGGATAGCAGATCCTGAAGAGAGGATGGTTCTCGGAGATGGAACTGACGAAAATCAAACAAAAGAGCGGAACAGAGCAAAAAACACCATCCGACGAAACACCCCAGGAAGAAGACAGACAAAACATAAACCCAGTAACGGAAGAAGTCGAAGACTACGAAATCACAGAACTCACCGAAGTAGAACTCACCGCAGAAGAAGCAAGAGAAGTGGAAAACATCAAACGATACATGTCTGAGAACAAAACAAATCTCCCATCTCTAAGGAACGGAGATTGGAAGAAGTTAAATGTTGAAACAGAGACAGTAAACAAGGTACTTGCGTACATCCCAACATACACTATCACAGACCTAAACAACTTGATATATGCGGGGGCAAAATCAGTAAGTATGAAACTAAGAAAAGAAAAAAGCATGACAGAAAAGAAAGGACCGACAAAACCTGGATGGGAAATCAGACTGGAAACCCAGATAACCAAACTCCGTAAAGAAGCTTACACCGTAAACAGGATGAAAGAAAATAGGAAAGGATGGAAAGGCAGAAATCCGGTTAACAAGGAAAGAATGAAGAATTAAAACAAAAGATAGCAGCAATAGAGGGAAGACAGACGATACAGATACAAATCAGAACAGCAAAAACAGAACAGGACCTTTGAAAACAATGAAAGCCAGTTTTACAAAAACGTAAACGGAGAACGAGTAACATCAGAACAGCCTGACCCGACAGAGACAAAACACTTCTGGAGCAAGATATGGGAAAATCCTAAAACACGCAACAAAAATACCAAATGGTTGAAAAACATGTAAAATGAACTACAGGAAATAGAAGAAGGAACAGAAACACAGATTACTAAAGAAATCATTAAGGACACCCTAAGGAAAATGGCAAACTAGAAAGCACCATGTCATGATGGGATACATGCATATTGGTTTAAAAAATTCACGACCCTACATGAAAGACTGGCACAGAAACTGAGAGGATGTATCTACAAAACAGACATACCAGTGTGGATGCCCAAAGGAAGGACAACGCTTATACAAAAAGATGCCAAAAATGGAACGACCCCAAGCAACTACAGACCAATTACCTGTTTACCAACAATGTGGAAAATCCTGACGGCACAACTGAGAGAACAAATCTACCAGTCCCTAAACAAACGTGGACTACTTTCCGAAGAACAAAAAGGATGCCGTAAAGGGAAAAGAGGGACGCATGACCTCCTATACATCGATGAAAAGATCCTGAAGGAGGTAAAAAAAACAGAAAAAAAGAACATATCCATGGCATGGATTGACTACAAAAAAGCTTACGACCGAATCCTTCAAGCATGGATAATTGAATTTTTGAAAATATACAAAATACCCGACAGGATTATTAATCTAATTAAGAAAGCAAT